>BMAU01002168.1:22500-257385 GCA_019973935.1 Trichonephila clavipes | reverse complement strand
AGGACGCAATGGAAAACTTATCCGACGATCAAAGCGTTATAATGGGAGGAATTTGATCCTCAAAACATCACTGATGAGCAGAAATGCAACAATTTAAAAATGCATAGACAAGCAGATAAAAATTTATACTGCATGAAAGGACTATATCAAAAATATGCTGAACATTGAGAAGAGCATCCCTGGCCCTACGAACGAGACCTCCCAGCAAACTGGAAGCTGAAGCTGCCGGACTGGACGATAAGATCAAAGCCCTAGAAGGTAAGATGCTTGAGTTTTTACCTTGCCCAGTACCTCTATGCGCTCATAATTTTAAATATAATAAAAATAATAAAAAACGAACAGCCGAGCCTATAATCAGGCCCTCTAAGTTAACGGCTAAAGTTAACGAAAATAAACTGGATGTTGAAGATTTTAAAATCCCGCGGAAAACGGCGAAAAGTAATACCGTTCCTAAGGAGAATATCAAAATTACTTCTACGAAAAATAAATTTGCAGCCCTCAACACTGCAAATGATTGACGTCGAGGATGTCACCCCTGCTGCCCTAAAGTTAAACCCGTGATGAGATGAAACTCTTTCCAGAGTACAATCTCATCCTTCAAGATATTCATCGGACCATCTACCGCCACCAACACCCATATTGGAGGTTATATTAAGATTCAAGCAGAATCTGCTGACCATCATAGAGAAATCACTAAATTCCTCACTGATAAGCAAGTTCAGTACTACGTTACTGACCCCCGCTAATCGACCACTCAAACTGGTCATTAAAGGTCTCCTGGCCTCCTCTGACCCTGAAGATATTAAAAAGGATCTTATTGATCAAGACATCAAAATTGAAAAAGTCGCGCAACTGCGCCAATTTAAAACCAAAAGCCCTCTCCCCATCTTCATGATAGAGATAACTCGGGATGAAAATGTCGATGACATTTTCAAAATCCTGATTGTCTCTACATGCAAATTAAATTCGATCCTTTCCGCAAAAATTCTAGACCAACGCAGTGCTATAGCTGCAATTTTTTTCCACCATGCTAGCCAAAATTGCAGCATGAAAACGCGCTGTCTTAAATGTGGCGGTGGCCACAGGACCGGCCAGTGCGAGATTAAAGAAAAATAGTTAACCCGACGTGCATAAATTGCAACGCTCAAGGCCACATGGCCTCGTCTACTGAATGTCCCCTCTTCCCTAAGCCGAGAAAGGGTAAGGGTCAATCGCAAAAACAAAATAAAAAACGGAACGATAACACCCAGGAAAATTCCGCTTTTATTACCCCCGGCTTGAGCTTCGCTCAAGTTACTTCTGGACAAAATTCTCAACAGAGGGCAGCACGAGGAAGTGACTCCACGACGTCCAACTCAGAAAATAAAAAAAATAAGAGTTTTAACTCGGAAACTCTTAACCATATCAATTGCCAGGGCGGAGATTTCTCCTTCCTCAAGACAATATTTGAAATGAAAAAGATCTTTGATCTTTTTCCTAACCTTATCTCGGAGATGAAAAAATCTTCAAAATGCACCGACCCCACAGACAAACTTCAATGTCTGCTTAAAGGTATCTGTACCTCAATCTCCTCAATAGATCTTAATAATGTCTAATTCTTTATTCGGCCTTTCAATATTCTCCTGGAACGCTGACGGAGTGAGATCGCGCATTGTTGAGATGCGCGATTTCATTGATAAGCACTCCCCTGATTTATTTTTTTTGATACAAGAAACACATCTGAGACCAGAATACTCTTTCAATATTCCGAATTATATTTGTTACAGGAACGACAGGACCGGTCCAACCAGAGGTTGGGGCGGTACTGCGATCCTCATTAAAAGATCGATTCCCCATTTTCATGTTCCCCTCCTCCCCCCCCCTTACAGGTGTAGAAGCAACTCTCGTTGTGCTCACCCCCTCAGATCAGGAACCTTTCTTGGTTGCCTCTATCTATGCCCCACCAGGTCCAAATTACAGAAACTTGGGAGCCGACCTCGACGGTATTTTCAATATTTTTAAATCGGCATTTTTAGCCGGTGATTACAATGCTAAGCACACCTCCTGGGGCTGTAATACAGCGACCCCAGAGGTAATTATCTACTAAGATATATAACTAATAATAACTTAGACCTAATTGCTCCCCCCACCCCAACTAGATATGGAACGGACTCCGCTTCCACTCTAGACTATGCACTGATTAAAAATTTAATTTGGCCCTGTACTGCAGATTCCATTCCGGAACTCAGTTCTGACCATAATCCGGTCAGATTTCACTTTCAAGAACTTCCAATTTTGCTATCCCCCTCCCCAATTAAATACTACCTGGAGTATCTTCACTAAAATACTCGCAAATCCTGATAACTTTTTTTTTCTCCCGACTGCAAATTCTACCCCACGAGATCGACTCCCAAGTCAGCAACCTCACTGATGAGATCCTAAATGCGCACGCAAGTGCCTCTCGTCCACTTTCTACCACACGGAACAACCGTATGTGCAGGGTGAGCTAAAAGAGCTATTCAAGGAACGAAACAAAGCCAGGAAAACCTGGCAACATACAAGACACCCACAACATAAAACAGAATTAAACAGATTACAAAAATGCTATTAAAAGGAAAATTTATCATTACAGACAACAGGCATGGGAGGATAATCTTTCTACCCTGAATGCTGAGGACAATTCCCTTTGGGGAATTGCGAAAGCTTTCAGGAAGAAAACCTCCCGATTTCCGCCCTTAATGGCCCCACTGGTATTGCTCTCAGCGATACAAACAAAACTGAAGTAATTGCTCATTAGCTTGAGAAGCAATTTCACCTTAATGACATTCACAACCCACGCAAAGACGAGATCATCACCAGCGTTGTTGATGCATACATGGACTCGAATATTAACAATACTGATATCATCCCCCCCCCACTCTCCCATCTAAAATTATTCAGATCATTAAAAGATTAAAATCAAAAAGTGTCCGGGGAGAGATGGGATCACTAACAAAATGCTTAAAAATTACCGCGCCTCACTATTTTCAAGATTACTAACATCATTAATAATATGCTAACTTTAAGATACTTTCCTATGTCTTGAAAGACTGCGGTTGTTATTCCGATCCTAAAACCAGATAAAAATTCGGCTTTGGCCGAATCCTACAGACCAATAAGTCTACTTCCTGTCCTTAGTAAACTGGCTGAAAAAGTGATTTTAACCAGACTCAACGACCATCTCGAAAGAGAAAATATCCTGATTCCGGAGCAGCACGGCTTCCGACCTCGTCTCTCCACCTCACATCAACTTCTCAGAGTCGTTGAATTTATTAAGGAAGGAAACAAAGATGAATGCACGGCCGCGGTCTTCCTTGATATTCAAAAAGCCTTTGATAGAGTATGGCATACTGGCCTACTCTTTAAATTAATCACCTATAAAATCCCTCCCCCTCTTATTTACCTGTTAAATTCCTATATCTCTGATCGCTCCTTCACTGTAAAAATTAATCGTACCTTCTCGCAACTTAAAAAGATTAACGCTGGGGTGGCCCAAGGGTCAATTCTGGCACCAACTCTCTTTAACCTCTACGTTAATGATATTATTAAAAATTCTAATACCATAATATGCATGTATGTGGGAGTCCGAATAAATCTTCGAATAAAAATCACTCTTCAGAAGGCGGGATTTTAGATTGGCGTAGGTGGTTTGTCTAGGTGTAAGTATTTAAGGGTGAGTGATGAATTAAATGAATCTAAGTCATTAAAACACGAATACTTCTTTTAGGTAAAAGAGAGAATTTATTTAAAGTTAAAGGAAAATATTTACAAAAAAAAAGATAATTACAAATAGAAAGAAATGCAGGAATTAAGTTAATTAAAAGTTGAGTAATACCTTTAGAAGACGGGGAAATGAACCTTTCTCATTATTGGACGTTAGGACTGGCGGTGCCGCGTTGGGCGCGGAAATGCGGTAGACGCGATGTGTCGATCAAGCAGTAGTTAGTTGGCCTCTGCCGAAAAATTATTCAAGCCGGAGCTACGAAAGCTCACTAGATGGCGCTGCTTCGGAATGCAGTAATAAATCAAATTGAGATTTATGGTCCTCTGAAAAGGATATCACTCAACCTTTTTTACAAATGTTTCAAAGGGAAAATCCTACAGAATCACCCTCTCCTGACAGAGCTGGTCTCTCAGCTCTTACAAAATGTTGAGAGCTTAAGTACTTTAAATACAAACTATTTTTAATTACAACTATAAATTTAATGATTATTGGAATGTGGACGCAATAAAGACAAGTAATACGATTCTTAAAGATAATAAAATAAAATATTACAGATGAAAAGATGTATACCTAATGTTCACAATTCCGGACCTGAAATAAAGCATATAAAAACAAAATATTCCATGTTGTGATCTACAATTAACTAAACCATAAAATGCTTCGCATCAATAGAAAGATAATGAATAATACGAAAATATAATAAATATTACAAGCGAATATAAAATGATTAATGGAAACGAGTGTTACCATAGAACATCTATTAATTTCTCAAGAGGGATATGAGAAAAATTAAAAATAATAACAAATATAAAAAATTCAATTAAGCATAAAAATGTTTCATCAAATCAGCTGAGGTGGTGGTTGAGTTCGGTCCATCGTGCTGACCAACCTTTTCCACTTCATACCTATCCTTGGAATTAACTTTTGTTACTTTGTAAGGGCCTAAGAACTTTGGTCTTAGTTTCAGTCCAGCTCCAAATTGGGTTCTTTGGATGGCAACTAAATCACCTTCTTTGTATAACGAAGCTTTCTTTCTTCTTCTGTTATACGTCTTTCTATTTTCAGACTGCAGGGTTTCGATGTTCTTTTTGCATCGTTTCTTAAAAATTCGCGTTGTTCTAGTAATTCTTTCGCCATTTCTTCTAGAAGTAAGTCTTTGATTAGGATGTCTTCCTTGTTACGCATTTTGATTCCCACTAATAGTTCGAATGGTGTCCATTTTGTACTGCGACTTATAGTACTATTTAGTATTCTCTGTAATCTGTCGACGTATTTGTACCATTTCGTTGAGTCGTCTAATGATAGTTTGGTGAGAACTGGAATCAAAGTTCGATGAATTCGTTCAACTTGTCCGTTTCCTCGAGGAACACCTGTTGCTATTTGTAGATGTTGAATGTTTTCTTCATCACAGTAGTCGTTGAATAATTTTGAAGTGAACGCTGAACCTCTATCAGAGATAATTCTGATGGGATTACCAAAGGTTTTCTGCTGTTGTTTTAGTTTTTCGAGGGCGCCCTTTCAGCAGATACAGTTTTGACGGGTATAGCCAAGTAAATTTGGTAAATGCGTCTACTACGGTGAAAATGTTGTTGATAGCTTTTGTTTGTGGAGGGTAAAGGACCAATGAAGTCAACATGGTACGTACTTAAAGGAATGCTTTCCTTAGAAATAGGATTCAAAAACCCTTCCTTTTTGCCAGTTTTCTTATTAGCTAAGATACATGGAACACAATTAATTATTACTTTTTTAACGACGTTGGATAAATTTGGGATAAAAAATTCCTGTTTCACAATTTCTTCTGTTTTTCCTACTGAGAAATGACCATTTTCGTGAATCAATTTAATTAGTTCAGCTTGCATTGCTTTAGGTGTTACAATTAATTCTCGACCATTTAAGTACTTGTAGAGTATACCATTTCGCTCAAAAATTCTTCTGATTCTTGCTTCTCTAGAAGTGATTTCAATGTTTGGATGTTGTCATCTTCCTCTTGTGCGTTTTTAAGCTTTGAAGTTAATGTACCATTGCATACCATCATTACGGGATATCGGCTAAGAGCATCAACGTGCTTCATACGACTTCCTGCTCTGTGCTCTATTTCATAATCGAATTCTTCTAATTGAAGCGCCCATCTGGCTATGCGAGTAATTAGCTCCTTTTTTGCATAGTCTTCTGAAATGCTGAACAGTCAGTTACTATTTTAAAGTGTTGTCCTAAAAGATAAACACGAAATTTCTTTAATGCGTTGATAATTGCTAGTACCTCTAATTCGTAGCTGTCATACTTTTCTTCTGCTGTATTTGTCTTTTTCGACATGTAGTAAACGGGATGTAACTTTCCATCTTCTGCTTCTTGTAACAAAATTGCGCCGTACCCTTGTTTACAGGCGTCTGTATGCAGTTCTGTTTTTCTTCCATACTTGTAGAGGTGCAAGATTGGGCCTTCGGTCATGATTTTCTTCAATTTTTCAAATGCTTCTTTTTGTTGAATCCCGAAAACAAAGAGGTTTTCTTTTCTTGTTAAATCGCTAAGTGGTTTAGCTATCTTTGAATAATCCTTGATGTACTTGCGGAAATATCCAGTTAAACCAAGAAAACTTTGTACTTGTTTTTATTGTTGTTGTTGGTTCTGGAAATTTTTGGACAGCTAGTGTCTTCGTGGGAGATGGTTTAATAGTTCCGCTTTCTACAATGTGACCTAGAAATTCAATTTTTCTTTTTTAAGAATTGGCACTTCTTGAACTTAATTTCTAATCCGTATTTCTTTGCGACTTCAAAAATAATTTTAAGTTTTTCGAGACCTTCCTTTTCGTTTTTCGCTGGAATGACGAGATCATCTAAATAACTGATTACAATTCCTTTCCGAGTAAGATCTCTAAATATACTTGATACGTAGCGTTGGAAAACTCCTGGACTTGTGCTTAGTCCGAAAGGAACTTTGTTGAATTCAAATTGTCCATCTGGGACGATAAAGGATGTATACTTTCTGCAATCTTCGTCAACATCGACGTGAAAGAAACCATTGCGTAAATCTAATGTAGAATATACCTTTGCTTCTTGCAAAGTGTCTAAAACATCTTCGATGATAGGTAACGGAAATTTATCTTTCACAAGCTTCTGATTCAATTTTCTATAGTCAATGCACATTCTCGAAGATCCATCTTTCTTTTTTACCATTACGATTGGACTTGCATATTCCGCAGAACTCGGACGTATAATGCCTTCGTTGAGCCATTCTTCTATCTGTTTGTTTACTTCTTGTCTTTCTGTGAAAGCTAGTCGACGAGGAGGTTGACAGACTGGTTCTTCGTCTTTTAAAATAATTCTCATTGTGACGTCAGTAGATGCTGTTTTTTCTGGCTTGTAGTCTTGAATTAACTTTTCAAATTCCTTCTTGATTTGACGATTTTCAACATGACGTAGGTCTAGTTCTTCTTGAAGATTTTCAGCAGATATTTGCATAAGCTGTGCATGATTCTCATATTTGTTGAATTTAACTCCTTCTTTAGTAAAACTTATCGATGCTTGTTCCAAAAGATCTGATCCAATAACTGCTTCGAATTTTAATTTATCAGTCGGTACAACATGCCAAGTTAACGAGTAATTTTCATCATCTATTTTGAACTCATGTTCAAAGGAACCGATAGTTGTCACTTGTGCTTCACCAATACCTATGAGAAGCATCTTGTTCTTCGATAATTTTGTTGGATCCATTATTCTTCTGCTTGAGTTTTCTCGAAGCAAACTTACGGTACTACCACTGTCTATGAGCGCCGTGATTTTCACCTTTCCAAAAAATATCTCTTTAGTACGTAAACCTTCCTTAACGATAAGTGTGCAAGTTTCTTTTGGAGGTTCTTTGAATTTCTGCGATTTTGAATAGTTCGTCTGAGCATGCTTGGAAGCATTGTGATTTGAGTGTTTCTTGTAATTTTTGTTGTAATACCCTTTCTGCGCGCTGTCTTGATGTCTTTGAACAGATTCGTACTTGGTGACAGGGGCTTCGTAATGTTTGTTGTAATTCGTTGACGCTGGAAACTTCTTATCTTTCTTGTTATACTCGAATTTTCCTGGAGATTCATATCTGCGATTCTTTTCTGCGAATCTGAATTCTTGTTTCTTCACAAATGGACTGCTAGATTTTTGTTTCAGAGTCCTTTTAAAGTCTTCGAATTCTTCTAGTTTTTCTGCTAATTGAACAGGGGAGTTCATATTTGCCCATTCATCAAGATAATATTCTTTAAATTCAAAAGGAGTTTTCGTTTGAGTTGATCTGTTATGATTAGATCTGATAACTTGTTGAAAGTATCTATCTTCAATCCATCTATCCATCCGTTGAAGTAAGTGTTTAACTCATGGTAAAAATCAATCCATGTTCTTTAAGATGCTTTTTGGTGAGTGACAAATAGTTGTCGAAACTTTTCTGGAGTTAGTTTAAAGCGTTTCAGCAGTAAATCTTTAACGTGTTCGTAAGAGTTAGCTTTATCGTCAGGCTCTCTCGCTATGATGTGAGATACTTCCGTCGGTAACAAGCCTAACAGATGAGAAACCCAGTTTTCTTGATCAATATTCAATCTCTGCGCTTGACGTTCAAATAATTTTAGATAAAGACTGATGTCTTCTTTCAAATCAAAACGATGTATAAACTTTGAAATTTCTTTGATGAGAAATTTAGGATCACTTTCTTTGGATGTATCAGCGCCTAACTTGGATTGTGTTTGGATTCTTAACTTTTCCAACTCAAACTCATACTTGCGTTTTTGCTCATCTAACCTCAATTGTTCGAAGTGTAATTTTTCTTCTCGTTCTTCAATGCGTAATTTTTCTTTTTGCTCTTCAATGCGTAAATTTTCTTCTCTGGCTTTGCGATCCTCAACAATCGTTGAATGTATGTTTTTGGTCAGTTCTTCGTCATAATCTTCACTACCAATAATTAGATCTTTGAGTGTGGCGATGGTCATCGATTTATCGAATTTTAAATTTAATTCCGTGGCTAAGACAAATAAATCTTCGCGTTGACCTTTGCCAAGATACGCCATTTTATAATTTAAATATAAGTTTAGATAGTAACCAAAGGAATAAACAAAATTGTTACGCGTTCAAACAAAAACAATGATGTTGCTATTGGCAATTCTCGTTTGCATTTACAAAAATTCTCAAGTTAAAATATTGCATCAAAATACACTAAATATACATTGAAATATTCAAATTCTATTCATTTAGAAATATTTTAAACCAGCAACGTGTAAAGACAACAGTGCGAGCTAAAATACGTAATGCTTAATTTAAAGTAGTCAAATCATTAATTTCAACTAAAAACAAAACCTTTTTTTTTTAAACCATTTAATATATCAGTTATCTCATTTTGTTATAACAAATGCAAAAAGAATTTGAAAGAAAAAAATAAACTAATATAAATCTTGTTTTAGAAACTGTGATTAAATTTATTGTGATATGAAAAAGTTAATCATTTAGAGTTCTTTGCTGAAAAAAGCAAACAATTAGAAGTTATTCAATTAAGAAAAATCTCATATATATTTTTTATTACACTAATAAAAATAAAATCTTTTTAGGAACTCATCAGCAAATTTTAAGGCAAGTGGCAAGTGGCATGTAACTTACGGAGTGCCTGCCCCGGAACGGGGCGTACCTCCTCATCAGAATTTTAGAAATAAGGGCCGAAATAGTGATTTTACTTAAAATTAAATTTAAAAGATAAAATAAAAATGGGCAGAACAATTCTGCTGGAACGGCGACAGAGTGAATCTGTCGGCCGAAGAAACAGTCGCACCACTTTCCTGCGATCTGATTGGCCGAGGCCGTTCGCTCGCAGAGAAGTGGGCGTGGAAATGGAATTGGGTCGATCCGAAAATAAACGACCCGAGCAAGGGAGATCTTGAATTGAAATTCAAAGGATCTCATGCAAAAATAGGGGGAGAAAACAAATTTTGAATAAAAATTTTATGAACCAACTTGCACTCTTGCCGGGATAAAGGGGGGGTCGCGGGTAGGACTAAAAAGATAGAAAAATGAACATCGGTTTTAAGGAAAAATAATGACGCAATGAAGTCATATATGTGATACAATCATGAGTAATAATTGATAGATGTAGAAATGGAATGTCCAGTTCTCAAAAATATAAGCGGTCGTTCGAAGGAACGATTTAATTAATGATTGCTGGACGTGAAACGAATTTTAAGAGAGCTCTAGATAGTACAGAATCGTGCCTCCATCTGGTGGCCGAAAAGGAAAGCTGAAGCGTGAACACCGCACAATTGAATCCAATGAGGTCACCCTCTTGGATTCCGACCGCGGTGTTCGCTGCTTCGGAAAACGTTAATTCCGCGACTCTCGGCGCGGAGCTAGGAATTACTTGCTAAAAAGAGAGTAATTAATCTTGAAGTAGGAAGTTTAAGTTAAAAATTAAGTTATTTAAAATTTAAAAAAGTTCCCAATGAACAATAATTTTAAACCCGAAGCCTTTTGGCTTGGGGGAAATTTATAAAGTCGTGCTCAAGAAGCGCTCTGGGGCGTTTTTGAGACGATGGCACTGCGGGATCGTATGCAGGCTGGTTTCTAATTAACTCATTGGGAACAGAAGGAAGATTATCGAAGAACCTTTTAGAAAGGTTCTTTATGTGAGTAAAAATGGTTTAATTTTTTAAATCACGATAAATGACTTCATTGCGTACGAACCAAGGGCATTAACGATTTGTCTCAAAAATGAGTTCGTCAGCGTGTGTAGCTTCTTTAAGTGGCACATGCCGGCGGATCCCCAAATTTGTGATCCGTACGACATGACCGGTCGGATTATAGATTTATAGAGCAAAACCTTATGCCGGATCGCAAGTTTACTCCTTCGGGAGATAAGCCGTTTGAGAACGGCATGAACAGCCTGCGCTTTTTGCGAGTCTGTTCTATGTGGTGGGCAAAAAGTTAATTTTGCGTCTAGAAACAACCCTAGGTACTTTGCAACATGTACCCAGGGGACGGGTTAGGCCAAAATTTGGACGGGGTTAAACCGACTGGTAGTCGGGGTCTACGCGTAAACATGAGGCAAGCACTTTTACTGGCATTAACTTTTATTTTCCAGTCTGTAAGCCAGAGTTCTAGCAAGGATACGTAGTGTTGCAGATTAGAGATCACAACGGAAAATCTCTTATTCTGTGTGATAATTGCAGTATCATCGGCAAACATTGCTAAATGCGATAGATCAGTTTGCGGCATATCATTTACGTACAGAGTAAATAACAGAGGCGAACTTAAACTTCCTTGCGGAAGGCCTTCGCTTCTGATTGGTCGAGGCGAGAGAGCGTTTTATCTACTCTCACTCGGAATGAGCGATCGGAGAGAAAGCTATGAATGGACTTGATCAGGGGAGGAAAGTCAAGTCGTATGAGCTTGATTAGTAAGCCATCATGCCAAATTTTATCGAAGGCTTTGGCTATGTCCAGAAAAAGTATACCCGTGGCCTCGTGCTTGGCAAAGCCACTGTGAATCAACTCCGTTACTCTGAGCAGTTGGTGAACTGTCGAGCACTTGGGTCGAAAACCGCACTGCTGAGGAATAATAAAATTAAAAGCAGCGCAGTGTTGATTCAAAAAGCACGAACTCATACTTTGCTCAAACAAGAAAGTAATGAGATTGGACGGTAGTTAGAGGGTAAAGCCGAATCTTTATCCGGCTTTAGGATAGGAATGACCACGGCAGTTTTCCATGAATTTGGGAAATAATTATTTTTAAAAAGTTGATTTATCAGCAGAGTGATAAATAGGAGGAATTTAAGGGGGAGGTTTTTAATCATACGATTAGAAATCTGATCAAGTCCGGGGGATTTCCTGGGCTTGAGTCTCTGTACGTAAGATAAGACTTCCGTTGGAGTGGTCGGTTCAATTTCTTGAACGTGTGGGGTATTGATGAAGTTAGTAGTAACTTCATCGTGTATGCGTTGGTCGAATAGTTCTCGGCCAGCGACGTGGTTGGGTTCGAATTGAACTTTACCAAACTGTCTGCGATAACCTCCGCCTTTTCAATAATCGCGATACTGCCAAGAGCCCCTTTCAAGGGGAATGGATTGAAAAGGCTTTCGTAATAAAGAGGATTTCCTCAAGGGTGTTGTCAACGGGCGATAAAGCCTCAATGTGCTTTTTCCACTGTACGCGGGATATGCTTGGATATCCCTTTGCTATCTCACGACTGAGGGTACGGAATTGAGAATAAATACTAGGACACCTAGTTCTTTGCCAAAATTTCCGTAACCTGTTTCGTTGATAAATTTTTAAATTTAATCTCGGGAGAGGGATTTTCGGAGCATTATTAAATTTTTGGTTTTGAGGCCTCAACGAAAGCCTCAGTGAAATTTTGATTGAGTTCAGAAATAGCTAACTCAATATTATCATTGCTGGTGAGCTCAACAGTGGGGAGGGTTTTCTTATTAAGAGCAAATTTAAAATTATACCAATTTGTTGAAAGATGCTCTGGATTTTTAATAATTGAAGTATTTAAAATTAATTTCAAGAATTACGGGGTAGTGATCAGAGCTGAGATCGTTAATAACTCTGACACTATGGTTGAAAGGAATGTGCTTGAACACCGCCAAGTCGATGACACTTCGAACCGCTGACGCGATTGGAGGTGTGTGGCAGTCTGCGGTGCGACTAATTTCGCTCCCCGAAGGTCGCGAATTAGCTTATGCAGCGCTTGCCCGAAACGGGTCGACTTGGCATTGTGCCAACTCACATGAGCTGCGTTGTAGTCACCAGCGATGATACAATTACTGCCAGAATTGAAAATTTTCTTAAAATCCTCTACTGGCTATGGCCTGCTCTTCTTCGAACGTAGGCCGAAACAACATTAATGGGAGGGAAATTATTAATTTTAATTTGCACCGCAGTGGCGTCCATTCATTGTAAATTAGGAAGGGAACCCTGTGGTGCACGATCTCATTTTTACTATAAATGGCTGTGCCGCCTCGCGTTGCGGTATGGGGAAATTCGATTCTATCGTCTTTGCAAATTTTAAGGATAAACACATGTTTCAGCATAATAATTCTGTCAAAAATGAACTCCAAATACTTATATATTAAATGATATTATGCATCATTTAAAATAAGATTATACACGATCCTTCATCAATTCTAAAAACATAGCATATTCTTTCAAAATATATTTCTCGAATACTCGTAAAAAATAATTAATTACTAAACATCTGCAAGAGAAATGTTAAACTATATGAGTCATTGAAATTACGATTGCAACGAAACGGAAAAATGTTTAAGAATGTAAGAAACATTAATCTCTTAGTTCAAGGTCGATGACATAACTGAAGAAACGAAAACTTTTCACACATACATGAAATTCAATGCGATTCGTTAATAAATGAAATAAAAACTTGAATATTTTACGTACGACTTTCTTAATATTTTAAAAGATATACTTGTAGAAAATTTTAATTGATACAATTTCTATACACAAATAGAAAAGTAGTATTTCAGAAAAACACAGATATTTAAAAATATAAATTATTCCATGAAATCGACTACAACAATTTTTTCATAATCAAATTAACGGTGACTCACGTATTCTTTTAGATTTTATTTCTTTTGAAGAACAATATAAAAAGTACCTGATACAGTTGACGACGTGTAATTAATTACTTGAAAACAAACTTCAAAGGCTTCTGGATGTGTTCACTGGACTCGTGAAACTCTTGTAGTAGTACACGGCAGAAAATAACTTGAAGCACCTAAATGTTAGTATGTTATGAGAGGCGATCCGCATTTTCGATTCAGTCCGTTTATAAATTAGGCGTGCAGCCAAAAATGGGTTTTTTTAAAGAAGAAGAGAAAGGTTATCAACTTATTATTTAGAGAAGATTTTCGAAATCAAATCCCAGGCGATCCCCCAATTATTTCTGTGGGAGTCGAATAAATCTTCGAATAAAAATCAGACTCTTCAGAAGGCGGGATTTTAGATTGGCGTAGGTGGTTTGTCTAGGGGTAAGTATTTAAGGGTGAGTGATGAATTAAATGAATCTAAGTCATTAAAACACGAATACTTCTTTTAAGTAAAAGAGAGAATTTATTTAAAGTTAAAGGAAAATATTTACAAAAAAAAAGATCATTACAAATAGAAAGAAATGCAGGAATTAAGTTAATTAAAAGTTGAGTAATACCTTTAGAAGACGGGGAAATGAACCTTTCTCATTATTGGACGTTAGGACTGGCGGTGCCGCGTTGGGCGCGGAAATGCGGTAGACGCGATGTGTTGATCAAGCAGTAGTTAGTTGGCCTCTGCCGAAAAATTATTCAAGCCGGAGCTACGAAAGCTCACTAGATGGCGCTGCTTCGGAATGCAGTAATAAATCAAATTGAGATTTATGGTCCTCTGAAAAGGATATCACTCAACCTTTTTACAAATGTTTCAAAGGGAAAATCCTACATGTATGCAGATGATACAGCCATACTCAGCAGACACAGAAACCTCGACACACTAGTCGAAAATATCAATGAACACCTAGCTCACCTGGAGACCTGGTTCTCCGTGTGGAAGATTGCTTTAAACTCTTCCAAAACGGAAGCGGTTTTCTTTTCAAAAAGGAAACCTCCCCCTGAAATTACTCTACAAAATCAAAGAATACTCTGGTCTCAACACACCAAGTATCTTGGTGTAATCGTTGATAAAAACCTCACTTTCCGACAACACATAACATATGTTAGAGATAAATTTAAAAATACTACGCTTAAACTTTACTCCCTTATCTGCAGAAAGTCTAAATTGAATAGACATAACAAACTGCTTATCTACACTCTGATCATGAAACCATTACTTACCTATGCCTCCCCTGTATGGGGACATGCAGCAAAAACTAATATAAATTTACTTGAAACTGCTCAAAATTTAATAATAAGACAAATTTGCAATGCTCATTGGTATATGCGAAATAAAGATCTAAGAATAGCTTGCAATATACCAACTATTCGACAGACCATACGAAAACTTGCTATCAACTTTTTCAATAATATAGACGACTCAGATAATGCTTCTATTAATAAAATCTCCCCTACTTCTCCCACTTTTCTGTAAAAAGACCAAGAGACATCTTGGTCAATCCAGATTTCAATTAATTTATTTACTTTATTTATTTTTCCCCTTTTTATTTTATTCTTTAATTTTTATTTTCTATCTCACTGCAGTCCAACTTCGTTGAACTGCAGATGCTCTCTGATTGGCTATTCCCCCTATATCACATTAGCCGAACTTTTTGCTCGGCCAATCAGATCACCTCCTCTTTTATTTTCTGACTTGGATGAAAAACCAAGATCACTTTCCCGCGCTTTCTGATAGTCAGTTTTTGCTGCACTCGGATTGGCTAGGATAACTCCGCCCTCTTTTCTCGCATTTTTCAATGATTTTTTCACTGTTTTTAAAGTTAACTTTTTAATAGTTATTTTAATCTCACATCCAAGCAGCTTAAATTTTTTAAATCTACGGAACTTTCTCATTATTAAACTGACTTATTCCTAAAGCTGGGCAATGGTAGAACTCGTCAAAGGCATCTCAAAATTACCTGATAGGAGGTTGAGGCCGACAGGCCTAGGCACTCCATCCAGTTCATCAACGATCATTAAAGTGCGGGAAAAAATATCAGGGGGTGGGGTTTTGGGCTGGAGAGAGATAGAAAGCAATTTCATTGGTCGAGCCAGGAGTTCGGGTAATGGGGTATAAGACTTTGCTAGAAAAAGAAGCCAATCAGAGATAAAAACGGGCCGCGAAAAGACAGACTGAGCACGTACTTTTCTGACTCCCACAGCCCTTTTCAAAGCTCTTGCGACAGAGCTAACCTCTACTCTTTCTACCCTGCTGATAAAACGTATACGACTTGGAAATGGCTAACCTACCTACCGACATGGAACTGGAACTAGCAGAATCGCATCGGAACGCTACGAGGACACCTTCGCCTCAGATTACACCATGTGAGCAGTTGAAATATAATAAAGCTCAACTTGCCAAAATGGAAACTTTTCGCAGATGCAAGCAGGCCTGCGTTGACGCACTGATGATGATGCCCGACCACCACCCAGATGAACCCTTCTACGTCAGAGCACTCACTGAGCTGCACGACATAGAAGAAACCATGGCACTGGCGGTAAGTGACATTGACTCATTCGAACCCTGCATTATCCCTGGCTGCCCCCATCATGAAAAAAAAAAAAACTCCTCAAAATTCCCTTTAAAATCGACCCCTGATACTAACTACTCTGGAAAAAGGAAAGAAATTTCCAACTTCGAATATCCCCCCAAAGAAAAACTGCAAGAAAAGTAATTCTTGAAAATACCGATAATGAAGACATAAATTTGTCACAAAATAAATTTGAACGTGCCCACTTTAACAACCTCGAAAACTCAGGTCCCGTCGCCAACGAAAACCCCAATGGCTCGAACAATTCGGCCAGTCAAAATGCTCAACAAAATCAACTCCCACCACCCATCATGCTTTTCGTCGAAAAGAACTACAAAGCCCAAATGGCTGCAATAACGAAAGCATTCCCCAAAATAAGATCCCGCCTAACGGGTGAATTTCTAAAACTGTATACTGACAGCGCCGAAGAAAGACGCATGGCCGTACAACACCTTAAATTACTTAAATTTCAATTTTATACTATAAAATCAAAAGAAGAACGCCCCATTAAAGTAGTTATCAAGGGCCTCCCCAGAAACACAAACCAAGAGGAAATTAAACAGGATTTGGAAATCCTAGGATTCACCCCAGATAGAGTTAATCAATTAATAGGAAGAAAAAACAAACGCCCCTCCCAATCTTTTTAATCACCCTCCCCCGTAATCTTGACAATCTCAAAATATTCGATCTTAAAACCCTAAATTACCTCAGCATCAGAGTTGAGGGTTATGATGGTAAGGGTGTAACTCAATGTTACACCTGCAACAATTTCAATCACAGCTCTGAAAACTGCCATCTAAACCCAAGATGTCTAAAATGTGGTGAAAACCACCTCACCCGAGATTGCCCCATTAAACAAAAACTTGAAACGCCTTACTGCATAAATTGCAACATCTACGGTCATATGGCAAACTATAGAGGTTGCCCCTCATTCCCCAAACCCCCAAAAGGAGCCGCGAAAAACAGCAGAAATTCTTACACCAACATTTACAATAGCTTAGTTAGACCAAATATCTCCTACGCACAAGCGACAACCGGAGCTATTAATTCAAAAAACACCCCTCAGATGGCGACACGCGGACCTGAGTCTTCGGCACAAACTGAGACCAACAAACCAATTCCCCCCAATAACAGATATAATAATAATCACTTCCCCAATTTTAATCGTAGAAATAACAATTTTAACTTTAATAACATGAATAACAATAATATTAATATCCAAACAACGCTGCAAATGACAATGCACTGTCTAATGCAGCTTTCCCAATTTCTTTGTAACGGCAATAATTTAAATACAAACCAACAATTAAATCCCAATCAAATGTACGCCCAAATAGAGGCATCGTGTAACAATATTAATAATGTATAGTTCATCCCCGATGGGTCTCAGTTTGTGTTCATGGAACGCAAACGGCTTACTAAGAAAAATTGCTGAACTACGTATTTTTATAGAGAAGCACTCCCCGGATATTTTTCTCATACAAGAGACACACCTGAGACCTTCACACAACTTTAATATAGCGAATTACACCTGTCACAGAAACGACAGAATCTCCGATGGACCGCGGACCGCAGGTGGAACTCTGATCCTAGTTAAAAACTCTCTCAAACACTACTGCCTCCCCACCCCTCCTCTTCGAGCTCTTGAAGCAACTAATATAATACTAATTCCCCCAAGCATGATCCTATTTCAATTACTTGTGTTTACATTCCTCCCTCTTCCGGTGAAAATTTATTTACTATTGACATTGAGCACTTTATTCAAACAGCTAGTAATTGTATTCTCTTCGGAGATTTCAAAGCAACTCATAACGCTTGGAATTGTAAAAATAATACTACCAGAGGAAGACACCTCTTTAATTTCGCTAATATGCTCAACTTAAATATCGCTTTTCCCTCAACCCCTACTAGATTTGGTCACAATTCCGCTAACACCATTGACATCGCACTAATTAAAAACTTCTACTACCCCTTTACAATTAACTCCATCGACGATCTTTCCTCAGACCATAATCCGGTTTTCTTAAATTTTAACTTCAAACTCGCAGAAGCACCCCAAATCCCAGAGCGGTCTCCACAGATTGGAAAACTTTCAAAATAAATCTAAATAAAAATCTCTCTCTTTGATTTCCATCCTAATAATATTAACAACACTAACGATCTAGAACAAAAAATCACAGAGTTCACCGAGGCGGTCATTGATACTCATAGCCACGCCTCCCGTCCAATAGAAACAGACCGAAGAAACTTCACTCCGCATAACATTAACCAGCTGATTAAAATCAAAAATTACTTCAGAAAACGTTATCATCAAACCCTCAATCCCATTTTCAAATCACATTATAACAGAGCTCAATCTGATCTTAAAAAGAACTTAAAAATATAATGATATCATTTGGCAAAAAGACTCGAAGCTCTTAACACCGCAGACAATAGCCTTTGGCGCACGCAAAAAAATTTTTCAAAAATAAAAGACCAAAAATTCCACCTCTTAACTGTGCGACAGGTACGGCAGTCACTGATCAGCAAAAAGCTAACCTTCTTGCAACTAACATAAAAAATAATTTTGTTGAAAACGATCGCGAAGATGATAATTATAAGCAAAATGATGATTTAATAAATACTACCGTAAATAATTTTCTTTCTACCCCCTAATTCTTTCATCGAACCCGCTCTCCCGGATGAAATTATCCACTACATTAAACATATCAATGCCAAAAAGCCCCTGGTAAAGATTCTATAACTAACCGCATGTTAAAAATCTTTCCAATTAAACTAATCCTAATTTTAACAATCCTAATTAACAAAATCCTCAAATTCAATCACCTTCATATCTGAAGGTTTCCAGAAAAAGAAAACCACGGGAGCAGTTTTTCTGGATATCCAGAAAGCCTTCGACCGTGTTTGGATTAATGGTCTTACTTTTAAGCTAATTACCTTTAAAATTCCACATCCTCTGACATTCATCTTATTCACTCATACCTCACTAATCGCTCCTTCCGAATCAGAATTAATGAGACCCTTTCTAATGAACACTCTGTTTCTGCAGGGTGTCCCCAAGGTTCCTTGCTCGGTCCCTTGCTATTTAACCTCTACATCAACGATATCCCTGACTATTCACTCACTAAAATTAATCTTTACGCTGATGATACTGCCATTCACGCCACGTATAAAAATCTTAAAACAATTTCCTTCGCATTAAACAAACACCTTCTACTCTTGCAAAATTTCTACGACAAATGGAAAATAAGTATTAATGTCGAAAAATCTACTGCCATTATTTTCACGAAAAAACAGTCTCTCCCACCACATATTATCATGTACAACACTCAAATCCCCTGGTCTCAGGAAGCCAAATACCTTGGAATTATCTTTGATACACACCTAACTTGGAAACAACACATTTATTACGTTCGCGACAAATTCCGGAAAATAATGTTTAAACTTTACCCCCTAATTGGCCGGAATTCTCATTTAAGTATAGAATACAAAGTGCTTCTCTATACAGCCGTTATGCGTCCCATCTTAGCTTATGCATGTCCAGTTTGGGGTTATGCCGCTAAAACAAATATTAATATACTTGATACCCTGCAAAATTCTTTAATACGTATGATCGTCAAAGCCATAAGATACATGCGTAATGACGACATACGTAATGCTCTTAAGATTAAATTTCAAATCTCACATTCAGAATATAGCTATTAACTTTTTTAACGATTTAGAAGCTACCAATAATATAAATGTGGGAGACAACAAGGGGTCCAAGACGTTGGTTTTTCTTCTATTTTATTTTAACATTAAACAAAAATTAATTAAAAAGGTAGAAAAGTTTACAGATGAGTTTGACGATGATATTCAGAAGGTAACGCCTGCTCGCGCACCTCTCGCGTTCTCCTTTCTCTCTCTAATGTTTTTGTTTTACTTCCACTCGTTCGGCAGTTTCAGTTCGTGTTTTAGTTGCGCCTGCGCGCGAAGACTGCCTTGCTTTTGGCTGCATGCCACAACGGCCAGCCTGACCGTACGCTGTCCGCAGCGGTATTTCCATGGAGACCAGAGGAGAATCTGAAACATACAAAAAAAAAAAAAAAAAACGGAACAGACAAGGACTATACGACAAATATATAGAGATTAAACATATCAAAATTTTGTTGAATTAGACAGTTTCTCCATCATGTGAAGGCATCTCTTCGACATCCGGAAGGTTCCACAGGAAAACATTGTGTTTCACCGGCATAAGAACATCTTTTTCAACAAGTTGATCTTTGGTTGAACGCATCTCTATTTTCCTCTGTAGAGTTCTGGACGTCTGTTCAAAACGATTTCTCTTTTTCCTTCGCTTCCACTGCCAGGGCTGAAAGATCCTTTGGAGCAACACAAACCGTCGATAATTACTCTTCATAGGTAAAGGGGTAGGTGAGCGGGAGATGAATTCCACGGAACTCGTTTTCATGGCACCATTGGCTTTCTTACACAATACTATATCAGAACATTTTTCTCTTACAATACTCAATTTTAACTTAGTACTCTGAATTTTATTACATTTATAATCCTTAATTAGAGAACTCGAATCATTCCTAGTATTAAAGTCTTTAACATATGGCAAATCATAACTAGAGTTTTCTATCACATTTGAAACAGAAACATTTGGAAAAGAAATAGCACAATCTACACTCAAAGAGGATCCACTTTCACTCAATAAAACATCGCTCTTTGCGTGGCCTAGTTTCTCTATTTCAGAATATACACTGGGATGTATAATAAATTCTTCGGTCAAGGTCGGTGATATCGCCGTTCGCACACTTAAGCTAGTAGAGTGTTGATTAAGAGAAATATTTATGGGTTTAACTTCTACCATACGCTGTTCGCCAAAACATGAACTTAATGTTATGATTTCTTCGGAAGGTGTTTGCACTCTAATTAGCGAGGAATTTAAAACTGGGATCTGGCAACCTGAATCAATCAATGCTGTTACGGGCTGATTTTCTACAAAAATGCTTACGTATTGAAGATTTGCGCATTCATCGCTATTTTGTTTTTCGCTCTCGATTTTCAAAGTATTCACGTTTATTTTATTATGGATGTGATCATTAGATTCTTTAGGTTTAAAACGCTTCTCACAGTCTCTTGCGCAATGAGATGAATCACCGCATATATAGCAATTTTTTTTTTCTCTTTCAAGATATTGGGGATAGTTCTCTTTAATCTTTGGTTTAAAGTTTTGTGATCTATTTTTAAAGGGGTCTTGGGTATATCCATAAGTAATAGGAATTTCTTTACGTGATCCGCTTCTAGATGAAATATAAATATCACACTCTTTAGCTAAATCAATAGGCCTAAACCAATCTTCTACTTCTCGAATGCCAATATGAGTTGCAGTTTCCTTATTTAAAGTTTCAAATAATTTATCAGAAATTATAAGATCACATAGAGATTCAAAGGAATTAACTTTTCTTAACGAACAATAATATTGGAAGTTTGTGGTCAATCTTGCAGCAAATTGGATGTATGTCTCGCCTGATGATTTTACAGCATTTTTAAATGAGTTTAAACACTCGCGAGGGGTTAATTGGAATTCTCTGAGTACTATAGATTTTAGTTTTTCATAGTCATTTAATTCCTCTTCTTTAATATACAGTAAGACGTTATGAGCTCTTTTCGCCCAGAAGATTTATTAAAATTTCAGATTTATATTCGTCATTTATTTTCTTGGTTAAAAATGCGCGTTCTAATGATTGGAAGAACAGATTAAAATTTTCAGATCTGGTGGGAACAGGAAGAGATAAAGTTTTTATACTTTTTATCATATTTTCTATGTTAGTTTCGAACTGTTTTTCTTCGACTTTAGCTGCAGGATTTAAACTTAATGCTTTATTTTTGGCCAATTGAAGTTCGATTTCTTTTTCTAATTTTGCTAACTGAAGTTTCGCGAGCTCAATTTTTTGTTCTGAAGTTACCTCTCTTTCGTTTTGCGATACTCTCTCATCTATACAGTTTTGAATTAAAGTTTTAACGAAATCTGGATCACTTTCAAATGTACTACTGTTCTCAATTTTAGTCTTTAGTTTAACTATAGTGTCAGTACTTTCGACAATACCGTCTAGCTCTTCAACTACTCTTATGAGATCCTCTTTAAGAGCGTTTTTATACATTTTAGAAATGGAAAGATCCTACCTTTTTTTTTTTTTTTTTGCTCCCTTGTTGCTCGCACGTACGATGTATCCAATGAAGAAAAATTTCGATTCCACTGATTTCACCTCTTCGCAGGTAATATAGTTGAAATTGTAGTTCCGGCCTCTACACAGGCGGATTATTCACACTGAGTTAGTTCCAACCTCTACACAGGCGGGATTTTTGTCGATGGTTCCAACCTCTACACAGGCGGAATATTTGTCGATGGTTCCAACCTCTACACAGGCGGAATTTTCACGCTGGATTCAAATGAAGAATGCAACCTCTACACAGGTTGAACGAAGTTTCCGAAAAATGGCGGCGCGTCTCCTACACGGACGGCTTTTTTTTTTTTTCACGTTCCAAATTTTGATCAAAATCGAAATTTTTTTTTTTTTCAATCGCCTCTACACAGGCGGAATTTTCATGCTGAGTTCAAACCTCTACACAGGTTGAACGAAGTTTTCGAAAAATGGCGGAGCGTCTCCTTCACGGACGCTGTTGTTCATTGTCCAGACTTTGGTTCAAAATCAAAAGTTTATCGATCCTTCGCGGCCGAGCCCCCATAATTTGTGGGAGACAACAAGGGGTCCAAGACGTTGGTTTTTCTTCTATTTTATTTTAACATTAAACAAAAATTAATTAAAAAGGTAGAAAAGTTTACAGATGAGTTTGACGATGATATTCAGAAGGTAACGCCTGCTCGCGCACCTCTCGCGTTCTCCTTTCTCTCTCTAATGTTTTTGTTTTACTTCCACTCGTTCGGCAGTTTCAGTTCGTGTTTTAGTTGAGCCTGCGCGCGAAGACTGCCTTGCTTTTGGCTGCATGCCACATAAATATGCAAAATTTATCTCAATATACCCCTAATGACAATACAAAGAGACCAAGAAGAATTCTTCTTGACTCCTATAATCCCCCGTAATTCTATTTCCTCGTGCAATTTTTATTGCACACCATATTTGCTAAAATTTAACTTTCTTTATATTTTGTCAATATTTTTCTCCTGCTCTCCCCACTAGACATGCTCCTCCCCATAATTTAAATCTCAGCCCCCGGGGCAGCCAATCGGAGTCAATGATCACTCTACCCAACATCCAATTAGAGAGCAATCTCTTAGCTCTCAGCCAAGCCAAAAAACTCAAAAACTTTTCACCCAGATGAAGAACCATAGCCACGCCTCCCGGACTCCATCGCCCAACCAATCGCCATCATGCCACTCAGCAGAATGTTAAACTCCACTTTTGCCATGCCCAACATCATAGACTCTCACGATATGGGATTGAGGACTGTTTTACAGTCCAGACGCCCAAAAGTAAACGCCTATTCAACGCCTATTCAAGCCAATGAGAGCATTCTGCGATTCAACAGTGTTGGATCGCAGTGAAGAAATTAGATTTCGAAATGAGAAAAGGATTAAGTAAAATAAAAGATTTAAATAATTATATTAGTTAAAATTGGGATCGACCAAGATATCTCTTGGTCTTCGAATGAATGGGTATGTAGGATATTTAGAGATGGCTTTGATAGTTGGGTTGTCATGCCCACATCTATATTGCTGAAGAAGTTAATTGCGATATTTCTGATACTTTGTCTGATGGTTGGAATATTTCATGATTTTCTTATATCTTCATTTCTCATATACCAATGGGCATCGAGTATTATTCTTAAGATTGTATTTTGAGAACTTTCGATGAGGTTGATATTGGTTCTTGCTGCATGCGCCCAGATCCAAACTCAATTCCTATTGACACACCCACCCCCTAAGAGTCACCATAGGCTGCCCCCTGATTGGACCACACACATCCTCAAGCAAAAGCACTCAAATACTCGCTCCTTTTGGGCGAAATTCAGACGAGGCGGGTTTTCCGACGGTGCGGGTAACCCTGTGCCAAAAGAATCTCCGACCTCCATTTTTCTTAAAGTCCGCTCTAGTGGACAAGGCTTTAATTTTACTACACACACCTAACAAAACAACATTAATGCATTTACTCAATCACACCACACACTTAAATTCTCATTTATTCCTACACCCAAGTAAATTATTTAATTTTTTCTCATTGTAATACTCTAATTATCAACACAATATTTTATAATTAAGCAGCAAAGGGCTAAGTGAAAGCTGAACTCATGTAACTCATCCATTTCATCATGATTGGAGATTGAGCTTCCCTGCGGGAAGCAGGTTCTCCTATAAATCCATCAACTTATAAACAGAAAATATCCAAGATAAAAACCACAGCACCTAGATTAACACACAGGCAGGATCTGCTACATATGGTTTTCGTCGAGATAGACCCCAGAGTGGGTCTGAGCGCGGTGACAAGTACGCTCCGACCACACAACGGACGATAATTCACAACAACCATATTTCATCACATATTGGAGCCATAATCATTGCTTCGATCGTTTTTAAATAATTGAACTTAAATTTTCGAACATAAAAGTCGATTCTAGATTAGCCCTTTCGATAACCATCTGACTTCCGATTCTAAAAGTGGGATTCTATGGTCACTGGATATTTCTTCAATTTTATAAAATTTAACATTTTTGTACAATTTTTTAAAAAAAAAGTCTTTTTATATATGCATTCACTATTCGTTTTACCATTAGCGCGTACCGATGAATACAGCAGTGAATATGCACTGGTGTAATCAATATAGAATTTTTTGTAATGTTTCTTCTTTTTATTGGAACGATTTTGCTCCATCTATGCAAATATGTAAGCATCATTTACGGTCGTTTACCATTGTTTCCTTTTCAGTTACCGATTTTTAACCACTCATCCATTCTGGAAATTCGAAAAAATTAATTTAGAAATATTTATAATTATTAATTATTTATAATATAATAATTTGGAGCCAGTTTGGTATCACAAGGCACGCGCCAAGTTGTTGTTTATTTGCGGCAAAATGGGCGATAACATTACAATATGGTTACCTTGATATTTTTATCGTCTGGCGATGTGGTTGCCATGAGGATAACGTATACTAGAAATAACTTCATTTGGTTTTCCCGCGGTAACCCTTTTAATTTCAGACGATTTTAATTCGATTTCTTAAAAAATGTAATCATTTTCAGTGTAATTGTTCTATTATTTCAGTCTTCTGTTTTATTTTGTGCTATTTTCGAATACGGATATTTCTAATATCATTGGTGACTATTGGGATATTTTTTTTAAAGAATGAGTGTTGTATTAATATTATTGCTAAAAATAGTTCATTTTCACTTAATTTTACTTTTTAAAAAGGCTTTTTTGAACGTTCCTTGTTCGATGAAATTCGTAGAAGGAACTTGCTGTTTTTCGAATGTTACAAGTTTTCAGTACTTTGTAATTGATATTCTTTATTAATTTTAATACATATTATGTAATTATTTTATTAATAATATAATATAAAAATACTACGTAATAATTATGTAATATTTATTATTTATAGTAATTTTTTTATATTTATTCATAAAAATATTACATATTACGTTATTTAATTATAATTAATATTAAATTATATTATAAGATTATTATATACTGCATAATGCTATCATTAGTACATGTTACTTTTTATTACATTGCATTGATATTCATTTTTTATTGATTAATCTTGGTTATTCTCAATCTCTTCCTTTTTTCCCCTTCATTTAAAATATATTTCAAAACACTTCTTTAAATTTTTTGTGTATCATTAAATTACCGCTAGGCCGCCATCTTTGATTTCATTCAAGCGCTGCTTGGCGTGATTCCTTTATCGCGGTAATCAGTGCTTGGCGCTTTGCCCCTTGATACCAAACTAGTTCCCAAAATATATCTTAAATTACAAAAATTTCTTTTTCAGATTTGTAGTATTTACAAAGTATGTTTTATAAATTATGTGTAGCTACTTAAAATCAAAAAAATATTTCAGAGAATGCATCTTAAGTTTAAATTCTCACACAATTAAGTTATTTTATTACTTTTTGAATAATAGTTCACTATTTTGTTATGTTTTAAATAACTTTTTCCTCTTATAAATTGTGTTATATAATTTACTTGAATATCTACATATATATAAAGGAGAAAAGCGACTCACTGACTGACTGACTAATCACGATATCTCCGGAACTATTAAACCTACATATTTGAAATTTGGTAGGTAGAATCCCTTCATGGAGTAGACATCAGCTAAGAACGGATTTTGCAAAGATCGAACCCCAAGGGGCGTTACGAAGGTTTAAGGGGCGTTATAGATAATTATTTCCATTATTTAACTATTAGATGTACAGTCTTGAAACCTGGTACACAGATTTCTTTCATAAAGTAGAGATTCCCTACATAATGATTTTTACGAAAATCTCTTCCTAAGTGGCGTTGCGGAGACTTAAGGGGCGTTATAGATAATTATTTCCATTTTTAAACTATTAGACATGCAGTCGTGAAATTTGATAAGCGGATTCCTTTCATATTGTACAGATCCGCTACAAAATGGGTTTTGTGAAAATCGACCCCAAGTGGCGTTGTGGAGAATTATGAGGCGTTATTGGCAATTATCTCCTCTTTTAAACTATTAGACGTAATATCTCGAAATTGAGTAAGCTGATTCCATTCATTGAGTAGAGATCCGCTATAAGATGGGTTTTGGGAAAATCGTTTCCTAAGTGGCGTTGCTGGGGCTTAAGGGGTGTTATAGATAATTATTTCTATTTTTAAACTATTAGACGTACAGTCTTAAAATTTGGTAAGCAGATTCCTTTCATTGCGTAGAGATCCGCTACAAAATAGTTTTGGGGAAAATTGATCCCCAAGGGTCACTGAGGGGGATTAAGGGGCGTAATAGATCAATATTTCTGCTTTTCTACTAATAGACCCACCTGCTTGAAAATTAGAAGGTATGTTCCGTTCATGGAATAGAGTTCCTTTTACAAAGATTTTTGCGAAAACGGATCCCCAAAGGAGTGGGGTTGCGATGGAGTAAGGCGTGTTACAGAAAAATTCCTGTTTTTGAACTCAACCCATTTACTTGAAATTTGTTGAGCACGTTTCTTTAGTTGAATAGAGTTCCACTAAGAATGGATTTTACGGAAATCAATTCCAGGGAGAAAAAGTTACAACGTAAATATATGAAACATTTTTTTAAATAAAAATACGCCAATTACGCTTGCATTTCTTTTAATAATTTGCATAAACCAGTATTTTCTCATTGAATTTTTTTGTCAATATATTACTTTCTAATACATCGGAAATTTCGGAGTGAAAAATATCCTTTATATTGAGCTATACAGTAAGTGCTACAGCTAAAGTATTAACATTTAATCTTGGTTTCTCACTTGCCCAAAAATGATTACCAACTGAAAAAACACTCTTTCAATTTTTGCATTAGTTCCAGGTCAGCACACAACGTAAATCTAACAAGAATAACTAAATTATCACTTGGAAAGTTTTTATTTTTGAAATGGTTAAGTATTTCCACCCATCGTTTATCAATTCCAGCATAATTGTTCAAATTTATTAGAATTTAAATATACATTTATTCAAACAGACAATTGCCATTCATTTTAATATCAGGCGTTTCTTTCGATGAAAACTTAACCCAGTTTTCTTTCTCTATTCAATTTACTTGTGATGAAGTCAAAAAACACCTTTGAAAACTGTTTATTTCCTGTGATATTTCTTTCAGACCTTTCTTCGACATATTGGGAACATGTTTGGTTCATCTCCGAACAGAGATTAACACATCAGTTTTTTAAAATATTGAAAAGAAGGGGACAAGTAGGAGGACACACTTTTCGAGGAGGGACAAAACCTATATAAGAAGGACTGTCCTTCCTAAAGGAGGGCGGTTGGTCACACCTTATAGTAACTGAAAAATTTGAGCAAAATTTTTCAGATATAATCTAATATATATATTATAAATGTGAAAGTTTGTGAAAATCTTTGTGGGTCTTTCACGCAAAAACAACTTAAAGGATTTTAATGAAACTTTACAGTAATATAGCTTATACATCAGAATAACACATAGGCTATAATTTATAAAAATTTGTAAAAAGTGTCCAAAATGTAACGCTATTTGTCAAGAAGGAACAAATTCTGCCATCTGCAAGCAAAAAAGCTGCAAAAAAGCCCACGTCAGCATATATCTATCTTTTGTTTGTGAAAAACTCTTTTTGTTTTGGCTACGCAAGGGAATCGCTTCTAATTAATTCCTGTGATCAGAATAATGCCTATTTTTTTATTTCAGAATAAAACGTTAAGTTTTGAAGGGAGAGATTGTTATAAATCTCTCTTTATTTTAATGTTTTTTTTATGATTTTATTGTGCACATTTGTAGTAAGAAGTTGATCTATTTTCAAAATAACTACTTTTATCGCTTCTGGTACTTAAAGTAAATACACTTTCTCTTTCACACTACATCATTTGGACAAACTTTCATATTTTTTTGTGGTTAGTAGTTAATTATAACGCTGTGTGTGTGTGTGTAATTTTAATTGAATATGCAGATATTGCATTTTTAAGTATAAAACTAATTATAACTACTGCACTGTATTTTTTGCAGTGAGTGAGTGAGTGAATATTAACGTTGCACTGTTCAGCTACACGAGGGCTTTTGGAGACGGACCATGTAATTTTGAACAATGGTCAAGTGACGGGAACGACACTTGAGCTGACACCCCCTTCTCCTAACTACCACGCCACACCAACTTAGCAGGAATATTCTACCAATACTTAGCTTTAATATTCTTTGAAATCCACTCTTCCAAGATATATGGCAGCACGGGTTCTATGATGAGTATTTTTGTGGGGAAGGCGAAAAGTTTTGTAGCAGATATTGCCTTTTCAGCGGATTGCAAAGATTATTATTTTTGTCGCAAAAAAATAGTTAATGTCAAAATTTAAGTGTCTGATGGTTTTGTCTGTTAATGAAGACCTTGGAAAATTTGACTACTTATTTTAAGTGAACGGTGTACATAATTAATTTTACAGTGGAATATCTTTAATTAATTTATTAGCTCTAACGGATTAAATTTTCCAAAGTGGAGTATTTTGTTTATGTGTATATCCCTTAATTTGTGCATGTAGTGATCCAAAAAAAATTGTATGAAAAAAACTGCAGTAAATCATAATGCGGTTGGATAAAGTATTAACGTGCATCGCGCCCCTACACGGCGGGTCTTACAAAGCTCTAATAAAGCTCGAGCTACGAAAGTAGCTAGGCATTTGCCAACTTGACTCTATCGTTAACATTTCGCTATGTTTTTCATTGAATCGCCATTATAATTTAAGAAACGGCGTTGCTTGCGAATATTACAATTTTAAAATAAAATAAATACAACAGAAAGTAATATTAATGTATTACACTTTCAGATATAAATTATTTACACTACTTTAAGCGTTCATTACGCAAAACTTGTGTTACTTTTGCTGAGCAGAGATCAGTTTAGGGAGGTATTTTGAAAAATCGACCCTCAAGAGTGTTACGAGGAATTATAAATTTAAAAAATCCTTTTTATCGGCTATTAGATATACATAGTTAAAATTTAACAAAGGTGTTTTTTTCTTTCTTTTTTTTGTTTAGCTGAGATTTTCAAAAAGCTTTTTTTGTTTAATTTTCAATTCACATAAAATTAACTCATTAAAAACTTCTTTTTCCTTCAATCTGTGTTGTTTAATTTTTCAGTTCACCCGTGCGAAGAACGGGTATACCAGCTAGTCTTATATAATAAAGACGTTGTCAAAAGCATTTAATGGATAAAAATAATGTGTTCTAGTATGTGTTCTTGTTTTGTACAATGAAGGGAAAAAAAGGAAAATTAATAAATTTTCTTTAAAAATTCTGTGATTATTTTAAGTAATATAAATTATGTATTCAACAGTTATACAGTTATCATTCAAATTTTTGACCATGAAAATTTAAATTAGGTCAACCTTTCATTCAACTCGGAACAATATTTTATTTTATAAACCGAAATGTTTTGTTTACGACTAACATTCGTCGGAGATATTCTACCTAAAAATAATGTATGAATTGAAATTGTTGAAAATGGTATTCGTTCGAAAATAGTGTTTTTGCTCACTTTACTTTTTTGTCCTAAATGAAATATCCAAAAAAATATTGCTCTCCTTTCAACTTCAGTCACATTTATTTTATCTCTTCCCAACAGCCAAAAATTTCGTTTTCATTAGATATTCATAAATACTGAACTTATGAATAAGTATTCAGCGTCTGTTTTATTTTATTCTTTGACATCTTAAACGAGAAACCAGATGTGTGTGATTTCATTAAGCAAAAGTACAATAATAATTTTCTTTTCATGGTCACGGGGATTGCTATTAGTGAATTGCAGAGCATCATATTTCTTATTAATTGGTTCGTGGAATCAAAAGTTAGCACTAATAAATTTTCTTCTCTAATTATGGGTAATTTCAATTGAACTAATTGCTAATATTAAAATTTATCTCTTTTCTTTGTGATTCGTGCTCTAAAACGCAGCTGTGCAAGTTTCCAATAACTCTTCTTTTTCTAACGTAGTATTTATATTAGCACAAGAAATGATTTTTAAAGCAATCTTTTATTTTTCAGAAAAGCAATTAGCGCCAATATGCCTCTGGAAAATACGAAAGTGGGGTAGGGGTAGTAAGTATCGTATGTAATTCCGAATGGCATTTGTACGTCAACCGCTAACTTAAGGCAAGTGCGAAAAATATGATCACTTGAAATGTATTAATAGCAAATACCGTTTCTTTTCAATGATTATTTCTTTTATTTAACTAATGATGAACAGGAATCTGAAGTTATGGTCTTTTTTATTTTCCGTTCCTCAAAAAGTACTCATTTTTTCACATTTACAATAAACACAGAAGCGGTGGGCAAAGTACTATTTTTATTTTAAGCATATGTAGAATCGCATTTATTAAATTTTCTGTATTTTCTAATCAGGTGTTTCGATAATTGTAGTTTCCTTTCTGGTTTGTAAGAATTGAACACTATAATTAAATGTTCGTTTTTTTCGGAACATAGAATTTCAAATTTTAGAAAATAAATCAGAAATCGCTTTGAGTCATACCTTACTTATTTTATCTGATTCAAAGTTTTTTTTTTCATTTAATTGCGGTCTTGTAATTTCTTTTTCAATTTATTTTTAAGTTGAATTCGGTTTGAAAATTATTTCTGTGGATAGTTTTTAACTTTTTAGTTTGCATTAATTTTGTAAATTCTTTCCCAGTTTTAAGATTTTCTCCTATATGTTGTCTGTGAATGAGAGAGGAGAATTCGGATTCTCATTTTTTAGTCCAATCCTTAATAATAGTCTTCAATATTCTATGTATGTCGCAGGAAATGATGAAATTAGGAATTTCATTAAATGATAAGGCCCTAAGGAAAATGATCAATTCAGGCAAGATGTTATAATAACGTCTCTTTGGGGTCATTTCCCTGATGTAAGTAAATGATTTGATCAGATCCCCGAACTATTTTAGTGAAATGATGAAATGAACAGGTCAGCATTTGTAGAGCTCTGTTTTCGCTTGTTTTACCACTTCTTTAAACTCCCCTCTGACGTGACGCAACAAAACAAAATGTCCTAATTATCGTTTTTTTTTTTAGTTGTATTCGCGCGCATTATTATCTTTCAATTGATTTTTCACTTTTGTATGCCTGACACTTAGAAATTGGATTAAACGTAAATTGAAAAATGTAAACAAACAAATTACGGAATTCAACCACACCCTCTTTATAGATAGAAAAAAAACCTTTTTGATAATAAAAAAAGCTATTTTAAAAAGGAAAATAATAACTGAAAAAAAGGTGTTATAAATAAAGTAGGATATTTCTGAAGTACTGCATTCATGTATATTTAAAAAGAAAATGTTTGAAATTCTTCTACAAATATAATTTTTTCAAAAAGATACCAACTTTATTATCTAATTATTTTGTAAATTTATTCCGAATAAATAGCTTGCAATTCAATTTTAAAAATTAATTACTCTACTTTTAATAATGCACCATATTTGCTAAATGTGAACACTTTTAAACTCTTTACAATATTATTTCATCATTTCACTGAAACAGGTTAGTCACCTGTCACGATCATCAGTGGTAGAATGCTTTTATATCTAATCAACGCTCATATCATCACAATCATTAGACTCAAGTAAATTCAATAAATTATCGAAGACAAGTGTGAGATTAAATAATAAGTTTAATGGAATATATGGAGTGCGTCTGCACTCGGTCACGTACAGAAGATCTCTGGTGTAAACAAAGCATGTTTTTACAAGCAGCGCCCTCTATACTGATGGAGGTTCTACCATCACCTACTTTTCTTAGGGAAGTGACCTTACAGATTTTTTATTCACGATATCTTCGGAGCTTTTAGACATACAGACTTGAAATTTCGTATGCATGTTTTTGTCATGGAGTAGAAATCTGCTTAGAACGGATTTTGCAAAAATTGATCCAAAAACGGCGTTACGGGGGCCAAAGGGGCATTATAGCTAAATATTCCCATTTTTAAACTATTAGATCAGAGGTACTTAACCTTTTTTTCCTCCGGGCACATCTTTTTGACAGGAATTTCACGCGGGCCGCAACATGAATAAATACATTGGGGAAGAAGAAGCACTATAAGACCAAAGCAAAATAGGTCAAAATATTAAAACTCAATTTCGGTTTTTATTTTAATACTTTATTAGCCCTTCTATATTAAACACACAGAAAAAGATTATTTATTTTTTTACTGTGTTATAGGATAGTTTTGATTTCTGTTGATCCATGACCAAAAGCCTCTTGTTTACATTCTACAATAGAAAAAATTGATAGAAAAATTAATTGATTTATTGATAAAATTTCCCTCTAAATTTTTAGTACATTGTTTTTAACTGTTTTTAGTGAAATGGGCCATAACCGAGCCACATGCAACCGGGCCACGGGTTGAGTACAGACATATGAACTTGGAAATTTCGTAGACACATTCCTTTCATGGTCGGCTACAATAAGGGTTTTGCGAAAATTGAGCTCTAGGAGGAGTAAGTGGCGGTATAGATAAGTACACCCGTTTTTGAACTATTAGACCTACAAACCTGAAATTTGGGAATCGGGTTTATTTCCTGTAGTAGACAAAAAGAGTTTTGCAATAATTGACCCATAAGGGGCGTTGTGGGGGGCATAAATATTGCCGTTTTTGAAGTATTAGACCTTCAGACTTGAAATTTGGTAGGTATGGTCCTTCCATTGAGATCAACTTAGAACGGATTTTGCAAAAATCAACCCAAGAATCGTTATGAAGGTTTAAGGGGCTTAATAGGTAAACATTCCTGTTTTTAAACTATTAGACCAACAAACTTGAAAGGTCCACTACAAACGGGGTTTTTTTGTAAATATTGACTCCTTAGGGGCTTTATAAATAAATGTTTCCGACTTGAAATTTAGTAGGCATATTCTTTTCATGGAGTAGAGGGAGTAACAGCGGGTTTTTCGAAAATCGTCCTCAAGAGGAGTTGCGGGGGATTATATAGCGTTATAGATAATTAATTCCGTTTTTAAACTCTTAGACCTACAAACTTGAAATTTTGTTGGCACATTCTTTTTATGGAGTAGAAAAAAGAGTTATGTGTGAAAATTGACCCCAAAGAGGAAATGCGAAGGTTTAAGAAAGGATTTTATAGATAAAAAAAATTCCCTCATTTGAACTGTTAGATCCAAAACTTAAAATTTGGTAAGCATGTTTCTTTTGAGGAATAGAGGTTCACTGAGTACGGGTCTTAAAGAAATTGACCCGTGACTTTGGGGGGTTACGGGGCTAATCTATAAATAATTTCCATTTTTCAACCATTAGATTTAGACTTTAAATTTGGCATACATATTTATTTTGTTGAGCAGTGATTCTATAAAATGGCTTTTGCGGTTATCCACTTTGGGGGAGCGGGTTACGAGTGCGTAAAAGATAATTCTACTTTAAGTTTCAAACTTCAAGTCATGTTCTTTTTAAATCAAGAAGTAAGAGTTATAGGAATGTTAATCTATGCATTCGGACACGTAAACACAGTATATGTTCGTACAACTTTATGAAATACTCAGCGAAGTAATTTATATATTTCAATCTCACTCTGAAAGGCTACTTCATATTAATATTGTTAAACGAAAATTATTTTATAAACTAAAATAACTTTCAATAAAGCGTGTTGACTGCTTTAAAGAATGTTGTTTAATGTTACCCTAGTTTAATCTATTTTAATTGATGAGATGATAAGTAAAGTGGTCCGCTTGAAGAAGCTTTATTTATTGTTTACTACTCCGTTACAAAAATACATCCGGTGGCTCTCGCGCGTCCTCTTACGGTGAAAAATAAGGCGTTACAATATGCCGCCCACCTTGAAATATTATTTCAATATAAATGTGAACAATATTAAGTTTCATAAATGAAAATTTAAAATTAAAGAAAACATTCATAACAATGTAGTATATGCATATTTAAATGAGCTACAAATAATAAAATATGGATTTAAATCGGTAAAAGACTTAATTTTGTTATATTTCTTTTAAATATTCCATCTGATGTTTTGACATTGACAACCCTGACTATATTGTCTAGACCAGGATACAATTGAACAATTCTACCCATTTTCCATCTAGTAGGGGGTAAATTGTCATCTTTTAGAAGGCTCAAGTCATTCATAAAAAATTTTTAGTTGGCAGAAGCCATTTTGGCCTTTGTTGCAATCGAGTTAAATACTCCTTGTGCCAACATTTCCAAAACTGTTGAACTAGTTTTTGAATTTGTTGCCATCTAGTTAGATAGGAATTATTTGAGTCAATATAATTGGGTTCAGGAATACTTGTCAATGGCCTTCCAATAATTAAATGACCAGGCGTTAAGGCTGATAGGTCATTTGGATCATTAGACATGGGCGTTAATGGTCTGGAATTAAGACAAGCTTCTATTTGAGTTAGAAATGTTTCAAATTCTTCGTATGTTAATTTCGTTTCTCCAGCAACGCGTTTTAAGTGATACTTAGTTGACTTTATTCCTGCTTCCCAGAGACCACCCATGTGTGGTGCACCTGGAACATTTTGATGCCATTTAATACCATTATCAGTTAAAAATTTACTAACATTTTGATTATAATTGTCTGATTTTGCAAGCTTTTCAAATTCCACGAGTTTGCGTTTTGCGCCAACAAAGTTGGATCCGAAATCACTGTATGTGTCACTGCATTTTCCTCTGCGGTAAATAAACCTCCTCAGAGCTGCAATAAATGCATCTGCTGACCAAGTCACCAGTTCTAGATGAATAGCTCTAGTAGTGAAACAAACAGAGCTATGTATGCTTTAAAGGATTTGGAACCTCTACCTTTAATGATTTTAATTTGAAAAGGACCAGCATAATCCACAGCGTATAAAGGCAGGAGCAGGAGAAATGCGTGAGTATGGCAAATCGCTCATCATTTGATTAGTGATGGAAGCTCTTACTTTGCAACATTTTATACATTTTCTGATTAAGTGTCTGATGACATCTCTAGCACCTATTATCCAATATTGTTCTTGAATCAGGCAAGTGATTTGGTACAATAGTTGATTGTAATGCACAATACCTTTCTTCTGGCACAGCATCATTCAATGAAGGAACAGAAGAGTCTGTCTGAAAAGGAAAAGTTTCATGTAAAATCTTGGGACCACACAACCATATTGAAGTAATACACCACGGGTTGCAAGATCTGCAGGATTTGCACTTCCACTGATATGATGCCATTGGGTAGCAGAATACAACGTCCGGATTTTCGCCACTCTGTTGGCTACGAAGGTCTTCCATCGGCTGGCATGGGATCCAACCCAAGCAAGTACGATAATGGAATCCGTATACAATTGGGTTTGTGATATAGGGTAATTCAGAGCTTTACAAGTAAAGTCCATCAGTTTAACTAACAGAAGAGCTCCACAAAATTCTATCGAGGAAGTGAGACAGGTTTCAGTGGGGCAACTCTTGTCTTGGCTATTATTAGTTGAACGTTGATTTTTCCTGTATCTGAAACAGAGCGACAGTAAATTGCAGCTGCATAAGCCTTTTCAGAAGCATCACTGAAGCCAAATAGATGAAATTGGTTGTCTGAATCGACGAACAAGAATCGTGGAATTTTGATGTCTTTGACCAATTGCACATCCTTAGCAAGTTGTTCCCATTCAAGTGTAATATCTGGAGGAACCCTTTCGTCCCACTGCAACTGTTGTTTCCACAGTCTTTGTATGATTGTTTTATACTGGATTGTGATGGGTGACAGACATCCAAGTGGATCGAAAGTCTTAGCAATTGTAGAAAGTAATGTTCTTTTGGTTAAGGTGCCTTCAAAAGATAAAGGAGTGATTTTGAAGTAAAACACATCTGAAGCTGAATGCCACAGGATACCTAAGGTCTTTACTATACTATCATTGTCTATATTCAAAGAAGCATTAGATAAACGCATATCTGAATCGATTGAATTTAAGAGTTCGTTGCAATTAGAAGCCCATTTTCTCAATACAAGTCCAGCACTGGACAACATTGGAGTCAATAATTTATTTTGTAGTTCCAAGGCTTCAGAGAGTGAATTGGCTCCGGACATCAAATCATCAACGTAGAAGTCATTGAGAGCTGCTTTAGAAGCAAGAGGAAAATTATTTGCTTCGCTTAATGCCAACTGCTGTAAGCATTTTATTGCAAGGTGCGGCGCTGATGCAGTTCCATAAGCTATTCTTGTCAACCTTAAGTCTTGAATTGGCTCAAAAGGTGAATTACGCCAAACGATTCTCTGAAAATCTGAATCTTGTAGTGTTATTTGCCTATACATTTTTTCTATGTCTGCTGTAATGGCTATTTTGTGCGTCCTGAAGCGAAGGAGTAATGTTGTTAAGTCAGTCTGTAGCTGCGGACCAACCATTGATTTTTCGTTGAGAGAAATCCCACTTGAGGACTTTGCAAATCCGTCAAGCACCACGCGAAATTTATCTCCATTTTTATTGGGTACTGGATGATGCGGGAGATAAAAACTGGAACTAGCTGGAACGTCAATCTCGTTTTCAGGGATTAACTCCATGTGGCCAAGTTTCTAGTAGTCATTCATGAATTTGTGATATTGATAGGATAATGATTTGTTTTTACTAAATCGACGTTCAACTTGCTGTAGACGATGCACGGCAGTCAGTGTCTCTTGATGAACGAAGTTCATCACTAGAGTCTCGGAATGAAAAATTGACTGCGAATCTACCTGTTGAGTCACGAGTATGAGTTCTTTTGAAATGATTCTCGCAAGCAATTTCTTCATTCGTGAAAGGTTTTGTTTCACAGAGCTTCTCTAATTGCCAAAATTTATCAAGCTGAAATTCTACTGTATTGTAATTTGCATGATTTGAAATAATTCTTGGGCAAGAAAGTTTTGTTTTTCCAAGAACAACACAGCTGAAAATGGATTCCATTACAGTTAAAGATTATCCCTGAACATTTAAATTTCTATTGAGTATGATTTCTCCAAATACGTCAGCACCTAACAAAATGTCTATTGGGCCTGGCTGGAGACAGTTGACATCTGCTAATTTTAAATGCTTAAATGTATTTATTCAAAGCAGACGCGTCGATTTGAAATTGAGGAAAGTAACAGGTGATTTTGGGTAAAATTAATACATCTACAGTAATACTTGTGTTTTCGTAAAACAATGATGTTATTTCTAATTGAACTAAGCCTGCTACCCTTCCCACCTTTCGCGAACTTCAGCCGTCTACATTTATGTTTACGCTAGTGCGTTTAAGTTGTAATAAATTTACTCAACTCTCTCTAACAAATGAGCCTTGACTGGCTGAATCGATGACTATTCTGCATTTTTGTAAGGCGCCATTAATGTCTTTAACATTAACAATTGCAGTAGGCAATAAAACAGCCTAAGAGGCAGGTATTGTTACGTTATTGCCACTAATCGTGGAATCATCAGTGTGTATATCGGATACCGTGTTGTGAATTAAATTTTTGTTGTTATTTGAAATTTTGCTATTATTTGGATTTTTTAAACATAATAACGAATTATGTGATTTGGAGCAGAATTTGCAAACACCTGCACGACATTTGGAAATGTGATGCGTTTTATTTTCCCTAAGACAGTTTAAAACACAATTTATATTTTTTAACAACATCCCATTTTTCTTTAATTGGAAGTTCTAAAAAACTATCGCACATGAATAAAATACAAAATTTGCATCGCTATTGCAATGTACGCAAACATTCGAGAGTATTTGTGAAGAGTAAGAAAATTTTTTATTTGTGTCGGTCATATTACTTCCCTCCGTTTCGAAGAGAGCAGATGTTTTTTCTTTCTGGCAGTTAGCTAAAGACGCAATAGCGGTCACCCTGGTTAAAACGAACGATTTAAACTCTGAGAAAGAGAATTTTTTTTTTTTTTGTGTTCGAGAGTCCAAACGCGTAATGTTTCGGAGTCGAGTTTCTCCCTTAGCAAGAAAATTATGAGGTTGTCCCAATATTCCACGGGCTGCCTTAAGGTTTGCAGCGTGTCAATGCACTGTTGGGTAGTGTCAATTAGCTTTCGCAATCCTGAAGCTGATTCTTGTTTTAAAACAGGCTGCGAAACTAATTTATTTAATACTGCATTTATAATTTCTGCTTCATTCTCATAGCGCTCCGTTAATGAATTCCACGCCTTTTGATAATTATCGTTTGTTATTTGAATGGATTGTAATAAAGTGGCTGTTTCGCCCTTTACAGAAAGTTTAACATACTGCAATTTTTGACTATCACTTAAAGTACTATTATCCCCTACACTCGCTAGAAATAAATCGCGAAACGAGATCCAGTCCATATAATTTGAAGTGAATACTGGCAATTCTATGCGAGGAAGTTTTAAATTGCTTACATTAGTGTTAACAATATTTTGGCATGCATTAGTATTATTATCATTCTTAAGTTTTTTCATTTCCTCTTTTAAAATAATTTTAGCGTATCTAATTTAGAAAATAAATCATGCATTTCCATTTCATACTCGTTAAAATCTTCATCTGCACAAGTGCTTAAAAAAGTTTATCGTTTAAATTATTTATTTCAATACCTATTGAATTAACATCTATTTCATAAACTTCAATAATGGATACAGAATTTTCTTGATATTGTAAAATCATCTATTTTTGAAACTAAACGAGTTAGCTTACCATTTAAGATTTTCTTTTGTTTAAGAATGGCGTCCATGTTGGATTTGTTTGTGACTTTCCCAAAATCGAAGTATGCAATGATTATTGAGTAAATTGTGTTTTTGTGCTTGATTACTTGGACAAATGTCGCAGACCGCTTTTCACTTCAACAATTAAATGTTTTGACTTAAATGCTCTGGTAGCTCGAAGGACCAAATGATGCGATGGAAAGTAATCGGTCTGGTCCGTTTGAATGCTTATCAGGGCACATGATCTCTTGAGAGGTCTTAACCCTCTATCATAATGTTTGGGTGTTGCGCATTAGAAGATGATTTGCCATGTTTGGGGGGTAGTTTTAATAAATGGAAGTAAAACAAATATAGAAAATTTAAATCTTAAGAAAAGAAAAAATTAAAATAGTAAAAATTGATTGTGACCAACGAAAGGAAATAGGAAAAATAAATATTGTTGGAGCTTAAACTGTTTGTGTTGTTGTGTGAATGTAAGAGTGTCAAGTGACGGTATACATACGGCGGATCTCGCGCACCCTCTTACGGTGAAAAGTAAGAAGGTGTTACAACATTAATTAAAGTGCGATTGGTGGACGGAAAGAACCCAACGTTCGAAATTCCAAATGTTCAAGCACATGTGCACGTGGAAGCGGTTTTGACAAATGAAAGGATAATGACAGACAGTCTGTAACATCGTGGAACTTTAATACCATAATAAAGAGGTATATTTTATTCATACAAGTTTCGCGAGTGAAATAAATAAATAAATGTTTGTAAATGAAGTGTTGAAAACAATACGATTTTGTGTAGTACGGTACACAAACGGATTAAGTTCCATTAAGGGGCACAATTATTTATCGTAATGCGTGAAATAACGCCCTCCCTCCACCGCTGATTCCTTTCTGACAGTTTACAATAACAACGAATGGAATGAGCGAATCAAAAGTTATCAGTTGCGTGAAGTTATCAGTTGCGATAGGACATAAATAAGAGTGAAGGAAGAGGAAGTGTTCGTATTACATCCGGAGTTTCAATATTCAAGTGGAATACTCGCAACGTAAGTCATCTTCTGTCTAGCAATTTACATTCAAAGTTTGAAATTTGTTTTACTATAATACATTTTTTATGCATGTTCTTTTTACAAGTTTTCAAATGCAACGGATGTATGTTTTTCTCAAAACTTACTATGTATAAATAGCAAAATATTTTGAGCATTGTTTTCCTTTTGATTAAAATAGAAGTTTTGGTTTCTAAAAAGGTCATAAGAGTGCAACAGTTTTTTTGTAAAACGATTTTTAACAATTTTTGTTTAATGTCTTAATATTTTATTTTATGTTTTAATATTTTTTCTTTTTCTTCAGCTCAATTCTTCCATACAAAAAATTTTTATCCTAATTTTTCAATTATATTATAGCTAATTTTTCAACTATATTATAGCTTCGACTCCTTTCTTTTTTTATCATAACGATAAATAGTATTCACTGCTTATTTCTTAATTGTCTCTGGTCTTTATTATAGGAATGCCGTTTTATCCGGATTTCTCATTTTTCCGGACGCACTCATTAAATTAGACAAAAATTATTTTCTTGATAGTCTAATATAGACGTATTCTATGAAATATACTATTGATGTCATTACTAACTTATATCATCTATAATTCTGACTCATTGTCATTTAATACTTCAAGTTAGAAGTCCAAAAGAATTGAACTAATTTTAACGAAAGTTTTTTCTTTATTTCTTGCATTTAGTTAAGGGAAACACAATGTCTGCAGAAAACTGGGTTATCAGATTATATTATGCATAATTTTTTTTATTTTAAAAAAATGTGCGTGCTTTAAATATCTCTATTTTAAAAAAATTAGTGTTTAATGTTTCAAAACATTGAACAGAATGGTTGGAAAAAATTAATCATATTCCAGGAAATTATACAAAAAGTGAAAATACTTTTTTAAGTCTCGGAGATGGAATAAGGGATGAAAGTGTTTAATTTTATTTCTTAAATAAATTGTTATAATTTTTCATCAGGGAAGTTTTATAAAAATATTCCCCTTGGTTGATTTGTCGAGTCGGGCGCTTATCGCGCCAAATGTTTTCTCTCCAAATCGATAAATGCGTTAAATCTGGTAACACTTCTGAATTTATTTTCCAGTCAAGGAGAAATTTTTTGGCGAAATTTTGCGCATGCGCAGTGAAAATTCTTTTTGTTTTAACAGTTTTAACGATATCGCGGCAAGTTAGCGTATTCGTAATTCGTTTTTTTTTATTTTAACAGTTTAATTCTTCAACGGTCTTTCTCGCGCATGAGCAGAAAGCTTTTATTACTTTAAAAATTCCGTTAATGAGGAAACGGTTGATAGCTTGGCGAACTTATCGTCCTGCATGGCGACAAAAAAAAGTTCAAAAACCGGGGGTGGGCTAAATTGGAGCCAACCATTTCCATTTTTAAATGCCTAATTTTTGCAGTGATTTCCAGTTTCTAAACTTTAAAATTATATTTTTAAATGATTTTCTTTCCGCCGTCTTGAATTTCGCGCTCCGGCGTTGCGTGTTGTGGTAGGGTTGCTACACGCAAAAACGCGCCAAATTGGCGATTTTTCCAAATTTGTTGGAAAGGCGGCCGATTCGACAATTTCACCGAGTGGGTATTAAGTCGATCGCGCACTACCGGTATAGACCACCAAGACATTTTGTAGAGACCGTCATTACTATAAATCAGTGGTTCCCAAACTTTTTTACCTCATGGAACCCTTGAAGGTGCTTTCGTGGAACGCCTGAAACTAGAAAGTGTATAAAACCCCATTTCATACACATACTTCGAGGAATATATCGTCGGTCTAATTATCAGACTGCGTAACTTCATCTAGGATGCTAATTTGATACAGTAAGGCTAGGTGCCAAGTTGTTAATGTTCGCCAAGATAGGTGATAATATTACAATATGGTTTACTTTGATATTTTTATCGTGCGATAATGTGGTTGCCATGGGGGATAACTTATATTAGTGTTAGTTTTTTGTTTTGGTTTTTTTCCCCCGCGGGATCTCTGCTCAGCAAAAGTAACACATTGTTCAAATTTTGTGTAGTGAACGCTTAAAATAGTGTAAATAATTTATATCTGGAAGTGTAATACATTAATATAATATTACTTTCTGTAGTATTTATTCTATGTTAAAATATTGCCTCCACGTCTCCCATCGAACTTTAGTTTTATTATGAAATTAAAAAAAGTAGTGATTATACTGATCGAGGAATAAATTAAAAGCGGATCGCGCACTGAGGCATGTCGTAGACAAAACAAAAGGATTAAGGAATCGCGCCAAAAAGCGCTTGGCGCGTTGTACTCCTATATCAAATCAGTAACGCCAGTGGGTTACGCAGTCTGATTATTAGGCCGACGATATCTGAAAATAATATTTAAAATAGATCAACATGTTATGGGGAACTTTATGTAAAGACAATTAAAAAAAAGTATTGCATTCATTATTAAAAAATTATCTAATTTTTTAATATAATTTTACTCATTAATAATATTAATTTGTGATCCAAGTGTCACTTATCCATGCATTATTTAATAACTGGGATATGTGCTTACTTTTTTTCACACAAATTGTCGAAATCTAGTTCTATTGAGATTAAATGCAATGGCCTATAACATCAAATCTGTTGATATGTTGTTTCTTCTTCATTATAGATGTTTTTACTACAAATACGAAAAGGTGAATTTTTCATTAGAAAACTATTTAGTTTTGCAAGACATTTTGTTATAACTAACGATTAGTAATTAGCTCGTGGAAATCGAGATATTAAACAATAGAATATTCTCAGACCAGTAGGAAGTATATATAAATGCATATAAAGATAAGCGTTTTAATATATATTAATATATTATATTATAATGTTTAAAAAGTGTTGAATAATAAAGTTATTACATATAAATAAAATTTTCAATTTTAATGAGTAGGACGAGTTATAGATACTTGTAACTCTATAAACTAGAAAATGTGAATCCATTTTGAGTACATACTTATTTCTTCTCAATTTCTTCATAGTGACTCGTGGAACCCCTGGGTATACCTCATGGAACCCCAGGGTTCCGCAGAACACAGTTTGGGAACCACTGCTATAAACTAACACGCGCATACTTTAAGAAATATATTTGTGGAACCCCGATGTCAGTTAGACTGCAGACAGGGTAGTCCGCCAAACCTTGAAAAAGTAGCCCGTACCCTGAAAAAGTCTGCCCACGCCTGCTTTAGAATGATTAAAAAAATTACCCTCAAAATTGAACCAAAATGTTACGTTTCTTTTTGTTACTATTTGTAGTACACTTTTATGTGCTCCCAAATTTAAACATTTTAAAAGTGAGAAGAAATGCTTATAATATTTTGCAATATTGAAGTTATTCCAAGTTTTGGAATTTATTTCAAGTAATTATATAATTAACCATCTTTGACTGTTTAAAGATCTATTAAATTTAGCAATCTAATATTTTGTTAATTAAAATTTATCCTCTCTTCGAAATCTTACCCGTGCTATTTTTGTCGATTAAAAAAACTTTTAAGAAGTCAAAGAACAGATAAAATTATTAATTAAATTTAGAACCAGTAGTGAAAAAATGTAAAAATTTTGCTTATATTTACAATTAATAAAAAAGCCCCTTTCATTTAATTTTTTCGCATGTTAAAACATAGTTTTACTGCTACGGTAAAAAGTTACTAATAAGAAGTGTGTTTTGTGAGTGAATAGTGGTATTATTTTCTTTTCGGATACTTTGATATAAGAAAATATGAGAAATCACTAGACGCATCAAATAATTACTTGCAAGTGTTCTTAAAATTATTCATCTAATTTAAAGAATAAATAGTTGCAATTTAAGATTCAGTTTGTTTTAACATTTAGTGTTAAAATAACGTTTTTGTAACAGAAATTTTTTTTTTAGTTAAGTACCTCATTCCTATTGCTGAAATTAAAACAAATAATTTTGATTGGGTGAGAAGTTGAGGAGTTTTATGCAATATCAAAAACATGAATTCATTTGAAAGGGAAAAAACGGCATAAAGACGGATGTGTTATTCATTCTATAAAAAATCATAAATTGTTGTAAAATTGAATTTTTTTATCAAATGGGGCCGCGGATATGTATTTTACCATCGAAGGACCTAGTACATACCCCGGAAACTGGTATCACTTTTTTTAGTGCTGCATATGATACCAATTGCCACAGTGTAATTTTTGACGCCTAGTTTTCACCCCAGAGCTCTAACGATGCGAAATTGTACTAAGAATTTAATTTTGCCGAGAGCACCCAAGACAAACAAGTACTCTGAAGATCGTTAACATGTCCCACAATCAGTACCATAAAAATCACCGACTTCGGACAGGTGTCGAACTTGCAACCTTAGACATACAAGGCTTGCCTTAGCCAATTTCGCAAATTGAAATTAAATCAAGATATTTTGTAGAATGAACGTCATCTCTGTGCCACATACGGATTTTTTTGTGTCACATCTTTATATACGTCGCAGGGAAATGTTGAAATTAGGTATTTCATCAAATCCCTAAAGGAGATGATCAATTCACGCAAGATGTTAAAATAACGTCTCTTTAAGGTTTTTTCCAAGGTTTTTTCCCTGTTGTAAGTAAGCGATATTATCGATTTCCTGAACTGTTTCAGTGAAATAATGAAATGAACTAGTCAGAATTTGCATTAGCGTATTGCTTTTCAGGGGGGGAGACACTGGGGGGTCGAGTCCTTGTACTTCCTAACTATACAAGTAGTACTATCGATCCCCTAAATATCAACCCCATATCTTTGAAAAACGGCACCACATGGGATAATATGAGGATTGATTACTAGCCTAATTTTCTAATTATTTGTTAATTAGTTTCGAATAATTAATTTGTATTCCATTGATTATTGTTGTATTACTTACTTCTATGTTTAATAATGCACCATATTTGTTAAGTAAACACTTTTAAACTCATGACAATATTATTTCATCTTTTCACTGAAACAGCTCAGGGAGGATTCGTTACTTTTATCAGGGAAATGACCTTGAAGAGACGATATTTTAACATCCACCGTCGAGTGATCATCTCCCTTAGGTCCTGCCACATAAAAATGAAGAAATTAGGAATTTCATGAAATTCCTAAGGCAGTGCTCCGCAACCTTTTTATCGCCGCGGACCGGTCAACGTTTCATAATTTTACCGCGGCTCGTTTAATGGTGGGACACGTTGATTGTTTATATTTGATTTAACAATTTTAATTTAGTTACATTTAAATATGCCTTCAGAATAAAATGTAGTTATACCAAAAATGAAAAAAAGTTATTGAATGTGGAATATAAAGTGATTTCCGTGGGAAGTTGCACAAATCCGAGAGAAATGCGTCCTTTAAACAAAATGACAATAGTTTAATTTTCTTTAGGCGGCCCGGCACCATTTGGTCCACGGACCGGGGGTTGTGGATCACTGCCCTAAGGTATAGGATCAATTGACGGGAGATGTTAAAATAACGTCTCTTTAAGGTCAATTCCATGATGAAAGTAAGTGATTTTATCAAACCCTGAACTGTTTCAATGAAATGGTGAAATGAACTAGTCAGGATTTGCATTGGCAAAATGCTGTCAATTCCATGATGAAAGTAAGTGATTTTATCAAACCCTGAACTGTTTCAATGAAATGGTGAAATGAACTAGTCAGAATTTGCATTGGCAAAATGCTGTCCAGGAGGGGGGAGACACCTGGGGGGTCGAATCCTTGTACTTCCTAACTATACAGGTAGTACTCTCGATCCCCTAAATATCAATCCCATATCTTTAAAAAAATGACACCATAGGATTAACATAGGGCAGTGGTTCTCAAACTTCAACTACTGGCGACCCAATTTTCAATCATAATTTTTATCGCGCCCCCCCCACCCAAAATAATAATGTATTGAATGCAATAATAATGAACTTTGGGGGGGGTGCTAAAGCTATAATACGATCATAATTATAAACTGTACAAATTAACAAGATAAGTATTAAATTTTGTATATGTTACTTTTAAGTAATATGTATTATTATTTTATTTTTTTTTACTTTTAGTTCGATTCACTATAAAAGCGTGTTTTTTTTTTAGTTTGTTTTTAAACTATAATTTATTTTATAATTATTTTTACTATACACGATAAAAATCACAAAGCCAGTGAGTAATTTAATTAAGAGAAAATATACTTACCTACTTTCAAGGACTTTTCAATTTTTCTTTGATTTTTTTAGAAAAAATCCAATAAAACTAATGAAAATGTTCCAAATCTGCGGGCCCTCAATAAAGGACATAAAGTATGTTCATAAAAAATATTTTTGAACAAAAGTGGTTGCGCAGAGAACTCGATCAAAACTAGTAACTTGATTGTAAAAAACGTTTGCAATTCCCCCCCAAAAAAAAAAGAGGGCGAAATGTGATAAATTCATTTTAGTTCCCATTAAAGACTGTCATATTGGTGGATACTCTGTCAAGGTCATTGTTAATAAATAAATAGTTTTCCCAGAATTAACGATTTCGTGAACATCAGATGACTCTGCGCATCGCGCGACCGATCCTGTGTTAAAAGTGTATTAAAAAAAGGATATTAATTCTAAAATATAATTGTGTAAAAATACATCTTGATCAAATAATCCTTCAAAGTACTCAATATGCTTATCCATATATCATATAACTCATTCACATGGAAAAAAAGCATCAGAAAAATATTATTTACAACTTTCCTAAAAGAAAAACAGATGGGGTGAAACATATCAGTAAGTTTGAAGGTCAAATATATGATAGTCAAAAGTAGTGTTTTAGGGGTTAAAGAAACGTAATAAAAAAAATCTCTCATCGTGTGATTACAGTAAAGCAAACAAAATGTCTTTTTTTAATTGGTTATAGGATCAAAGATAGCTAATGAACGTTTGAAGTGGAATCTTTTATTTTTGATGATCACCAGATGATATATATCGGGTAATAATATCATGTAAATAATATCAGTGCAAATGTGCAATTTTTATTGTCAGAAAGCATTTTGATTTTCTTCATTCCAAAAAATTATTTTCATAAACCCTTTATTTTCAATATGCTCGCGCCTTCCTCGCTGGAATACCGCGCCCCCCAGGGGGAGGGGCGCCCCTCAGTTTGAGAAACACTGACATAGGGATTGAAATTTTACTGTGTAAGTAACCGACAGAAAAGATGCTACACATAAAAAAATACCAGCCTAATTTTCTAATTATTTGTTAATTAGTTTCGAACATATATAATTTGTATTTCATTAATTGTTGTTGTATTACTTACTTCTATGTTTAATAATGCATCATATTTGTTAAATAAACACTTTTAAACTCATGACAATATTATTTCATCATTTCAATGAAACATATCAGGGACTTGTTCAAATCCCTTACTTTTATCAGGGAAATGACCTTGAAGAGACGTTATTTTAACATCTGTCAATTGATCATCTCCTTTAGGGATTTCATGTAATTCCTAATTTCATCATTTTCCTACGACAATTCTACTTGGCGCGATGCATATAGTTGTACTGGAATGATTTTAATTCCAATATAGTTTGGATAGTAAATAGTTTGGTTGTGGTCCGTCGATGGGTTGATTTATTAGTTTTAAGACAGTTTTTCACTTAGTTAAGCCATTGAATGTTTTAAAGTGATAATTTGGATGGTATTATTAAAGAAAAACGACAATAACTGATATATACGAGAGTTTTCTGATAATAAAGACATTTCAATTAAAAAAGTGAGGGCTAGGAATTAATGAAAAAAACTATGTGTTACATACCAAAAGTTTCCTTTATTTCTCTTCACATAATCACTTATTACATTTAGTCATATTTGTTCACGAGCTTCACAAATCTCCTCTGCAGCCATTGCATTAAGTTAGGTGGCATTCACCAACTTTTCATCACTTCCAAAACGTTTACCGCTCAGAAACTTTCTGCTTAGGCAAAAAATGGTAATCTCAAAAAGCATGGTCCGCGCGAACTATCGGTCTTTTAGTGGACGCCTGATTTAATGAACCGGCGACATAACGAAATAGCATGAAAATTCTGAAGCTCGTGAATAAATGTGACAAATGTTTTAAGTGAAGAGAGTGATTATGTATAGAAGTGTGAAGGAAGCTTCTGGTATATAACAAAATTATTTTTTCGAATAATTATTGTGTTTTTCATTTTCTGACTTTATTTTTGGAGACTCGTAAAATAATGTCACTGCGCTATCGGCTCTGACTTAATATACGTATTCATTCATATTTATTTTTAAAAATATGTACATTTTTCTTCTTCTTCTTCTTTATTTTTTTATAAAGTTAGTGACAAGTTTTAATTAAAAAGCATGGATATGCTGAGTATTTAAAAAATGACTTTTTCCTATTAAATACTTTAAATTAGAAAAAAAAATTCTATTAGCCTTTTTTATGTGAATATTAATTTTAGTAATTTGTTATATCCAGAACAATATTCTAAGGAAAAAAATACAATCTTATTTGTAATGAATTCTTTAATGACCAAAATTATACTGCAGTGTATGTTGATTAATGAAGTACTATTAAAAATGGGGAAACATTATTAACGTTAAATTTATTTTAATAATATGTTAAAAGTTATGAAAGTAAAACTTTATCTTTCGATAAATTAAAACAGGCACTTTTTGATTCTTATTAAATTTAAAGAAGATTTATGAGTTGATTATTTGAGCATTATAAAATTAATAATTTGACTGTGTGTGATGTACCAATAGTGAATTAAAAACATAAGATATCATTTGTGTTTATTAAACGGTTATTTGGAAATGTAAAAAGAACAGACATTAAATATTAGAATAAATAGAAAATTGTTGATTTTATGATAATTTGCATTTAAGTATGTATTTATGTTTCCTTCAATATCCTTTACTGTCTGAGAATTAAAACAAATTTTTTTGGACAATAAATATTTGATATTAAACTAATTAATTTGGAAAATGAGTCATTTTTTATTATTAAAATATTCTGTATTTACTATCAATTTCTCTCTAATTTTTATTTTTTAAATTATTTTTCTTATCTTTGGATATTAATTTTTTCTTATATTTTGGATGTAATGTTTCCTTTCAGATTTGTGCCAACATGGATGAATTAAATTTTCGAATTGTGCATATTCCACCCGAAAAGTGCTTCTCAGTTGAAGAAGCAAACAAGAACATTGAACTTCATATAGATTTCTTGAAGAAATGCATTGAATCCTGTGGCTTGAAAAATGTCGTTATAAATATTTTAAAGGTTAAAAAAAACGAGGAGGAAAATTTTCCAGAAGTTGAAGAGTTGGTTTTTCAAGTTCAAGCTAAGTATTCGGGCTATGGAAAAGCAAGCTCTTATCGATACTTCTGTAAACAATGGAAAACAATTTTTGGGGGTTCTTCGCCTCCGATAGTAGTGTTATACGAAAATAGTAGTTTCATTCAGACACGTCGAATGTGTGATATGTCTATTGAATGTTCACGAATCAGTTTTGGCGTTTTACCGTTCAATGGTGAATTTCATGAATATGCTTTTTTCTCAACAATTTTAGCGAATTTTTACCATGATGTTCGCAATGTAACAATCGAAATATCAAATAAGCAATTGCGGTTTGCATACAATACTATAAGGAACATTTTTGTTAACATCGACACTTCACCATGTGAAGTATTTTTCGATTTGTGTAACCCTCCATTAATTTTTCGGCCCGAAAAAAGAAGCAATAGGTATAATTCATATGTCATTGATCACCGCACTGCTGAAATGAATTTCGTTACCCATTATGGTAGTTCTTGTTCTCCCGATGTATTCGGTCGTTCTAATGTTTTAAAGATATCTTTCAGAAATCCTTCCGAAGTAGAAGAGATAATAGGTCGAATACATTTTCGATGCAGCGAGAAACCCATCCACTATGTAAATTTTACATCGATTCCTAAGGTGAAGCCAGCAGATCCAGAATTGCATTTATCACATTTTGGCTGTACTTATTTGATGACTGCGATGTTTAAAAGAAATTTTACTCTAGCGGCTCAGGCAAAGAATTTGTATTCGTGCCTTGACGAAATAAAGAAGCTTTGTCAAGAAAACGAAGACTGCTTGGAAAAAGCTTTGGTTCTTGTTTTAGCAGCAATTGATTCTGGAAAAATTGTTAACTATTGGCATGAAATCGAAAGGCAGTTTCTCTATTATATGTCAAATAAGGATGAAATAAATTATAGTCACTATGTTGTCCCGGAAAAATGTAGATTAATACGTCGAGTCACTTTGACTCCAACTCGTCAATTGCTGTGGGCTCCAGAAATAATGTTTGGGAATCGTGTCTTGAGAAATTTTGATTCCGAGTATTCTTTACGTGTTTCCTTTCGGGATGACAATAACTCTCGATTAAGTTTTATTGCAGCGTATGCAGATGAAAATGTGTTTGATTTTTCCATTCGAAATCCGATGCTTAAAGGAATTCAGATTGGAGACAGACTCTATGAATTTCTTGCATGGTCTAATTCTCAGATTCGTGATCATGGAATTTGGATGTATGCTTGTGATCAAAATGGCAAAACTGTTCGAGACATTAGAGCGTGGATGGGAGATTTCTCACACATTCATTCTGTTCCAAAGTATATGGCAAGAATGGGACAATGTTTTTCACAAACAGAAGATGCCATATCTGTACCTCTTGACCCGAAATATGTGAAGACTGAAGATGATATAGAGGGCGGTTATGATTTTATTAATGGAAAGCCTTATTGTTTCTCTGATGGTGTGGGTAAAATCTCTTCAACTCTGTCAAAAAAGGTAAATTCTTTAAAAAATATTTCATTAAACATCTTATTTAAATAAATATTAAGATATCTGCAAAAATTAATTAGAACACTATCCGGCTATAAATTTTCCAAAAATGTCAGTATAATTTTCTTTTTGTGATTCTATATAATATCATTGGTAAATATTTGTTGAAAAAATGTATAGTTAGGAAATGTCTATTATATTCATTGGTTTATTTTTAAATTATTGTCAATAATCATTTTAAACTATAATTTTTTTTCCTGTTCCCTTTATTTGAGAAAATATTGACGCAATTTTTGGTGTGACTTAAAGGTAGATGCACAAAAAATACGAATTTCTGCAAATGGTCTTCAAGTAGCTGAACTATTTCCATTACCATTTTCAATAAATGATGGGTTCAGTTCTTAATTAGAGAACTCAATCCATGCCATGTGCAAACGACCTACTCTGTTATAAAGCCAGCACAAAAATGTAATGCTTTCTTTGACATATGGGATCTATAATCTTGTGCTTTCAGCGCCACTCTCGAACTTGACCATCAGCTTTCATTCTCTGGAGTAGTTACTTATCAGACCAAAAAGATTGTATCGGTCATTTACAGTTCAGCCGATTCGTTCACGGACTTAGTAGAGGTGCTGTAGCCGATGGTGTGTGACTCGTTTGGCTGTCCTTACAGTCATTAAATATACGCGGTTGTTTACTACCCTGTCCATGGGGGAAGGTAACGAATAAATTATATATTTTCTGCACACTCGATTTATTGATACCGTTGGCCCTGACCTCCCCAGACATGAAGACGGTGGTCATCTGCTTCAAGAGTAAAGCAGGATTCATTGCTGAACACTATACGATGCCAGTCTGATGGCAACTATGATGATCCGCTACGACACCACTCCAGATGATTCCGCCGATGTTGTGAGGTCAAACGCAGACTTCTTAAAGGCCACCTGTAAGCGTAACCCCACCTCAGATAGGCACCATGAAATGGTGGAATTACCACGAGGGTTATGGAAGAGGTTGCAGTACGTTGAATTGTAGACAATGATACCATTGGAGCAGTTCGGGCCTGTCGAAAAATCATCCGAGTTGCCTCATATATGGGCATCTTGGCTTTCCAGAGCCTTCATTTCGTCGATAAATTCTTTGCAGCAACCATTGCTGTGAGCACCTTTAAACAGCTGTGTCTGTACGTTTCAGGTGTCGACTGCTCGTCATGACCACTCAACTTCACGCATTCCGACAATGCGATCATGTTCGAAGTCATTCAGTTGCCTATAAGGTCTTCGGAAACGTCGTGATGACACGATTCGTTATTTCTCCAGGGAATCACAACGGCAAAAACTAAAGAAAAAAAATTCCACTTGTATTACTGGTTTCATATTTAGCAATTTGCTCAGCAGAAATGCGCGCAATTCATGTTCAATGGCCTTGAAAATTTGATCATTTTCATCTTCGATCAAGATGTCTTTGCCTACGAAATTTCATCACAGTCGAACAACTTTCTTGGTGTTTCGATTTTTTTACAAAAGAGTGTATTTGAAAAAACAGTAAAAATTGTCAAAATTTATTTCATTTAATAAAGTATTAAATAGTTAAGTGTGTTATAAGTAAAATATATTTTGTCTTACATTAATTCATTCGTTAAAAACGTCTGGGATCATTAAAATATTTTGTAACATAGATGTAACAATTAAAATTTTATTATTTTTGCAGGTGCATCATGCGCTTGGTCATGATAAGTTATGCAGTGCCTTTCAGATTCGTTATGGTGGCTACAAAGGAATGCTAGTTGTTGACCCAACTTTGAAGGATACCGATATAGTATTCCGAAAAAGCATGAAGAAATTTGATTCACCTCAAAATATTAGATTGGAAATTGCGAAAACAAGTGCTCCTAGTATGATAACATATAATTTATATTTCACACATATCATATTTTTATCACACATATTCCATTTCAAATGAGCTGTAGAAAATGCAATTGATCCTCGATATATGTATATTATGAGAGTGGAGTATTATGGAATACCATTTACATTTCTAAAAATTACTTTACTGATTTTTGATATAAATCTCTAAAATCCTCATGGATATGTACTATAAACCAGGGGTGGGAAAACTTTTTCAGGGTAAATGCTACTTCTAATTTTTTTCAAGGTGCTGCGGGCCATCCAGTGGCGTAGGTGTGGTGAGCTAAGAAAGAGATCTACAATATTAATTATACCTTAATAATAAGTACGGAATATGCACTTCCCAGTGTATAACTACAATAAAATAAACACACTGTTAAGACCATGTTTAAAACAAAACGCAAGATACAAATATAATAATAATAGCCACAAATATGAAAATATCAAATGATGAATTTATTACGAAAAGATTCAAAATACATTAAAAAGGAACGTTTCCATCTAGTGCTCATTGGTACAGTCAGCATTAGACTGTCTCCATACTGTCAGCCAATCTTGAATATTTCGGTATGTATTTACTAACTGCGCTAATCTTCAGGCGGTCACTACCAAATGTCTTGGTGGTCCACCGGTCGACCACGATCGACTTAATGCCCACTCCCGCTGTAAACGATTGTAAAGAATAAACACATGTCAAAAAGAATAATATTTATTTTATTGTTATAAAAAAGTCTTTTTTGTAAAAAATATGATATATGGAGGGTAATATAGAATAGTCGAGGAGTGTGGCATGTGTGATTTAAACCATTGGAAAACTAATTAAGATTTCATGAAAGGTGGTTATTTTTACCTATAAAAGCCATATTTTTAAGAATACGTGAGAGTAATTTCTGTTTTGAGTTTAATAACAAATAAATCACCAATATAATATTCTTTCTTTGCTCCGATACATTTAAGGTGAGTCCACAGAAAACAGCTTAAGCAGTTAATCCAAATCAATATTATACTCCAAACTCATTTTTTAACTTAATTTTTATTCAGTATATTTTATCTGGTTGTTCGTAATGCTATACTTTTACGTAGAGTATTAAGAAATCTAGATTTCTGTAATACTCGACACACCATCGTGGAAAATGAACCTTTAAATTGAAGAACAAAACATGGTCAGCTAAAAAGCGACCACAGTATTACAAACTGCAATTCATTTGGTGTTCATTATTCTTATCTTCAATGTTCAAGTCACATGTATACTAGTAAGTAAAAATTTTTGAAAACTTGCCTGCAAAAACTTTTGAAAATCGCAGAATATACTTTGTTTTGTAGTGAGTCGTACGGCAACAACAAGAGGTCAACTCTCGCTGAAATACATCGTGAGTCTTTCTTCAGCAATTCAAGGTTTCTCCTCACATTAGCAGCTACAAATAAAGCCAAACCCTTTCTATTCCATACCTGTTATTACCCGACTATTCCATATAATACCCTACTCTTCTTTATTTCAACTTAATGTTAATTCCCAATTATCTAAGTGTGCTCATACTGTTTCCAATTCATATTTATTTTTTGTTATTAATATATGTAATGAAATTCAGTATTTAATAACACAAATGCGTACAAAATATTCATTTATGAACATAAATATGTTCTTAATTACGCATATAATAGGTATGCGGTGTATTCAACCACCATATTCTACGATTGCGTTTACAGTTTTAAAAAGGTATTTTTTTTCATAATATAAAAAAAATTGTTTAAAATTTCTTATCCCATTTATTTTGGAAACAATTTCAAAGCAAGCAGAATGTCTCACATGTCAACGTCACTTTCCTAAATTCAAAAAATTTGTGTTTGAAGTTTTTTGAATGTGAGGAAATTCTAACTGATTTGGAAAAGCTAGTTATCCGTTATGTTCATAAATTTCAATATTGTGTCTTACTACTTTTATCGGTTCAATCAATCATTTTATCAAATATCTAAAGCAGTGGTCTTAAAAACTTTTTCAACTCACAGAACTAGAAAGTGTTTTCGGGGAACCCCATCCCATACATATACTTCGAAGAATAAAACTCAAAATAATATTTGAAGTAGATCAACATGTGTTGTTATAGGAACTTTATGTAAAGACCATTAAAAAAAGTATTGCATTTATTATTAAAAAATTCTAATATTACTTTAAATATACTTTGCTCATTAATAATATTAATTTGTGATCCAAATGTCATCTATCTATGTATTATGTTTAGTAACTGGGACATGTGCTTGTGCTTTTTTCGATGTCTAGGTCAGTTGAGATTAAATGCAATCACATTGTATATATTCTGAGTTTAATTTGTTTTTATACTTTGTTTTTGTAGCCACTTACGTTGAGTAACATATTTCACTTAAATACAATATTCTGAATGGCATTAAAATGTTTATAGCTGTGTGAGAAATTCCGTGTATTTTGCATGAATTTGTAACCTGAATTTAAGTTTAGATTTTAACATCGAATCTGTTGATAAGTTATCTCCTCTCCTTAATTATAAGTGTTTTTTTCCACAATTGCAAAATGGTGCATTTTCCATTAGAAAATAATGTAGTTATTCAAGATATTGTGTTAACTAACAAGAATAAAATTATCTCGTGGAACCCAAGATAGTAAACAATAGAATATCAACAATCTAGTAGGAAGTAAAAAGATGAAACGTTTTAATATTCTTTTATTATATTATAATAAAAGTTGGAAAAGAGTTGCAAAATAAGGTTATTATACATATAAACAAAATGTTCAGTTTTAATGGATGAGGGGGGGGGGTGAACGTTTTTGATACTTGTATAACTATACAAACTTCATAGGGAACGTGAACCATTTTAAATACATATTTATTTCTTCTCGACTTTTTTTTATTGTGACACATGGTACCCCTAGGAATGCCTTGTGGAACCCCAGGGTTCCGTGGAACACAGTTTGAAGACCACTGATCCAAAGTATTAAATATAAAAATAAAAAATTGTAAAATTTTATATTTAAAAAATGTATACTGTGCATCTTGATTCCACTCAAACTTAGTATTTAAACTAAACTGAAACTAATTTAAAATAAACTGAAACTCAGCGGCGCAACAGTTCATGTGGACCAGGGCCTACTGTGCCCATTCCAGTATAATCATTGGTCGCTGAAGTGCATGAGCAGATGTCCCGATCAGGTGATCAGTCTGAAGCTATATAAACCCCAGTGTTTAAGTCCCCCAAGCAACCTTGGTACTCATCTATCGACCCCCTACAGGAGGGATGAAAGTCTGAGTCAACCTTGCCCAGCCCGGGAATAGAACCTGGATCTGTGGTGTAGAAGCGCGATACGCTACCACTCGACTACTGGGCCCTGCAATAAATAAAATGCAATATTTAAAGTATACGCTACTCAAAATCGTAATATGTAATGTTTTGAGTTTTTCGAATGCACTCATAATTGTTTAAATCTTTATATATGTTTTAGAACTAAAAAAAAACTCAGAAATCTTTTAAAAGGGTTTTCGTTTAATTCGAGACATTGCTAAATTAATTTAGAACTGATTTTTAGTGATTGTGAACAGAAATGATAAATAGGCATTACGTACACTGAAGTTAAATTGGGGCTAAAGAATTTATAAGCTAAATTTAATTTTGTCTGTCTGGTATTTAAAACAGCTCATACGGTGAATCTTTTTTTTTAATGATATTATATAAATATGTTTAAAACAAAAATTTTTTTTCTTTTTTAGTTAGTTTGCAACTCAACCGACCTTTCATATCCATTTTAAACGACATGGGTGTTCGACATCGAACATTTTCGAGACTTCAAGAAAATATGCTGTGCACTTTAACCGATATGCTTTTTGATGAAAAACAAGCTGCTGGATTTCTAGAGTCTAAGACACCGAGTCAGATATTTAGTTACAAAGATTTATCTGAGTCTGGTATTTTCTTAACCACTGAGCCTTTCTTTCGATCTTTGCTGCTTGCACTTCATAGGCACCATGTAGGTGAGTTATTATATTTTTTTCTCTCACTATCAGATGAGAGACTACACAATGTATAAAAGCTGTTCACTAATTAGATATCACCATCTTGAAGCTCAGTGCTAATACCAGTTGAAAATAAGATTTTGTTCTGTTTCCTGTGTATTTCTGTTTGCGGTTCTGTAATCATATGCGGTTCCAAAACATTTCATTTGTTTAATTAAATTATTTACGCCACCACTTCATTACCCTTTTAAGCTCAAGCAATATTTCAAAAAAGAAATTTTCTCTTGAAAGTCTTGTATCATAAGGAACACGAATTGGGCCAAAATTATTCAAAAGCTAATAAAAAATAGTGGTATTTTTTGTCGTATGATATTAAGCATTTAACCCTTTTCACTAAATTTATTGTTAGTACTAAACAGATGTGTTTCAATATGCACTTTTTAAAAAAATCTTTATACTCTTCAAAAACCCACTATCTTGAAAAAAGCTTTAGATATTATCGAGTACAAAAATTGTTTTTCTTTTAATTATTATTTTAAGATTGATGCACAGGTGCGTTTAAAAAGGGAAAAGTATTTCATTTTGAAATTCATTCGTCTTTATACAACATCAGTTGACCCTCCTCCCCCCCAGTTGCTGTGGTTCGAGGGCGGATACTTCCTTTCCTTAGCTACCTTTTTGTTTTACATATTCGGTTTCAAGGTTTTTACGACAATTACTGACTTAAAAAATTAAAGTTTAATGAGGGTTCAATGAAATAATTCAATGTTGCGAGCTTGCTTACAATTATAAAGGAATTAGAAACATTTCCTTAAATGTTACAACTTTAATAAGATTTCTGTTGCCATGACTTTTATTTTTTCGAGCTTAATTATACATTTCTGTACGTAGTCGTGGCTCGATTACTAGAAATATAATATGGATGCATTCTTTATATTAGAATTGATAGTCTACAGTTCGAATCTCCCAAAATATAAATATATTTTGACAAATATGGTTATATTATCGATGTAATATTATTTACCGAATGTCCGAAAAGTCTGACTACACTTTTAACCATTAATTACGGGGGAAAAAACAAAGATATTCACTTACGGTTTTTTTTCCATAAAAGAAAGATTAAAGTTTTTTACAATGCTTTATTGCACAATTTCGATGTGCGCGCTACACATCGAGTCTGTACGAGAATCCTACCACACGATCAACAATCTGATTGGCCACTGTAATTCGACTTCATTTCATCAGTGTCACTGATTGAAGATTGGTAAACAATGTTTTCAACGTATCCCTACAAGAAGTTCAAAGGTGTTATGTCGAGCAGTGTTTTCCATACTACACTGCTGGACAATTGCTAAGGACGGATCACAAATTGCTATGTAGCATAACATTAAGCGAGACATGAGGCCTAGTAGGATAAATATAGTTGCCACACTGTTCAGACATTAGAATAAAGAATATTTATTGTTCTGGAAAGTACAAAAGCTGTGAAACATCTGAAAGAAAAAAAAATGTTCATTTGATCTGCGTACGGAGAAATGGAACAATGCATCTAAAAGTCAGCAGGCACCTTAAAGAAAGGTATCAGTACGGGATATGTCCACCGTGGAGTCTGATGCAACATTCCACACGTCGTACCATACTTTGCACAACATTATCCAGCAGCTGTTGAGGCAATTTATCCCATTCCTCTGTGAGTGCCTGGATGAGGGTATTCTTGTTTGTCGGAGGATAATTTCGACCAACAACTTGCCTCCCCAAAGCATTCCACACATTTTCAATGGGGCTTAGATCTGGAGAAGGCGCTGGCCATACGAGACGTTGAATACCCTCGCTGTCTAGACAATCCTGAACAGCGAGTGTTCGATGACATGTTGCGTTGTCGTCCATAAAAACAAATTTATCACCGACAGCACCAAGGAAAAGACGAACATGAGGAAGTAGAACTTCATCAATGTATCGTTGGCCCGTCATAGTACCATTCGCAACCACATGTAGGCGCGTGCGGCCATTGATCATGATGCCGGCCCACACCATGATACTGCATGTCGGATATCGGTCCTTTTCCTGGATATTTTCTGGACGATAAGCAGTACCACTCTCGCGCCAGATCAGTTGGCGTCTACAATCCGATGACAGACTGAACCTACTCTCATCTGAGAATAGTACGCATGCCCAGTCCTGTTCAGTCCAATTGTGATGCTCAAGACACCATTGCAAACGGGCAGTACGGTGCTGTCTGGTTAATGGGACACACACAACAGGTCTGCGTGCGTATAGTCCTCCTCCCCTCAAACGTCTGGCAACAGTTTTTCGGGAGATCTGCTTTCCTGAGGCAGCAAGAAACTGATTTGCCACCTGCTGAGCTGTGGTGCGCCTGTTCCTTTTTGCTGATAGGACGATATATCTGTGTTCTGCAGGCGTCGTACTTCTAACACGGCCTCCCCCGTGCCGTCTACTACACATTCCAGTAGTTTTAAATGACTTCCACAGCCGTGAAACAACGCTGTGAGCGATGTCGAACTCCCTGGCAACATCTGTTATTTTCCGCCCTTCTTCGATCTTTCCAATAATTCGGACACGCATAAAATCATCTATGTGATATCGGGAAGACATGCCAAAAATTTTAAGTTCGTCTATTAAATCTTTCCTGTAAAACTTTGACTTGAAACAACAACTGTCCACACACATCAAAACCTTTAAAGCTCTTATGAACGCTATCACGTGATGAACAGACGTGGGAAAAAAATTTGCATACTCATACTTCTTCTTACTAATATCCCGCACTTATTCTAATTTTCCACATTTTGCTTCCTTTCATTTTGTGGTTGCTATGGATGATAGTGTTATCCGTCCTTAGCAATTGTCCAGCAGTGTATTTGGTCACGGAACCCCAAAATTTGTTGCCAATGACCGCGGAACCCTGCATATTTTTTAATCAACAACTTTTCAAAATTTAATATCTGATACCAAATGAAACAAGTATTATTTTGGTATTTCAAATTTTATTGAATTAAGCCAAAAAAAAAACCCTCATCCTAGAAATAATTGTTATAAATATAAAACATAAACTAAAATAAATGGATAATCTGAAGAATGCACCTGTTTCTTTGATTCCATAATTCTCTTAAAATTGAGCGTTAGATTTGATGCTGAACTCGCGTTGTCTGGTGCAGCATCGAGTTTGTTACGATGTTTGGTTTTTGTCGCAACATATTTTAAAAACACAGCTTCACACAAATAAGTGGTTGTAAACGGCAATAGAATTCGAATAGCCTGTTTTGCTAAATTTAAATATTCATCGAATATATCTGACCAGAAAATTGTTTACGAAACTGTTCTAAATTTGGCTCCTAATTTTGTATCCGAACTCAATTCAATCAAATTTTTATAATCCATGGAATGAAATCCTTTTGGTTTTTCTTTTATTTTAAAAGGATTTTGTACCCAGTAATTATATCTTGATTCTCTAAGTTTGGAAAGTAATCACTGAGTGATAGCTGTAAACTGGACAGATGTGTTTTTATACCATCACGGACTTCCATATCTAAATCCATTTCAGATTCTTCGAGAAAATCATTGAGCGTCTGGAAACGCTCAGTTATTTTGCTCCACAGCTGAAATCCAATATTGTACTTTCCTTGAAAAGGCAACCAATTTATCTTTTGTTTGCAATATGTTGACTTGCTTTCCTTGCAAAGCCAAATCGTTCAATTTTCCAAATACGCTAGTGTGGATAGCGCAAAACCATATTATTTAATCTGTCTGATAATTCAAATCTGTGATCAATTAAATAAACTATCAGTTCTTTTCACAATTGATATTCGCACAAGCACTTTACCTGCGCGATAACCATCTAACTTCCGTATGAAGAATTAAAGTCGGTGTGAAGACTACCCATATATATATATATATATATATATCTTCGCAGGATTTTGAAAATACATGATTGCAATGGCTTACTTTTGATAAAATTAATAATCTTCACTGCTTCGTCTAGAACAGATTTAAATGTCACCGAAATCCTTTTTGTTACTAATGCATATTTGTGTAGAATGCAGTGAGTATTGTTACAGTTTTTTGCAACATTTTTAATCCGTGCAACAGCACCATTCACTTTTCTTATCATTGCTTTTGTTGCATCGGTGCATACTTCAATACATTTTCCCCAGTTAATTTCATGCGTTGTCATAAAATTATTAATGCAGTTAAATATAATCTTCCCCGTAATGTTAATATTCACATAAAAGCAAATCTCCATTTTTTTTTATTAAAATCATACCGAACGAACACAAGAAAAATTGCTAATCTCGCAACGTCTATGGACTCATCTAGTTGTAATACATAAACGTTTCACACAACCGTAAAATAAGTTCTATTTCAATGTCATCGGCAATATCGTAAATATGTCTTTTTACAAGTATTGTTAGAAAAAGAAACACTTTCAACTTGTTTGCTATACCTTTCGCCCAAATACACACGAAACGATATCTTGAACACAAGCAATTTATGTAACAACTTACGCTTTGAATTCTGTATTAAGTAACCAAAAAAATTGTTTTATAATATTCGTGACATTTTTATATTTTATAAAGTATTATAAGGATTTTTACGAATTATAAAAACGTTAGAGTTATATTTCGTTTGTTATTTTTCAGAAAAAATCAAATCTAAAGCTAATATTGCCATTGACCCTAGTCAGGGAAGAAATATGCTTGGAGTAATGGACGAAACTGGATTGCTGCATTGCAATCAAGTATTTGTTCAGTACACTAAAAATATATCAGATGGTGAAACATCGAAAGATACAGTTATACTTCAAAGTAAGTTAATTATAAAATTAGAATAAGCAGATAATAATTAGCCTCTAACATATTTTCCTATAAAAATACTGTTAGTAAGTTTTATCTATTTAAAATATTTCAAGTGAATTGAATGCTTTGAACCGATTACATTTCTTTCCTTTTGAAAATTGTTTGCGGGTACATTAAATCAATATTATACATACGTACTATATAAAGCCATGATTTTTCGAGATTATTTCGAGGAGAATGTTTCTTGATAAAGGTTTTAATGAAACTATTGTCATATTGAATGGGAAAACATTCTGAAAGCCTTTGAATATATCGCTATAGTCGCTGAATTTTGAACTGCATGTTTTTTCTCTTTGAAGTACGATATAATATTTATTGTACACAATGATAAGCTACTTTTACTCCAGACACATATTGTACATCATGCAAGAAAAACTTAGTTCACAAATATATGTCGACTAAAATATAAAAAACACTTTCCTCGCGAATTTCTTCATACACGAAAATTTTTGAGCTGACAAAGATTTGTAAAAGTTTGTCATAGCATTACACATTTCCTTCACATTGTGATCTGAATTCAAAGCAATAATTTCAAGCTGTAGTTCCTCAGGTTCTGAATTAATATGAGCGTTAAAGAAATAACAGAGCGAATTGAATTTATGCTCAATTTGCTTAAAATCCTGAAATCTTGTGACTTTGTCCTCCAACCTCTGTAGATGAAGTTGATGTAATAATGATTTTTCTATTTGCATTTTAATTAATATTAGTAAAATCTGCGCATGCTATTTTTGCCGTGTTTTTTTCCCCTCACAAAAGTTGAGTTTTGGTCGTTTTTTCAAGAAGTAAATTAAATATTAATTACAGTTATGAAGCGGTACTTTATAAATTCTATAGAAAAAAAATTAAGCGTCTAAAACATTTATTGTAAGTGTAGCAAGATACTTTTTGTTTTAACTAATTAGATCATTTCAAACTACTAAATTGTATTGTTAAACATTATATATAAAAAAAAAAAAAATTATTGCTCAATATTTCTGATGTGTAAAAGTTACTATATTTTTAACTTTTATTTTATAACGTAATCTAATGAAATTATTAAATGTTTAACACAGGAGAAGTTCTCGTTACAAAGAACCCATGCCTTTTACCAGGCGACGTGAGAAAATTTAAAGCTGTAGACATTCCTGAACTCCATCACATCGTGGATTGCATTGTGTTCCCTCAAAACGGTCCTAGACCACACCCAAATGAAATGGCAGGTGAGTATTTCTGTCAAAAATTAAGATACGAATTTTTGCCAGTCTTGACGAAATGAATTGTATCAATTGACTACTGTTACCTTTTTCTACTATTTATTTGATTGCAAAACTGCGATATATGATAGAAATACGAGGACTGCTCAATAAGTAATAAGACTAAAATTATAAAAAAAGAATACCTTTAATCGTCATCATTTACATGGTATTTTTCACAATAACTTACGTGGCACGTAATGCGTTTATCCCAACGTTCTGTCCACTTCGTAAAAACATGTTAAAGTCCGTTTTGTGAGAGCTTTATCAAAATCGCCTACGCAACCTTTACACATGCTTTGTTGCTTACAAAACGTTTGCCTCGTAATGGTTTTTGAAGTTGAGGAAACAGCCGGAAATCGCATGGAGTTTTATAAGAACTGTATGGAGGGTGTGGTAAAAATATCTACGTTGTTCTGCTGTGAAACATTCAGTACGCAACGAGCAATATATGGTCGGGCATTGTCATGGTGCAATAGGAAGCCATTTTGGAGCAATGGACGTTTCCTTTTACCGTGCTGTATCATTGCTCGCAGGATATTCGCGTAGTACGATCCGTTTTCGACAGCGTCCAGTTACACAATTCCTTCATAATTAAAAAAAATTATGATCATAACTTTACCAACCAATTTCACTGTTTTCGCTTTCTTGGGAGTAGGTGAAGACGATTGTTTTCGTTCACTGCTTTGTTGTTTTGTAGTTGGATCAGTGATGCAACCAAGCTTTGACTACTGTGATAAAGCGTTTTAAGATATTTTCGCCTTCTTGTTTCAGTCTTTAATCATATTGTATCATATCAAAGGTCTCCGATGCTGACTTTTGCTTTCATTTCGATTACTGCCCGCGTCTCGTAGGCGCCCGCAAACACGTTACAGTTAGAGCACGTGATACTCAAGAACGTGAATCTGCACGCGCCATCTATCGGTAGCTTTTGTTAATACAGACAGCAAACTTTTCTATGGCACAAAAATTAACATTCCGATGAGTGGTTACGCGGCAGTAAAATTAGTCTTATTACTTATTGAACAGCCTACGTGCATTGCGTTAAGAAATTATAAGACCACTGACGCATTTAATGCATTTCTAAAGAAGACTTGTTGTACTACTTTTAGTGTGTATAATGAAAATTGGTTAGTAAATACTGACTGTACTAATTTTGTTACTTTAAAAATTGATGTACTTATTCGAAATCTAAGTCGCACTTTTTTTTCCCATTGTGAATGGTACTGTAAATCGAGTGCGGCTTAAAGGTGAAAAAGTTCGCTTTATTAGCACACGCTTTTATTAGCTTCATCTGTATCTAACGTAATCTTTGAACTCGATTTTTACCCACTTTAAAAGGTCAGATTAATTCGAAGTTTTACACACTTGTCAAGGACCGATGACAGTACAATAATGTAATAATTTTGTTCCATTGTCCTTATCAGGATCATCAGGATTAACGATTTCCCATTTCCAGATTTAGCGATTAAAAGATTAAGTTACCACCCTAAATCGAAAACGCTCATGGTTAATTAAAATACAACAAACAAACAAAAAAGTGTTCCTAATGTGAAAAAAGTGTGGGAATCCCTCCTGGATTCCACCCTGGACACCAAGATTGAATTGAGGCAAAGAACGACCAGACGACATTTTTACAATAACAAATTATATTTATTCACTTGAATTAATTATCAACCATCTAATTACAAAGATTTATCAAGATGTCTACGTCACTGTGATTGACCCTTACTATTAAATTAAATCTCGAAATATGATACTTATCAAATATTAAACTCAATATCGAACGGGACTACCGGAATAAGAGGACCGAGAGATACACGCAACTTGAATTACTAGCATTCATTAACTTCCCACTAACTTTATATATTTACTCGTATGATCCGATAATCTAAATTTAAATCTCACCTGCCTTTTACTTCCTCACTTTCCAGACTTATCAAACTTTCCAATTGTAGATCGCTGCCTAATAATCAGCGAGACGCTAATCTCACAATCAACTTGAATCTTCTTAGAACTCCGTCAGCCTATCTCTTGGCGTAATAGCCTCTACTGCTAACTTACATCACTCTCCTTAAATATTTTGACTAATTTGCATATCCGGTTTCTTCTTTTAGTGTTGGTTGGAAATATACGCGAATTTACAGTCCCCAAAGACGCCCCAGACTATTAGTGATAAAGTGCCGTACAGGACCGTCACAAAGGGAGGACGCGTCAACAATTTCTTTACCATAAAAAAACAATTGCCCAGTTTTTCTGAAAAGGGTATAACTATAAAAACGTGTTTTTTAGTTTTTTTAAACTGTAATTTATTATTTTATACCGAGCTTCTCGAAAAAAAAACGTTGTTCCTTGAGGTCACTGTAGTTAACTTCATTCTTGTGTTCATTAAACGGATTTGTAGAAGGAAACTTTATCTGCTTGAAACTAGCTTCTATGAAAGATCTTTTGAATTGACGTGTTCGGAACCACTGTATACTGTTTTCAGCATTATGGAGGATTTACGCTTTGCAACTCTGTCATAAAATCTGTAAAGTTTCCAACGAAAAATTCTGCTTTAAGTGGGATCGGCTCGACTCATTTGTTTGCTGTTATTTATGTACGATGATATTTCACCAGGGACTGGGATAACTCGTATCCCTCTGGCCGGCCTCTCTTTGGAAATCCTTAGCTGTGTACTTATGATTTTGACGTTTGTTCAATTTCCTTTTCTGTTTACAGTTTTCACGATTTAGAAAAAATACATAGTTCTTATGTTATTATTTAAACACACTACTCATGCCCTACCTATATTTTCGTCTGCTTTGGACACTGAAAATATACCAGACCAGGGGTGTCCAACCCAAATGACCTTGCGGGCCACTTCGGCAAAACATTATAATCTCGCTTGCCGCACATAAAAATATATACCTTTATATCTCAGATTTGGAAAAAAAAGCATTTATTGGAGTGAAAATTTAAAATAGAATGAATTATTATTGTTTTCATTATTTTTCATGTATACAGACATAGATAATATAATAATGCAATGATCAAATAATGTTTAAAATATTTCAGTTGCCATTTTCTTGAAAATTGCGGTGTTTCTATCGAATTGATCTTTCGTTACTCATTGTTGAAATTTGATAGTGCTGTCATTCGCAAACGATTAAGTATACATTGTCCTTTATCTTTACCGTTCTGAATATTTTTTAAGCTTTAAAAAACACATGTGTGTGTGTGTGACTGCCACTTGCTTTTTGGCCACTCCAAACAGAAAAGGAGGAATAGAAACGAAAGTCGCACACAGAGAATCATGTACCATCCATAGTAAGGGATTTGCATAGTGCAATTCGAAATTTATTAAAAAAAGTAATTTACTATTGTAAAATCAAATGTAACTGTTTAATAAAATATAAATTTATTTTAATCTAAAGGACATTTCTATTATCAAAAAGGGTTTATTTTAAAACAAGAACAGGTAACAGGCAAATGCATTTTAGATATATATGTATAAATTTCAACTCAAATTTCAAAATGAAAAAATTTTAAAAATCTGATGTTTAAAAAATTTTTAAGTCAGTCGGCGGGCCCCGCAACTTACGTATTGGCGGGCCGCATGCAGCTCGCAAGCCTCGTGTTGGGCACCCCTGTACCAGACGATCAATAATTGTGGCTTTCTGCAAATCGTTAAGATCTGACATTTTAAAATGAAGATACACAATTTATACACACGCACAATTAGTATCTTACCTATAATATACAATTTATAGTTGTACTACCATTTTAGTAGGTCCTAGTTTTCCAAAAAAAAAAATTTATGTATAGAAAACAGCGAAGCCTATGTCACATTAAAAATTAATATCTTTCTTTTGGGGCCTTGGTAACCCTACGTCATGATCGCGAACTGGAATTGGATCGCTACTGGCGTTGTCAATTCATGGTGCCAATGAAGACATTCCATGCAGAGGACCCGATGCACATTAAACCAGTCGAGGCCCTAAGTCTTAGCATGGCGTGGTGTGGAAGCTTGTAGATTGAAGTGCGAGCTCAGGAAAGCCCTTGTCATTTGATTTCATCATGAGTTCGCCCCAATAACCCGCGTGCTGCTTCAAAATGCGACAAGAATGTGTTTTTGAACTCAGCTTGATAACAAGATTAATTCCAACGAGGAATTTCCCTAATTTATTTTTCTACAACGGATTGTGATTGGTATTCGAATAGGGAGGGCGATCTGAGATCGAAGAATCGATTTTTTGGGCCAAAAAAAGTCGATTTTTTAAATCGACATGTAGCTTTTAATCGATTCTGTGAATCGATATTTCATCCTAGAAAATCGACAATTTTGGTAAAAACCATAAAATTATTTACAATTTAATTGAATATACTATCTTAAAAACCGTAATATTACGGTGATGTGTGTCAAAGGGTTAATTACTCAAAAACTCGCGAGGTGCCTGTGTACTTAGTTTCCTTCGCCTCTCTTTCATAAGTAAAAAAAAGTGACGTTTGAAATCTGACTTAATGTATTTGTTGATATTGCGTCATTTGTTTATATGCCTTATATTAATGTGAATGGTACTGTATTTAATTAAAAATGCGAGTTTTAAGGCATAAACATTTATTGTGACTGCTTTGTGCAGTGTCTCCCTTGCAAGAGAATGTACAAGTGTGGGTGAACGAGATGGGGGTGACGATCGCGGCGCCAACATCCCGGCCCACGTTGAAATAACATTTCAAGAAACAAATAATGTTACATAATCATACATAAAGATACAACTAATGAAAAATTTAAAAAATATTATCAATAGGAAAAAATTGCAGATTAAAATAAACAAAAAAATATGAATAAAAATATTAATGCGTACATTTTGAATGATTAATAGACATTCAAACACTTGGTAATAAACAGATTTTTGAAATTCCTCTTTTAAAAATACGTTGAGGTGTCTTAACTTTAACAACTCTAAGCTTTCCATCTGAACCTTTAACCACCTCTAAAATTCTTCCCATAGTCCATTTGCATGGTGGAAGATTTTCATCTTTTAAAATAACCATTGAATTGGGAGTTACATTTTCCTTTTCAAATTGCCATTTATGTCTAGCCTGTAAATTATTAAGATAATCTAACCTCCATTTGCGCCATATAAATTGAACAAATTTTTTTAATTTTTGCCATTGAGATAAACGATTGTCTAATTTATCTGTCATGTCTGGCTCAGGTAAACTTTGAAGAGGTCTACCTATGAGAAAGTGTCCTGGGGTGAGGACTGCAAAAATCGTTAGGATCAGAGGACATGGGAGTAAGAGGACGACTATTCAAAATACTTTCTATTTGAGTAGTAATTGTTATGAATTGTTCTAATGTTAGACGTGCATCACCTACTGTTCTTTTAAAATGACGTTTAAAAGATTTGACACCTGCTTCCCAAAGTCCTTCAAAATTAGGTGATCTAGGGGAGGATAAATTTCCAACTAATTTCTTCATTTGTTAAATAATTGGCAAGAATATCTGGTGGATTTTTTATCAAATTATACAAACGTTGCAATTCACCTATGAAATTTGTAGCATTATCAATACAAATTGAAGCACTTTTTCCTCTTTTACTGAAAATTCGTTTGAGAGTTGTAATCACAGCTTCTGTGGTTAGTTCTGTGACAACCTCTATATGCATCGCTTTTGTAATAAAGCAAATGAAAATTGCAACATAACATTTGTGGTAAAGACCTTTTCGTTGACCTTTATATTTAATATAAATCGGGCCTGTAAAATCTATTCCTACATGAGTAAAAGGAGAACTGGGAGTAATTCTTTCTCTAGATAAATTTCCTATAATTTGTTCTAAATTCTTAGGTTTGTTTTTGGAACAAACAATACAATTTTGGACGATTTGTCTGGTAGTGTTTCTGCCACCTAATGGCCAGAACTCTTGTCTGACTAGATAAAGTAAAGTTTGAGCACCTACGTGCAGATTTTTCAAATGGTAATAATTCATAATTAAAATAGTTAACTTGTGATTTTTTGGAAGCAAAATGGGAAATTTCTGACTATATGTTAAATTTGAATTATTTAATCTACCACCAACTCTAAGTATGTTTTCTTTGTTAAGAAAGGGATTCAAACAAGTTAACTGACCTTTTTTAATGGTTCTCCCATTCCTAAGAATTTCAATTTCTTTGTTAAAAACTTTTACTTGTATCCTTTTAATCAAATGAAGTTTTGCTTTCTGAAGTTCCTCGTTTGTGATGGGACCTGAATGGCGAGATGTATTTTTGACATAATGCAGGAATCCGAAAATATAACTAAAAATGCGAATTAATTTCATATAATTATTTGTAATATTTAAGAGATCATTTTCAAAGTTACAAGTCCAAGATTGATGTCAAGTTGATATCAGATTGTTTTTTAAGCTCCGACATGTAATGTTCATCAGAACTGGTAATTAAAAGATCAATAAATTGTTCAGGGATGTCTAGATACTGGGGACCATTCCACCATAGAGTCAATGATGAAAGTTCTTCAGGATTTACACCTCTAGAAATGATATGCATCCATTCCACCATAGAGTCAATGATGAAAGTTCTTCAGGATTTACACCTCGAGAAATGATATCTGCAGGGTTTTGTGCTGAAGGTATGTGCTTCCATTCAAAGTTCTCCGTCAGAGTTTGTATCTTGGAAACTCGATTGCCAACGAATGTTTTCAGTTGATTAACTGGAGTGTTGATCCAGGCAATTGCTATGGTTGAATAGGTGTGCAAGATGACTTAGGCTAAATGTACTTGTAGACAGAGGCGAACTTTTTCCACTAATTGAGCCAGCAGCAAATACGCTGAGAGTTCAAGGCAAGGAATGGAGATGACCTTGATTGGTGCTACACGAGATTTGCTGCCAATAAGCTTGGTTGTGGTGATACCATCTTCTTTGACACTGTGCATGTATACTACGGCTCCGTAGGCTGACTCCGAAGAATCTGCGTATCCTAAAAGCATGGAATCTATAAGAATGTATCAATCTATTTTGAGTTCCTCTAGGGCTTTTAGAGATGACATAAAATTGAGCCACTCTGGTGCGATTGCATCCGGTAAGAATTCTTCCCAATTTAGTTTTCTAAGCCATCATTTTTTGTAGAAAGATTTTTGCTTTGCTGATGACAGGGCCTATTAGTCCAAGAGGGTCATAAAGTCTTGCTATGACTCTTAAAACATCTCGTTTTGTATAAGATGCTATTGAAGGGATTGAGTCTTTGAACATGAAATAGTCTCCTGTTGGTTTCCAGCTAATACCTAATGTTTTTATCAGAACTGGTAATTAAAAGATCAATAAATTGTTCAGAGATGTCTAGATACTGGGGACCATTCCACCATAGAGTCAATGATGAAAGTTCTTCAGGATTTACACCTCTAGAAATGATATGCATCCATTCCACCATAGAGTCAATGATGAAAGTTCTTCAGGATTTACACCTCGAGAAATGATATCTGCAGTGGCTGATTCTGCGTTGGTTGAAAAGGAATGCTCTTGATCTGAAGATAAATTAAGCAGCTCCTTCGAATTGGAATTCCATTTTTGTAATTTCATTCCACATGTTTCCAGCATATTTTGCAACTGGCATTGTAATTGGCGAGCAGTGTCGAGGTTTTGTGCACCCGACACTACATCATCCACGTACACGTCTTGACGAGCTACTTTGGAAGCTAAGGGAAATCTAGAAGCTCCATCCATAGTTATCTGTTTGAGAGTTCGTATAGCTAAAAAGGGAGCACTGGCGGTCCCATACGTGACAGTTTTCTAGCGCCTGTTTTCCACATAATCCTGAGAAGATCACGTTGAGCTGGATCAATGAGGATTTGTCGGAACATCATCTGAATGTCGGTTGTAAAAGCATATTTGTGTGTGCGAAATCGTGTCATGATTTCAAAAATGTGTCTTCCTTCACTTCACCTTTCAAGAGTAGGTCATTTAGGCTTAAACCTGAAGTAGTAGAAGCTGAACCATTAAAAACAACTCTTAATTTGGTAGTTGTTTTATCAGGCCGAAAGACTCCATGACGTGGAAGATAACAACAAATATTGTTTGCGGATGTTTCACCTGAATGTTCTTCTACTTTTTCCATATGCCCCAAGTCTAAGTATTGCTGCATAAATTCCCTATATCAATTTTCCATTTGTTTATCTTTAGATAATCTTCTCCAAAACTGATCTAGTCTCTTCATTGCTAAACCTTTTGAGTGTCCTAAGCCTTGTATGTCTTTAACTGGCATTTGTACTATATATCGACCAGCTTCATTGCGCGTGTGAGTCATTTGATAATGATTTTCACAATATTCCTCTTCCTTGCTTAATGGCTTTTGACCTTCGTTAATTGTTTCTATATCCCAAAACTTTTGTAAATTATTATCAATGTTTTGCATTTCTGATATGAAACCGCAATATTGATTTTCTTTGTATGAATGTATGGTTCCTGTTGCGATGTATCCGAAAACTGATCTGCGAAATACAAGTCCATTGTCTGAAGTGCGAATAATTCCTTCCTTAATTATGTCAAAAAATGCCTCTGCTCCAATTAGCACATCGATTTTTCCTGGAACACCAAAATTTGGATCTGCTGGTTCCTGAGGTATTTTTAAATTATTGAGGTTTATTTGAGAAGCAGGAAGAAAGTCTTGTAATTTTGAGGCAACCAGAAAATCTAAAGTTGTAGAAAACGAGCCGTTGCCATTTATTATTGCAGCGTTTAATTTAAACTTGACAGTGGTTTTATTTCCACCTAAACTGGAAATTGGGATATTAATTCTATTTTGTGGTGCTCCTAATTTGTTTGCGAAATCTTGCGTAACAATATTAGACATTCTACCAGAATCTAAGACTGCGCGACCTTGGATGAAACTTCCTGTAGAATGATTCAAAACCCAAACTACTGCTGTGGGTAGAATTACGGTTTTGCTTCTACTGGTACAAGAGAGGGACGCGACTGTATTTTCCTGCGGACTGTGAAACTCCTCTGCGTTGGGATTCAGTTCCTGACCTTGTAGTGGTGACGCGCTATAAATCAGGGGAGCGTTGGCAGATTCCCCCTTTTGCCTGTGAAGCAGAGTGTTATGTCGAAAGCCACATACACTGCAAGAATTTTGATTTACACTTTGGTTATGTCGAAAGCCACATACACTGCAAGAATTTTTGATTTACACTTTATGTCGAAAGCCACATACACTGCAAGAATTTTTTGATTTACACTTTGAAATTGTGTGCTGATCACTTAAGCAATTGAGACACATTATGCTTCGTGACAATTTCTTTTCTCTGTATTGCATTTAATTTTAAAAAGGAATCGCACTTAAAAATGGGATGTTTTTGCTTACACAAAATGCATGCGGACACAGAATTGTTAGATTTTATAAAGAAATTTTTTGATTTATTTTTATCTTGTATAAACATTGGTTTTACGAAGGTATTTTTATTTATATTGCTTAAAACTTGAGCGAGTTTTTCTAAAAATAAAATGAAGTCATCAAATTTAGGAACTTCGGTTGAATTAAGGCTGTATTCAAATTGTTTTAAAGTCTCTTTATCCAATTTTTCAAGAATGATGTTTAAGATTAAAATGTCGGAAAGATTGTTTCTTTCAAATTCTAATACCTTCAAAGCGCGAATGTTTTTGTTTACATCATCAATTAAGTATCTTAAATCTTTTGCTGATTTATTATTTAATTTCGCTAGGTTTAAGATTGCCTTTACGTGCGTTTCGACTATTAAGCGTTTATTTTCATAGCATTCTTCTAAAGATTTAAATAAAGATTCAAATGAATCGCTAATAGTCTCTAAATTCTTTGCTTCAGTTGTTAATGCAATTTTTGTCTGAGGAGAGTTGCGAATTTGTTGAGTAATGTTATTAAATTGTATCTTAAAGTTGCTCCATTCTTCATATTTTCCAGAAAACTTTGGTAAAGGGATTTCTGGGAGTTTTTATTGATAATTGTGGTCGGTTTTGATCTGACCATACTTGTGTTGAATTTGGAACATTTAAATTGCATTCGCGACGCTTGATGTACGATTTAATTTTATACTTTATGCTAATAATTTTTTCCGAATATTCTTCGGATGCGTTAATTTCAGTATCAAACTCAGAAGCATCTACTATTAAATTTTCCATTTCTGAATTAAGTTGCTTCAATGAGAGCTCATTTTCGATTAGTTGATCTTTTTATTCTAAGATATTTTCGACATCATCACTGTTATTTTCAAAGTAATTTTGAATTTTCGTAATTAATTTTGTTACGGCCGAACGTATAGGCGCTCTTTTATTTTGAACTTTTTCGATTGGATTCATTTTGACTTGAAATGAAATAAACAATAGATGTATGAAATTGGCTTACCTCTATTTAAATGCGGAGCCTTGCGAGAAGAAGTCAAATGAATGGTATCCAATTTATCCAATGGTATCCCGTCAGGGCTTTTATCTCATGTCTGGTGAATTTGGTAACTTGAGACAAAACTTAAATAACTTGCCCATTTTAATAAAGAGTTTAAGAAAATTAGATTTATAATTGAATAATAAAAGGGAATTTACTTGAAAAGTGAATTCAAATACTTGATATTAAAAAAATTATGAAGAACAGCTTTTATCAAAGCTAGTAATGATATTTACTAAAGACTTTAAATGCAATTCCCTCGGCCAATGGGAGCCTCGGGCTGGATGACTGCCTGACCAATGGGGTAGCAGCTATTCGTGCCATGTTGTGTGCGTGTGAAGACCTGCGTTCTTGCGAGAGAATGAAAACACTTGGCGTGATGAGCGTTGAATGTAAACAGTTCAAAACAGCTCTAAGCTGCAGTCGGGTGAAACGGAAACACAAAAACGAAAGCAAGGGTTGAGAGGGGTCCTTTTGTGACCTTTGACTCTGTCGATGGGGTGAATGTCTTTGCGACGTTGGAACAACTTTGGACGTTGTTCTGCGAATTTAAGCAAAATAATGCGTATATATAATTTAGTTTAAAGCCTTAAATGCGGATATCCATAAATTGCTGAAGATCTGCGTAGTCGACGGACCAAATATGAATGAGAATGGTACGGTATTTAATTAAAAATGCGAGTTTAAAGGCATAAACATTTATTGTGACTGCTTTGTGCAGTGTGTCCCTTGCAAGAGAATGTTCAAGTGTGGGTGAACGAGGTGGGGGTGATGATCGCAGCGCCAACACCTCAATTGACTTGAGTGTCGTAATGTACTGTGATTAGTGAAATAAATATTTATTGTTATGTAGTATTTGTTACGGAATAATAAGTAATTGAGGGTAAGTAAATCGCTCTCTCTCTCTGTAAGTATCGTGGTATCATCTGTTCCTTGTTAGCGCCTTTTTTGGATTGCCAACAACATGGCAAGTGATGAGCGGAACCACTAGGAATTCTATATAAGCTATTTTATATATTTTCTAAACTTTTTAATGTAACAAATACATTTAGAAAATAAATGTCTTCTTTTATACCTGATACTCTTTGATATGGTACAAAAATTAATTGTAATTGTCGAATTCCCTGATTTTTCTGATAAGAGATAGTTTATTATGGCATCTTTCTTGTTTTTCATAAAAAGGAATTTTTATTTACATTTAAAGGCAGACTTGGGAAAAAAATCGATTTTTTAGAAATCGATCTTTTTTTTTTAGACCACGATTTTTTTGTGAATCGATTAATCTGGTTACGATTCGAATCGATTTAAAAATTATTTTTCGGAATGAATCGCCATCCCTACATTCGAACCCTTGTAGTTCAAATGTTTAAGACAATTCTTTAAAATAAAAGGATAACTATTTACCACTTTTAGGATCTTTTTTGCCTAAAAAAAGTTATTTTTCAAATAGGCTCGGATTTGGACGGAGATGAATATAGTGTTTTATGGAATGATGACCTGATCTTCAAAAGGCCCAATGAATCTCCAGGACATTTTCCTAGCCCTCCTCTAGAAGTCAACTATAATATAATGGTTGGTATCATGGATGCTTGCTCTTTAAATGTATATTAATACGCAGTAAGAATTCTGGATTCTAGAAGGCGAATATTACTTTAATTGTTCAGTCTCGATTTTATAAACTTAAAGTTATGAATTTAGATGCCGGCGATTTTGTTCGAAAAAATGAAGGTGGTAATACATTCAGTATATTCATTAATTTCTTATAATATAGAGTATATACATATTCTCTTGAAAGATTTCAGAGGTAGATTTTTATTATTTAAAATATTAAGAATGAATGTAATGTTTTAAATTTTCGATTTGATAAATTTGTTTTTTTTCTCTGGACTATAAGTCTATTGTACTCTCCAGAAAAGCCTTTCGTAAAATTTTAAAGGAATGTTCATTCCGAATTTGAAGGGAAATTGAAACACAGCACATTTAAATTTTGATATGTACATTTATTAAATTATTATATAAGTACCATTCCACAAACTTTATCCATTTATCAGGCATCTTGAGAATTCTGTCCTTCGGGAATCTCTCTGGGTCTTACGCAAAACACTTTTTTGCATAATTTTGTGTTGTTGTTTATTTCAACCAAAGAAATTCTTTTTATCAAATGAATTTTTTAATGATTTAAATAAGTGAAAATCTGCGGATGCGAGATCAGGTGAATATGGCGGATGAGATAAAACATCCAAACCGAACTCTAGCAACATTTGTTGAACTGTCTAAGACACGTGAGGCAGTGTCTTGATGAATATGATGATGCCCTTCCAATTTCTGAACTTTTTGTTCAATTACTGTGTTTAATTCGTTTAACTGGGAACAATATCTGAATTTGTTTCCTTGTTTAATAGAAGCTCATAACGCATAATTAATTCCTTTTCAATTTCACCAAACACAGAACGTGATCTTCGGATGGAGACCTACTTATAAGGAGGTTAGAGATGGTTAATTGCGCTTTCTCCGATAACTTTTTCGCTCAGCATTATTACCAATTATCCATTTTTCATCTGTTCTGCTTTTAAAATGATGTAAAATGCTCGAGGATGGTGGATTTTTATATTGTTGACATTAACCTCGGTTAATGTTTTAATCTGATCTTCATATGGGTGGAAGGCCTACATTGGAGTTTTTTATCTTCGAGGTGGAAATGGCCAGCTTTAAATCTAGCAAACCACATCCGGACAGTACTTTCAGCTACAGCACATATCTTATTTGCCGCTTCTACGGCATTTTTGCCTTTCCGGTTAATCTTTTATTTCCTATAATGCTTAACGACAATTGTAACCAAGCGATTTTCCAAATATGCCTGAAGAGTAGTCTTTTAAAATATTTACGCGTGTAAAATTACGCGTTTTCAGTAATTCTGATGTTTTCAGACCAGTCATGTTGCCTATCAAAAATCGGCACTAACTTTCCGGACGACCACAAATATATTATTTCCTTGTCACATATTTCACTCAGGACTTTAATTGGCACGAGATTATCAGTGAAAATTATATTTTAATAATGTTGTGAAATATTAATATATATATGTATGTATGTGTTTTTTTATTGATAGGACTGCGATATGATTAATTTCCTAGTGACATATATTAAGAATGATCAAGTTGGAGCCATAGCTAATGCACATTTAGCTCATGCTGATAACCGTGGAATCTTCTCAGATAAGTGCATTAGTATAGCAAAGAAATTTTCGTATGCTGTAGATTATGCAAAAACGGGTGTCAGTCGTCATCTTGAACCTACGGATAGACCAGATATGTTCCCTGATTTTATGGAAAGATATTACAAAGAAACATATAAATCTAAAAAGGCTTTAGGGAAGATGTTCAGAGTAGCACGTGATTATGAATCTGAAAATGAACATGCAAGCATGACTTATCAAGACATAAAGGTCAGTCTTTATTCGTTCTTCACTCTATTTCCATTAGATGAATTATCAAAATTATATCATAACAGAAATTATTTAACATTTGTTATTAAAATATTAATTCCACACATACACATTCATATTTTCATAAATATCATATACTTTATTTTTATATATGTGATAAGCTAGGTTAAACTTTATTACGCTTTACAAAAATCACGAAATTATTTATTTGATGCTGTAAATTAGAAGTAATATAATACGAAACGGAACAATACTCGTATTTATTCAGATTTACATTACCAAAAATATATTCAAGAGAAATAAAAATAATCTTTCATTTTTATAGAACGCCACCATGAAGGAATTCTAGAAGCTACGTAAACTATTTATAATTTTTTGTAGAAAACCGTCTAGTAATAAAGAAATGTTTTATATCAGTTATAGATTCAAACCAGTTCCCTTGTATATCGCATCTTACCACATTTTAAATCGGAAACCAAATAATTATATTGACATTTTATTCCTTGGCACGTCAGTGAAGACACTGCTTTTTTGGGCACTTCACGAACTCACTACAAAAATTTTCAAGAGTAGATTTTTTTAAAAATTCGATTTATTTATATTGTACTGTATATTCTTATTATCCCCATTGCAGTTCAAATATTTACTATTTAATGAAAAATCCTTATTTGCGAGTATTGAAAAAAGTATCTTATGTTTCTCAATTCACTGAAAAAAAAATGCATCATTTTAATATAACAAAAAAAGATTTAGGTAAATTTAAAGGGACAATAGATCTTATGTTAAATAAACAGCTTATAAATTATTTCGCAATATTTTCATGAAGGAGATTTTTGGGGGAATTTCTTGACTAAGCACTATATTCTTCTCTTATGAAAAAAAAAAGATATATGTACCGTTAAATCCGGCGTATAACATGCACTTTTAACACAAAAAATAAGATCGAAATTTATTTTTTCAAAAGTCTGGGATAATACCTCGAATAAATGGTTTCAAACCACAAGAACATAGTATATTAACATTTCAGATTTCTTCGTAAAAAAGGGAGTCCGCGTTATACGGCGAATATACCTAAAAATTAAAAAATGCAGATTGAAAGTATGTATGCGCATTATACACCGGATTTTATGGTAATTAAGATTAATGTAGGATTGAAGACGTTTTAAGAGTTATTTTCCTCAAGAAATTATCAATTTGACTTGCTGTGGTACTTCTCTGATAATTAATATGGGCAACACCGAAAGTTAATTTAGCAGTTTTATGTCTTATTATAATAGTGGTTGTAATAGTCATCGAATTCTTGCTCATATTAAGATATTAAAGGATGTCTTTTATTTGTATTAGCAACCAATTGGTAAAATGTCCCTATAAATATAAAAGCTGAATTTAATCTGAAATATGGATTCGAAGTAGCCATCGTTTATACTGTTTAACTCAAGCTTTTTTAATTTTGGCAATAAAAATATTGTATGTTCAAAAATTTTGCTTACAAATTTGAAATTTTAGTATTTATAAATCAAAGAATATACGAGAGATATGGGTAACTAAAACAGTTAACATTTTTAAAAGAACTGTTCTCTTGAGTTATAGTAAAAAGTTCTTATAATGAAACAAAATTGTCAAAAAAAGTTATATGTAATATAATTTGCTGTCTCAGTTTTATGCTAGTATTTTTCATTAAACATTTTTACCTTTTGTTAGATATATTCTACGTTAGTATATTTTAATCAGTTCAGTGAGAGGTAACTAACTACCTCTAGATTGTATATTTGAAAGCATTTGAATATTTATTTGGAATAAGTGCTTTATTCATCACTTAAACTTGTTCATTTAGGTGGATCCAGATTTGGTATATCCTGGTTGGGAACAATATAAAGAAAATGCCATAAAATCCAGAAATAAGTTTAATGCATTACTCAAAACTATCCTAAGAAATTATGGGATTCAACATGAAGCTGAAGTATTTTCTGGAGCATTCACGAATTTGCATTGCCGTTTCAGTGAAAGAAAGGATCGTGATGAAATAGAAAAAGTTGTTATACGTTGCATCAAAAGACTTTCTGAGAGTATGAATGAAGAATTTCTTGAAGAATTTAAAGACTCATTTGACGCCCAAATGTTAGACGACTGTATTCTAAAAAAGGCTTCGGCATGGTATATAATGACCTACAGTGACAGTAATGCGCAATTCCTGAGCTTTCCATGGACGGTCTCAAAGATTTTAGCAAATATCAAACTCAGAAAGAATGGTGATCGGCCGTTGCTTTTTTCGCCAATTGTTGAAAAAATGGATGAACAGATCAAATTATGTGAAGCAAGAGGTATCTTGCCTTATGCAACAGAATCAAATCTATGGAAAGAATATGCTTTCATTTGCGATCCTTCCCTGGTACGGTTAGCATTACGTGTAATGCTATTGTGGGCTCAGGACGAAGATATTATAGGGAAAGGGGGACAGCAAAGTTTAATGACATTCCCTATCTTTCTCAAACTTTTCCTCCATGTTGCTGAAACAGCAAATTATGCAGTGAGAAAAGGTGGAAATCATTTCATTTCACAAAATAAGCCCCTATTTTCAGCTGCTTCCCTTTGTTTAGAATTTTTCAGATTTTGTTTAACATTGCGTTTTTACAACAAATATGAAATTGAAGAAAAAATACCATTCCATCTTCCAAAGTACAGTGCCTTGTCAAAGCGGGCTGTTGTTGCATATCATCAATTTGCTCTGCTGGGCAAGTTTCATGTCCTCGAGTTTGATAAGCGTTTTGTAGAAACAGGTATTCAAATGAAACCTATTCAAATTGAAAGTAAAATATTTCCTCGCATACCCATAGAAGAAAGCTCACTTCAGAAAGCTGCAGACGCTCTCAGAAAATACTCTAAAGTAGAAGATGTATCACTTCGCGAAATACGTCAAACTAAAAAAGTAGTCGTTATAGCTGTTGGAACTGAACAATCTCTGAAAGCATTGAAGGTTATTTTAAACAAGAAACATATGTATTTGAGACAACTCTTCACCACTGGAATTTTACCCGACGAGTAGAGATCAGTTTCAAATGCATTTTGCAAATTAAGAAAGAAAAATACTGAAAGATAAATATTTGTTATCAAATAAATGTTGAATACATATGTGTGTATGTGTATTTCTTGCATCATTTGTTCGAATTATATAATAAAGTTAATATATGCTGTTTTATTTATTTATTCCATTTATAAATTTTAAACGATTAGTATTCGCCCTAGCAGCCCGTTGTTGCCATTAAAGTCATTTATACATTTCTTAGTTTCACTTTAAATAAACCTTTAAAACTCGGCATGAATGTACTTCAGCTGCGGTGCAACTGCTGTACCAAGCTGTTCAAAAACAGTTCGTATTCGCTTCATCTAGGAGAAAAGGTGTGCCAAATATTTTTTTATTTTTCGTAGTAGCACTTGGCTTAAGGCTACACAGTACACTTTTAAAAAGAAAATTGGTGACAGTAACAGAAAAAATAATTTATGTTTTACATTCATATTATTAAGTTTATTCTGAAAGCAAAAAGTCGGTTTGACCAGCCATTATATATATTTTACAATTTTTAAAAATTAAGAATTGAAGTTTTTTTCAAATCCTTATAAAATGTTCATTTTTTAAAATTTTTTAGTCATTTTAAGTGATTTGTGTTTTTTTAAATTATTGTAAACCAAAATTAGTATGGATTTGAAAATCTGTTTCCTCATTGATTTTTAATAATTATTTTTCTAGCTAAACATGGAAAAAACACGAAATTTTTTAAAATATTAACTTAAGCATTTTTTAAAAAAATAACTAAAGATCTCAGACCAAACTCCATGCTAACTTTTATAGAACATACGTTTGGGAGTATCTACAAAAATTTTTAAGACTATATTGAACAGAAAAAAAAAGCCTCAGGGATTAGGAAACACCTACATCTTCATAATAAAAAGTCAGAAAAAACGTATTTAAAGTTTGTAAACGCATAAAACAAACGCACCTATAATGCCTTTAAAGCTCTAGTTTTTTAATATGTTATTTTTCAACTTATGTTTTATACCAAAAACACTACTTTTAATTAATTCTGACTGAAAACATTTTTAATTCAAATATATGTTTACATAATATTGGTAATATTTGTTACGATAACAGGTTATTCAGCTTAATCTTAACAAAATTGTTATGATCATCGGTGGCTCAGTTAATCAGTGGTAGAATGCTTTTATATCAATCAACTTTCATATCATCACAATCATTAGACTCAATTAAATTCAATAAATCATCGAAGACAAGTGTAAGATTAAATAATAAATTTAATGGAATATATGGAGTGCGTCAGCACTCGGGTCACGTACACATGATCTCTGTTGTAAACAAAGCATGTTTTTACAAGCAGCGCCCTCTATACTGAGGGGGGTTCTACCATTACTCCTCACTTAAACTCCTGCGGGTTTAAGATAATTAAAATTCTAAGGTAATTCAAGTAAAATTCATGCAAAATGAAATAATACAAATAAAATTCATGCAATGTGAAATAATAAAAATAAAATCCTATAAATTCAATTCTCAAATCATATGCATCATCAATAATTCTGAAATAAAATTAGCAATTCTTAAATCATATGCATTATCAATAATACTGAAAAATCAAATTAGCAATTATGTAAATAGAATATGAAGGTTAAAGTTCAAGAAATAGTAAAATGTTCAAATGTTCTTTTCTACAGATGCAGGATCAACTGGAATAGGTAAAGGCACTACCTTTGTGATGGCTCGTTTTAAAATACCTGTTGAGGTTTTCACATTAACTACTCTTACAAGACCATCACTACCGGGAAATACTTCAAGAATACGCCCCATAGGCCAGTCCAGGGGCTTGGTGCTGGGATCCTTTAAAAGAACTAGCTGATTCTCCATCAAGTTAGGGTTCTGTACACTCCACTTAGCACGGGTCTGAAGATGGGTCAGATATTCGGTGCTCCAACGGTTCCAAAATTTGTCTCTCAGGGATTGAATGAGTTTCCACCTGGAATGATAGGACAAAGAATCCGAAGCAGTATAAGGTTCAGGAAAGGATGAAATTGCACAGTTCGTCAAGAAATGCCCCGGGGTCAAAGGGTTAAGATCATTGGGGTCCGAAGAAAGTGGAGACAAGGGACGTGAATTCAGAACTGCTTCGATTTGTGCCATCAACGTAGTTAACTCTTCGAAGTTCATGATAGCTGATTTCGCTACCCTCAATAAAATGCGTTTCATGGACTTAATGTTTGCTTCCCACAATCCACCGAAATGGGGAGAAGTGGGTGGAATGAAATTCCATTCGATTCCCTATTTCGCGCTGAATTCTGTTGGACTTGCAAATTTCGTTCCATTCATTAAGAATGTTTCTTGCTCCCTTGAAGTTCGTTGCATTGTCACTCCAAATGACGGATGGCTTGGATCTCCTTGCTATAAATCGTCGGAGACATGCTAGGAAGGCTTCTGTGGTCAAGTCGGAAACAACTTCTAAATGAGTGGCTTTTGTACTGAAACAGATGAAAATGGCAATATACGATTTTAAAGTCACTCTTGATTTTTTTAAATTTGGTTTCGTGATTATAGGACCAGCGTAATCCAATCCAACTTTTTCGAAGGGTCTAGAAGGCACAATTCTGTCTCGTGGTAAATCTCCCATCATCTGGTTTATTGTCTGGGTTTTCGTGCGAAAACACGTAATACATTTATTTAACCCTCTAACTGGATACCTTCCTCCTAAAAGATATTCCGAAAAACGTTTTACTCTTATATTGCTATTCCCTTCAAAAATGCGACAGACTTCAATTCTTTCCCCCTTTTAAAACTTGGGAGGTCGAAAGGGGACAACTTTATGACTTGGTTCGGCGTCTTTAATCAGTAAGAACCAGGATAGCAATCGTTTACAGCTAGCTGTTGTTGCCTTGGGCAATCTTGTATGAAAACCGTAGTTCCACTCTGTCGTTTTCCCCATAGATTCAGTCACAGTAAAATTAAATTAAAATGCAGGGTAAAAAAAAACATGAAATAACTGGCGTGTTAAAAGTTGAAAAATAGTTATATTTTCTTCAAACAAAATTTATTTTTCTGTCATTTTTTAAAAATTAAAAAAAAATATTTTGGTATTGCGATTTGAACTAGAAAAAAGCATCCTGTATTCATTTTTGAATATGAGAGTATGAAAACGCGCTCACATTCCTGTTTTTTAAAAAAAGTTATGAGGTAAAAAGAGTAAAGGCCCTATCTTTTTTTTAAACAATAAGACAATTAATGGTGCATATATTTATGAAATAAAACAGATCTTTCTCTATTCAATTATATTTTTAATTTAGAATAACATAAAAAATGATTTCAATATACTTTTAATTTATTTAAATTTAAATCATATAAATGATATTTTTATGTTAACTGAATATTTTTCGGAAAAAATTTAAATTTTTCATTCCTAGTGCTCTCCTTTTCGAACTCCTTGTATTAAATAAAAATATCTTTTCTACATCGGCATTTGTGATGGACATAACACACATTCAGTCAATAATTTTTAATTTTAATGGGGGATATACTTCTTCAAATGCGCATGACAGTACTTCTAACCATTTTCTACTCAAGTTAAATTTCTTATATTTCTGTTTCTTTTATTACAAGGAAAAATGTCACACATCGATAACTACATTTTCACACAATTCAGTCATTACAAATTCTATTGTGAGAAAAGTTCTCCCTAATTAATCTTGTCTTTCAAAACAGTACACTTAAAACAATTTTGTTCAGTGAAGTTAACCGACAGTTCCACAATGTATTCACACCAAATTTTAAAAACAAATTTAACACTTGGAAATGTATCCTGTATTAAATTTTTCAGTATACACAAATATATAGTATAGTATGAGATATAGTATGAGATGTGGTGTGCGGTTGTGAAAGAATGTTTTCGTACGTGTAGACTATTTTTGAAAATTTAAATATCACTGAAGCTGATCATATAACTGCAAATGAGCCTTATTTTAATGTGTGCTGGTATCAAAGTAAAACACTTTACAATATTAAACAGCCTATGGGTTTATACTCAATATCAAACTATTCGCAAAATGGCTTACAACTTCTATTCAAATTGTAAAGAAACTGAAATATAAATATATCTTACTGCAGTCAAAAATATTCATAATATGTAAGTATCCTGTTTCTCCACTTATTTCTGTACATTTTAAAAACTGTAGCTGAATGCAATTTTTTATATTTATAAACGAGGCATAACAGCTCACACAGTCGTAAAAATGTCCTTATCATTTTTAAATATACTACTATAAAACGTATATGGATTTTAAGATCAGTTGTAAAATCCTAAAAGCCTTTAGAAGAGCTAAAACATGTAATTTTGGATTGATAAAATGTTTAATATAATACACAAATATACATGTTATTAAGCAAATACATTTGAAAAATCAAACTTCCTTCTGAAATAAACGTAATTGAAAGAAAAATGTTTAATTGCAAATGAGTGGAAATACATGTTTATCTAAGGGGTATCCCCAAAGTGAGGTAATCCTCAAACTTAAGACTCAAACTCAGTGGCACAACAATCCATGAGGGCCAGGAACTACTGTGCCCATCATAATACACGTGACCATTGGACGCTGAGGTGCATGGACAGATGTCCCGATTTGGTGGTCTGTCGGAACAGAGACCTTCAGTAATTAAGACCCGAAGCAAGGTTGGTACTCATTTATCGACCCAATGTAGCGGCGATGAAAGGCAGAGTCGACCTTGCGCAGCCCGTTAAGAGAACCCCAAACCTGTGGTGTGGAAGCACGATACACTACCACTCGATCTTATTCGGTGAAAAATAAAATTTAATGTTAGAATCTTAGATAAATCCCTAATGAATGAGGGAGTCCAAACTTTTTTTTTCAAATAAACTATTTAGACGGAAATGGTTAGTTATGAACATTTCACAAGTTGCATAAATTAAAATTAACCGTTATAGTTTACATAAATTTTTAAGGGTGCAAAAGGTGTATTTCGGCTGCACGAATTAATTTTAAAAGGAATACGGTTACGAAAAAGTAGTACAAATCTATCTAAAGTAAGGTTGGTTACCTTACATATTGTCAAACACAACAATGCATTGGAAGCCAATTCCACAATTCGTTGTTATAAAAATGTATGGAAAATTACAAGATTTATTTTTGCATTTGTAATTTATATATATATAATTTTTCCTGGGAACTTTAAAAGCTAGAGCGGCATCCATCAAAACCGCGGTTCTCTCTCTGTTTTTCCAGATCGCCCCTGACTAAGCCGGCTCTGCCATAGTAAGTGAAAATGCCGGATTTTGTTTGTCAAGATCATTTTATAGCAAACTGCATTTTTCATGTATTTTAGATGGTCTTTTTATATTTTCTACATCAATATCTTAATGTCTGAATTTAAAGTTACATAAAATTCTTGACATTCGCATCAATGACCATGATAATTTTTATTAGTATATGAATGTGTCATCAAACGATTACATGACTAATATTAACATATTACTTTAACCATTTAATTAATATTAAGTATAACATAACGCAGACAAATTTTCTGAACTTTAAAATAAATATTTCGAAAACTACTTCAGATATACTCAAAATTTTTCATTCCTACGCTTTAGCTTCTCAGTTTTGCTTCTATGTAAGAATTTATTGTAATTGTATATTCATCAATTTTTTTAGTATATTTTTTGCTCTTAGCATGCGGTTTTCAACTGAATTGTATGAAATCTTCGAAATATATTAAATGAATGATTGAATATTAACGTCGCACTGTTCAGCTACACGAGGGCTTTTGGCGCCGGCCACGTAATTTTGAACCATGGTCAAGTGACGTGGACGACACCTGAGCTGGCACCCCCTCTCCTAACTACCAAACCACACCAACGGGAGGACGTTTCAGCTCTCGACAGATTTAACGTGCATCGCTGCCCTACACGGCGGGTCTTTAGTGGTACTGGGCTCGAACTCGTGACAAAGCAAGCCACGTTCCGATACCTATACCACTCGGCTACCGCGGCCGAAATATATTAAAAGATACCTAAGAAGCTATATAATAAAATTTGAAATTTTTATTATACTCAAACAATTGCTAGAACTTATGGTAAATAATTTTTAACTGCGCTATGCATTTTTTTTTTCGAAATTTCAAATGGAATTTCTAACATAAAATTCCTAGCTTTATAAGGTCGAGATTTCAAAAAATATCCAGATTTTAATTACTTATTCAGTTAGCCTTCAAAAAAAGATAAATGTTGAGGTATTTTGTATAAATAGATATTTTTGAACAATATATAATTCGAATGTTTTTCAATAGCTCGAATTTAAAATTGATTTTTATGTTTATTTATATGCATAAATGTCTACTGTAAATGTTTCCGTATATTTTTGATTACCATTTATTCAAACATTCAAGTTATAAAAAAATGTGTGAAAATCTTCATTCATGTTGTCTTTGATTTAAACTGAAGTTCAAGCACTTAAAATTCAAATATAATTCGGTGTATTTTAACAATATATAACCAGGCACACACACACACTGTACTTAAACTTTCCTGAACACTTAGGCTTTGAAATCTAAAAAAAAAAAAAAACTAATTAATATTTATTAGTTTTTTTTTTTTCGTTATTATTTTTATCAAAGTGTAAGAAAATGTTTCAAATGATTTGATGAAGTTTAAATTTATTCATTTTTAGTGGTTGGAAAATTGAAAAGGTTCCAAATTTTAAAGAGTGGTGTTTTATTAATTTTTTCGTTATCTCTTATAATAAAATAATCATGTTTCAAAAACTAAAATCTTTGATTAAAATAAGAAAAATGAAGAGAAAGAATATACTTAAAAAAAGATATAATTTGTCTAACTATATAAAATAGCAGATTGCACTGACACGCCCCAACTTGTTACAGTTTCAAATTAATATGAAACCAAAATGGAATTGTAACGTATTTTACTTATGCGTTGGGACTTTACAAAACTTTAAAAAAACGAGGTAACAAATTAACACTTCCTGGGGTCTAAAGAAATTTCCCCTCGATTTTTTACGATTGCCGAAGGGTCAAAACACGGGGTTCCCTGCGAGCCATAAAACTCCTGCTGTGTTGCTTCCTCCGTCCCTCATTATCTTTCAAGTTGTTAAACCTTAAAAGGGGGAAAGGATTTCAGAAAAGTGCGGCTAATCCGCTTTTGAAAACGTTACTTGAAGACAGAAAAATCCGTGCAGTCCATTTTCGAAGCATCTTTACACTGACGGAATTTTCCGTGCTATCCGGTTAGAGGGTTAATATTCTTCTTACACGGTTCTGACCCGATGGGATCCAATAAAACTGTCTTATTAAATATGTGGTTTGCAAGCCAGAATGTAATGATTTCTTGTGATAGTGTTCAATTATTAAATCAGTTAAATGATGAGCCTTTGGCAACATCATTTGATATTTTTGGAATTCAGATGGGGTCGAATGTTTCAATCTACCTCCCACTCTCAGTATTTCATCTTCGTCCAAAAAAACGTTTAAAGATGATATTTTGCTGCCCTTTGGAATCGGTTGTCCGTTTTTGAGACACTTTATTTCAGTTAGAAATTCATTTAATTGTACTTGTTTTACTAAAACTTTCGTAACATGATCAAATTCAGAAGCACTTATACAGTCTATTTTCCTTAATACTGGGTTCACTTTACAGTTATAAATAAATCTTAAACATAGAGCGCTTATTCTAATTAATTTACTAAAAGAGGAATATCTAGAGATTAAATTATTTTCAATTTGCCTCTTTTCAACCGCTGTATTTACATTAATTGATTTCTTCAATTCTAATTTATCGTTGTTTATTTCGGTTTTAATTACAGGTTCTGAAAATAATGACCATTCTATTTGTTTCATTGTCAACCACTTGGGACCATGCCACCATATTTTGTTATTTTTAAGATCATTTAAAGGCAAACCCCTACTTATTAAATCAGCGGGATTATCCTTTCCTTTACAGTAGCGCCATTCCTTGGGATCACTTAGTTTTTGTATTTCTTTAATTCTATTCTTTACAAACACTTTATGTTTATTAAAATCCCCCTTGATCCAGTAACATGTTATAGACGAATCAGTCCAATAAAAACGACTCACAGGCAGTATGAGTGCAGTTGCAATTTTGTCACTTAACCTTGCAGATAAAAGTGCGCCCATAAGCTCCAATCTAGGGATCGAAAGAGTTTTTAATGGAGCTACCCGACCTTTTGATGCTACAAAACTAGAAATAATATTTCCTTCGTTCAGTTCTATGCGTAAATAAGCGACAGTTTCATATGCCTTTTTGGAAGCATCTGAAAAGCAATGCAACTGAATGGTGGTTGCATTTGAAGGCAAAAAGTTTTGAAAGTAATATCGTGGAATTTTTATTTCACTTAAATAATGAATCTCAGTACACCATTTATTCCATGAAACTTCTAATTGTTCGGCAATTTGTCATCCCAATCCAATCCTAAACACCAAATTTCCTGAATTAAACATTTTATTCGGATCGTATAAGGACCTATGAAACCTACTGGGTCAAATAATCGACCTGTGGCTTGTAATATCTTTTTGTATTTATTCTGAATTGACTCAACACACACACACAGTAAACACACGCAGTGGACTGTAATATTTTTAATCTCTCTCTCTACTCCGTACACAACCTCTCGGAGTGATTGTTACACATACACTCACGTTTTTCTTTACAAGCCGCTAGAGGGCGCTGTTCATTAACAGAGCTAACATACCGCCCACATTGCACTGGTTTAACCATGCAATCATTGTTACTAAATTAACATTCATATTGGTTACATTTAGAACACTTTACACACATTCAACACTTGACAATTCTCAAGAAATACAATTACATATAAATCATTATATAAATTCAAGATTTCACAAATAACAATATTTTTTTTATACAAATACAAAATCACTTTACTAACAATGAGTAAATTTACACACCACCAATGGTACACGAAATGAAAAATTCAAATTATATTTAAGGATCTTCCATTGGTAAAACACAAATTTTTGATATGGCTCTTTTACATGTACTATACTGAGTTTTAATTTTCACAACACGCACTTTTTTATCTTCACCATAATACAATTCTACGATTCTACCTAATGCCCATTTATATGTTGGTAAATTTTCTTCAATTATTAAAACCAAGTCTCCAATTTTAACGTTATTCTTCTCAAACATCCATTTTCCTCTCTGTTGTAATTGATTCAAGTAATTACGACTCCAAAATTTCCACATTAATTGAAATATCTTAGTTATTTTTTGCCACTTTTTGAGATTACTCTGCTTTACATTTTGTCAAATTAGGCTCTTCTAGCGAATTTAAAGACCTATTAATTAAAAAATGAGCTGGTGTAAGCACTTGGAAATCATCATCATTGTTTGATAGGGGGCAAAGCGGTCGAGAATTTAAAATTCCCTCAATTTGTACAGTGACCGTAAGTAGTTCCTCGTACGTTAAATTAATTCCATTCACAACTCTTTTTAAGTGATATTTACATATGCTGACTTTATGGCCGCTTCCCAAAGACCTCCAAAATTGGGCGACCTCGCAGGAATAAATTTCCACTCTATTCCTTCTGCTGCTAAGTAATTAGCTAATTTTTCGTCTGGTTTTCTGACTATTTCAAGGAGTTTTTTAATTTCATTGCTAGCTCCGACGAAATTTTTACCATTGTCCGAAAACAGTTTTGCACATTTGCCTCTTCGAGCCATAAATCTTTTCAACGCGGCAATGAATGCTTGCGATGTTAAATCTGATACTAACTCAATATGTACCGCTTTAAACACAAAACACACAAAAATACAAATATACACTTTAAACAAATTTCCTTTACGTTGTCCTTTATTTTTAATGAAAAAAGGACCACAACTCCTGAACAATTAAATGGATAATCAGTAATAAGTCTCTCTTTTGGCAAATTACCCATAATTTGAGTTGACACAATTGGTTTCGCTTTAAAACATACAATACATTTATATACAATTTTTCTCCACATTGATCTACCATTCAACGGCCAAAATTTTTCCCGAATATGATTCAGTAAAGATACAGTTGCCACATGTAAATATTTCTTATGAAAATATTCTATTATTATTAAAGTTAATCTATTATTTTTTGGTAAAATTATCTGGTGCTTTTTATTAAAACTTAACTCTAAGTTCCACAATCGTCCTCCTACTCTTAAGACACCGTTGTCATCTAAAAAGGGATTCAATGTCTTTAACTTACTGTTTGGTAGCACACTCCCCTTACTTTTAAGATGGTTAATATCACTGGAAAATTCTTGCTCTTGCACTTTTTTTTACCAGAAATGTTTCAGCTTTCTCAAATTCTTTTGTTGTGAGTGGACCAGCCACTTTATTTATTCCCTTTAAATTTTCCACGAACCTGAAAATAAAACTTAATACACGTAAAATAGTTATATAATTATTGCTTAGATTAAGAAGATCGTTTAAAAAATCATTAACATGAATATTAAGCACCGATTGAAAATTTTCAATTTGTTCATTAACACAGTTTTTCAGTTCTGAATTATATTCATCTAGCTTCTCTCTACAGTTTATAGTTCGATTTGGATAGTCATCACCTGAAAGAAATGTTGGTCCATTAAACCATAAGTTTTGTTGCAAAAGTTTCTCAGGATCGACTCCTCGGGAGACTAAGTCTGCGGGATTTTGATCAGATGGTACGTGTCTCCATAACTGATTAGGATAGAGTTCTTGTATCTTGGCAACCCTATTTTGAACAAAGGTCTTTAAGTCCATCGGTTCCTTTCGAAGCCACGCCAAGACGATCATCGAATCCGACCAGATATACTTCAGCAGTTTCTAGTTGTAAAGCCGCTACAACTCTTTTCACCAGTTTTGCCAATAGCACTGCAGCACACAATTCAAGTCTGGGAATTGTCAGGCTTTTAATAGGCGCTACTCTCGATTTGCTTGTGATTAACCGAACTAAAGTTTCACTCTTCAAATTTTTAGATTTGCAGTAAACTGCTGCACCGTAGCACCGCTCTGAGGCATCAGCAAAGCCATGGATCTCAGTAACTTCTGGAAAAGCGACAAGAAACGCCTTGGTATCTCTATATTGTTGATATTCTCTAAAGATACTAGGAATTGTTGCCGTTCTCGATATTCTTCAGCTGGCAGAAGGTCATTCCATTCCAATTTGCTTCTCCACAAACGCTGGAGGAAAATCTTTGCTTTGGAAATTACTGGTGTCATCAGTCCAACAGGATCAAAGATCTTGGCAATAGTAGACAAGACGTCTCTTTTAGTATAAGAACTGTCCAAACAGACTTTCACTTTAATCAAAAAGCAATCTAGGTTCGGCTTCCACGACACTCCTAACGTTTTCGTCTCTGTTAAAGTTGCAAAATTGTAATTCTGTTCGGGACCTGGTGACAATTTCTCGTGATTGGCGCAAAGTTTATGCAACTCCATTCCAGCACTTTTCAAAATTCCTTTTAATTGTTGTCTGAGAACAATTGCCTCCTCTAACGTTGCAGCACCACAAAGGACATCGTCGATATACAAGTTGTTCCGTAAAACGGAAGCTGCTATAGGGAAGTTAGCCTCTTCATCCATCGACAATTGGGTTAAAGTTCTCTGTGCTAAGTAGGGAGCACTTACAGTGTCATAGGTAACAGTTGAAAGTTCGTAAATTTTGGGTGATTCATGTTCACTTTCACACCACGCTTAGATTACGCTGTTTAGGGTTAATTAATATAGTTCGATACATCATTTTAATGTCTGCTGTAAATGCATACGTGTAAGTTCTGAACCTGAGCATTTGCGCATATAAGTCCTCTTGTATCACTCCTCCATTATATTGAATGTCATTTAAAGATATTCCATTATCAGTTAACGAAGAACAGTTAAAGACAACTCTAAGTTTTGTTGTGGACTTTTCTGGACGATAAATTCCATGATGGGTAGCGTAGTATGCGATTTTTGGTTCAGTTTCGTTAGTCACTTCCTTCATGTGACCCAGTCTTTCATAATCTCTTAAAAATTCACGATATAAATTTAAGTAATTTTCATCTCTAGCTAAGCGATTCCACAGCGATCCAAGTCGTTTGAGGGCTATGTCTTTCGAATTACCCAAACACGAGGGTTTCTTTTTTAAGGGCATAGATACTACATATTTACCTTCTTTAGTTCTAAAATGAATATTCGCGTAATGTTCCTCACAAATTAGCCTTTCTTTATTTTTAACTATTGGTTTCTCTATCTCCTCTAATTTCCAAAATTTTTCTAAATTTTTATTCAAATCCTCATCAGGAATCAAACCGCAGTGAACCTTAGTTTCATTTATTGAATCTAAATTACCCGTTACTATATAACCAAATACGCTGTTGACTAACAGTAATTGCGAATCTTTTATTTTAATTCTTTCCGGTTTCAATAACTCATAAAATATATTTGCACCTAATAATAAATCAATTTTGCCGGGAACATTAAATTTAGAATCCGCTAATTCCACAAAATTATAAAAATCAGAATTTATTTTTAACGCTTTCTGCGGAATAAAATCAGTGATTTTTTTAACTAGGAGCATATCCAATTCCCTTTCGAAAGATTTATTTTGATTAGAAATCGCCACTTTAACACACCCATTTACAACCATAGAAGCATCATTTAAACACGAGATTAATGTATTTATTCTTTCGGTCTTAAGTCGTAATTTATTCGCGCACTCATTCGAAATTAGACAAGTTTCACTTCCCGAGTCTAACAAGGCTCTAAATGTCTGCCATTCTGAATATTTATCTTTCACTAGAATTAAAGCAGTACTCAAAAGGCATTTGTTTTTAAAACACGCCGTTGCCACGATCTGTGTTTCGTCTTCTTTCGGAACGAAAGATTCAGCATTTACACTCAAGGCGAATCGGGGTTCCTGGTTAACCTCTGTCATCGTCTCAAGGGGGAAGAAGGAATTCCCTTTCCTTTCTCTGGGGTAATGTAATAGTTTGTTATGCGGTTTCGAGCAGAAACAATTTTTTGATCTACATCTACTAACGCTGCATTGAGGTGAAAAACATTTAAAACAAAGTCTATTATTTTTAACAAATTCTACTCTTTCGTTTACAGAAAACATTTTAAATTGTGGGCAAAATTGTAAGGCATGGACATTATTTTTACACAATACACATTTATCAGTTTTTAACTCGGAAAAAAATACATTCGATGCATCTCGCGGTATTTTAGCATTAAATTTGTTTTGTTTATTATAATTAAAACGCTTGGAATTTTCACAAAAGGGCTTAGAAAATATCTCATTCTTAATTTTTCCTTTCGATGACAAATATATATCGCACTCACGCCCTAACTCTTGTGGTTTAAAATATTTCTCTCCCTGTTTTATACTCATGTGAGACAATAATTCTCTGTCGAGTGTGTTCATTATTTTATCCGATACAATTAACTCACACAATGATTTAAAATCATTCACATTGCGCAGCTGACAATAATACTCAAATGTCGCGCATAATCGTGATGCAAATTGCACATAACTCTCTGAACTTAATTTTTGCGCTTTCTGAAATCTATTATAGCATTCTTGTGGTGTGGGAGAAAATTCTTTTAATACTAAATCTTTAAGCTTACTATAATTATTTAACTCTTCTTCGGAAACATGAACAAGTAAATTATTAACTCTCTCACCTAGAATATTTAAAAGAATTTCGCCTTTAAATTGTTCGGGAACCTCTTTTTTATTTTGAATGCTTTTTCGAGCGACTGGAAAAATAAATTATATGATTCCACTCTTGAAGGTACGGGTATTGTTAAAGTTTTCACGGACTTTAACAAAGTCTCAACATTACAATTGGCGGCAGTTTCAAAAACGCTCGGATTTCGAATATCGGGATTTTGAGGTAAATTCTTCTGGATATTTGCAAGCTTTAATTGTTTTTGCAATTGCGCTAATTTAATTCGTTCAAATTCTAATTTAGTTTCACTATCCAATCTCTTATTTTTAATTTCCGCCAAAGCATAATCGATTGCAGATTGAACTAACTCTTTATCATTTTTGTAAACGTCACTATTTACAATTAAGTTTTTTAAGCCAGCGATTTTTGCTCCTTCTGGTACAGTTAAATTTAACTCTTCCGCAACGATTTTTAACTCGTCTTTCCCTAATTTATTTAAAGACATATTTATGAATTAAGGACACTAATAGAAGGATCAATTAATTGCACCTACCTCCTCAGATCGCTGTTTCACGCTGCTCGCTAAAGTTTCGCAATCGTTCTCTATTCACACTTTGGCAATCACTTATATATTTTTTTTTCACTGTGAAATTTGATAATCCACGGTTTCACAAATTCTCATATCCATAAGGTCGTTTTCCTCCGGTGAGGCTGACCATGAATTGACTCAACACACACACACAGTAAACACACGCAGTGGACTGTAATATTTTTAATCTCTCTCTCTACTCCGTACACAACCTCTCGGAGTGATTGTAACACATACACTCACGTTTTTCTTTACAAGCCGCTAGAGGGCGCTGTTCATTAACAGAACTAACAAATTCTTTTAGAAAGAAATGTTCCTAAATCGCTGGAATCAAAATAGAATGTATCAGATTTTTCATTCCAACCAACTCCTAAGACCTTTGAAGCTATCAACATGTTCAATGACTCTTTATGTTCATCTACTTCAAAATTTAAATTTTTTAACCTTTGATTTAGCTCGGAAGAGCTGGTTCTCCATTTCCGAAGATCCATACTTGCATCTTCCAAAATTTGTTTACTTTCTATGCAGGTCGTCAAGGCTGCTTGGACACTTACATTTCCACACAGAAAATCATCAACATACAATGACTGGTTAAGATGGTTAAAAGTATCAGGAAAAATATCCACATATTTTTTAAGATGATGCTTTATCGTAGCTGCAAGAAGAAATGGACTTGATTTTACTCCAAATAAAACCCTAGTCATTCGGAAAATATCAAGTCGTTTGTTTTCTAAATCAATTCCTGGATTTTCATCCCAGAAAAATCTTGTAAAATCCCTTTCACTTTCGTCTATCTCAATCATCAAAAATGCCATTTTTATGTCAGCTACAAATGCAATTGGATTCACTCTAAATTTGATTAATAGAAAAAATAGGTTAGGTATAAAATTTAGCCCTGTGTGTAAACAATCGTTCAAAGATAGTTGTGCTTTCGCATGTGATGACGCATCAAATACGATTCGCAATTTGCTTGTAGTTTTATCAGTACGTATTACTGCTCTATGTGGTAGATAAAAAATATATATTATGCTCTAGATTTTCTTCTTCAAATGGAACGCGTTCTACGATTTTCTCAGAAAGATAATTATTTACAACTAATTTGTAATCCTCAAATAAGGAACTGTCATTTTTAAAACGTGATCTTAACTTTAGAAATCTTTTCCTAGCAATTTCTTCATTATTTTCTAACAATGTTTTCATGTTAGGTTTTTCAAGGGAATTTAACTTTATACCGCTTATTTTGGTATGAAATTCCCGCTTCAAATTCAGACATTATATCATTATCAATATTTTCTTCATCAGACACCTCTGCTTTTATTCCTAAATTCTCTAAATCCCAAAATTCACTAAGCTGTTTAGAAATATTGGATTCATTAACAATAACACGCATTGTTAAAATGTCCTCAGAATCTGTACTTTGCCCTTGTAAAGGCCACCCGAATAATGTTTCTACTGTCACAAGATTTTTGTTTAGACGCGTAATTCTACCTGTAACTATTTGATAATAATAGTCCGCACCAATAAGAATTGATATTTCTTTACCGTTAAATTCATAAGGATTGGCTAATTGTACATTTTTTAAATATCTAAATTTTTTATCAATATTTCTATCAGGAGTCGGTAAATTCGTGATAGAAATATGTTCTGTCTCTACCGCTTCTATTTCAATGCGCAAATTTGGATCATCCCTGTTTTTCAATTTTATTTTAACTATATTTAAAGTTTTTGTTTCAGTTTCTCTTTAGCACCAAATGTGCAAATGGAAAGGTTTTCTTTTCTAAGAATTGGAAAGTTAAATTTCTCAGAAGTACTCTTTAAAACGAAACTTCTCTCTGTGAACCATTATCTAAAAATAATCTAACAACTTCTTGTTCATTTTTGACATCTATTAATACGGCGCATGTTTGTAATAATACACTATTTACTTCTGTTTTAATTACTACTGAAACTATATTATCAGTGTCCCTTTTCGGAAACAAATCGTCATCATGTCGATTTCGAAAACATATTGAGAAATGGTGGGACCCATTACAAATAGGACACGACTCCCTTTTTACACATTCCATTGCTCTATGACCGGGCGACAAACACAAATAACAACACCCTTTTTTTTTCTTAAAATTTCTCGCTTTTCGTTAGCACTAAAAGAACGGCAAGCGTCGAGTTCATGACCTTTGTTGCAGTATAAACATTTTCGGCTTCTAAGTTCTACTTTCTCCAAAAGGGTGGGAAATAAATGTGGTCGGAAATGTACTCTATTCGGGGGTGGCTTCATGCGTTGTCCGGGGAAATAGGAGCCTTTATTTTTTGTTCTGTCTTGCGGTGGAAGGGAATAATGACATAGTTTATGATTGTTTATTTGAGAAGCTCGTTCCCTACTACGGATTTCCAAGTGCAGGAACTGCAAAAGAGCGCTCAGATCAAACCCTTCGTTCTTTTGAGAACGATTGAATTCCAAAACAAGTTCCGAGGGTATCTGTTTCAACAGGATGGGTGTTAATAAGTTTGAGTAGGATTCTCCTTTAACTCCTAAACTTTCAAGACTCCTGATTTGCGTTTCTGCTCTATCGTTCAAATTTCTTAAGCCCACAATATCAATAGGGTTTCTAACAGGTGTTAAATTTAATAAATTGCTCAAATGAGCGTTAATTAACATGTTTTTATTTCCAAATCTATCTTTTAATAAATCAAGAGCTCTATCATAATTATCATCAGAAATTGGAAATCCATTAATGCAAGCAAGCGCATTACCACATAAATATGATTTTAAATAATTAAATTTATCAACTTTGCATAGTCTATTGTTATTATGAATAGAGCTTTCAAATAAATTATAAAAATCTAACCATTCAGAATAATTTCCAGAATACTTATTTATATGCAATTTAGGTAAATTTATGTTCATACATTCAAAACTATTGGAATCAATAACTTGGATATTTCGAGAAACTGTATCAACTTGGATAGAGTCAAAATTTATTCTCCTAATTTTAGAAGAAAGCTTCGTTTTCCAAAATATAATCTTCTCTTTAATTTCTTCCGAAGCTTCCATATCTTCAGTAATAGTGTCAACAGACAAACGATCTTCAATTAGTGTATTTAATAAACTTAAGTTACTTTCTTTATCATTTAATTGCTCTATAAAAGCTTCAAATTGATCAACAGGTTCATTTTCATTGTTGATCTTTCCTTCAATTTTATTTATCAATTTTGTCAACGAAGAACGTACCGCAGTACGCTTCTTTTTAAATTTTGAGAGATCTTCTGACATTTTAATCTTCTATTCAGGTATAATTCAGTTTCAATAAAAATTCGGCTTACCTGAATTCACTGTCGACGATGATATTTCTATTTTTTGGTCGATGCACCAATGTTACGATGATCATCGGTGGTTCAGTTAATCAGTGGTAGAATGCTTTTATATCAATCAACTTTCATATAATCACAATCATTAGACTCAATTAAATTCAATAAATCATCGAAGACAAGTGTAAGATTAAATAATAAGTTTAATGGAATATGGAGTGCGTCTGCACTCCGTCACGTACACAAGATCTCTGGTGTAAACAAAGCATGTTTTTACAAGCAGCGCCCTCTATACTGAGGGGGGTTCTACCAAAAACATTTTCACAATAATTTTGAAACCTAAAGCATTTATGTACAACATAATAGTGATACTAACCAGGAACTGAACTGAAAATCACTGATAACTGAAAATCACCAGGTTTATTTGTAAAAATAAATTTTTTTTAGTCTTAAATTGGGGAAGTTTATCACTCCGCACCAACTAACAAAAAGAAACCAAACGCGTGAGAGTAACACGTTAACTACAATAAAGTCAGTCAGGCAAGCCTATATCTATCATAGACTTCTTGTGGCCAATGGAAATGCTCCAAGCTATTTGGTGGCCATTACTTTATGACCTTTGCAAAGGACACCATTTGGGGAAGAAAGCATTCTGAATTTGTTCAAATAATCAGCAAGACAGTCATGGCCAGTTTAAAGCTAGACTGGTTGAAGTCATTAACTGCATACTATTTTGAAAACTATGGTATCTTTTTTTGTCTTGAATTTATTCAAAAAGCCTATTTGGTTAGGTTTAGTATTTGTAATTATTCTTTTCATTGAAGTATAAGGGAAAAAATCCCCTCTGAAAAAAATGCAATGTATTTGCTCCTTTTTTCGTTCAAAGAGAGAGATGAGCCATTTTATTTCCATATGTATCACAATAAGAAGGAATCTACAGCAGAACAATATTCTTTTACATGGTTAACAACAATCCAAGATTTACTTAAGTCTTTTATAGTCTGTGTAGTCTGCCGATGTAATGCTTGGATTGCAGAAATTATAACGACATTTTCAAATTCTTCCTCTTTTGTCAAAATTTATTGAGTTGCTATCCTAATAGCCTTCAACTTCCAAAGGAACCAGACTTAAACCTAAAAATGGGAGGAGGGGAGGGGGAATAACACATTCAAGAAAAATCCGAACGCCTGCGTTGCTACCCCGATCTAACTGTGCGCCGTCAGTATAGATGTGTAACCATTCTGGCTGAGGATATCTGGAATTTACAGTTTCCAATGAAATAGCCTTTAAGACCGTACTGAAAAATCCTTTTTCCAGATGTTATCTATGCCAGCTGTCGCCAAACTTTTTGTCCTCACGGACCAGTAAATTCATAATTTAAATCCTGCGAACCACTAATAGGATTTTTTAAGTGTTAAATATATTCATTAAAAAACTTGTGATCTAAGAACACACACATAAAATGGGCCTAGTTAAAAAAAGGAAACTATTAATTGTAAACAAATTATGAAAGCTTTATTAATAAAACATAATAAAATAAACAAAAACAATTAAAAATTAAGTATATCAAACTTTTAGCATTATACATTCCTATGAAATGGCGTTATTCTATGAAGTAGCTTTTTTATAACTTTTCACGCATTGTAATGAATTGAATTATCTTTCAATGCATCTTAAGAGGACTTGGTACCCCCAAAATCACAAACCTATCGTTTTTTTTAATTTTCATTTAATCTTATTTTTTGCATTATTATCTTTCGATTGATATATCATTTGTGCAAGTCGGAAAGTTAGAAGTTGAAGAAAACTTCATTTGAAAACAAATTAGGCAATTCAGCCACGCCCCCTTTTAGAAAAAAAAAGCGTATTGATAAAAAAAAATCTATGTTATAAAAAGAAATAGTAACATTAAAAAAAGAATGTGTAATATATAAAGCAGAATATTTTCGAGGCAATACATACAATCATTTTTTTCTTTGTGAAATGTGCGCATGTAAAATTTTTAAATTAAGGCATTTTATATAAATAATTTTATAATTTCTCAGTTCTGATTCCTGATATATTTTTCATACAAATGTAATACTTTAATATTATAAGAAGAAAACAGCTAAAATTTCTGTCGTGACAGAAAAAAAAATTTGTTAACGTTTTTCTTGAATTTTCTTGTCCAATTAGTACTTTCTAAAAGTTGATCATTTATAAAAATGTGTGGGTTGAAAAAATATGAAAATGCAATTATTTTAAAGAAAAACGTATAACTAATATCTTAAAGTGGTATTTTTAGCTTATAATAATTATTTTTTCGGAATTGTAAACTTTAAACTGGTTTTTCTCAGTTTGTGTTTTTCGAAACCTTAGTGCATTCAAAATGCTACTCCTTCGACAATTATTTACCAATCACTTCCATTTTTTCCCTGCGTGTTAAAAATAAAGCATGTAATAAAATTAGGGATCCGTTTTGCTATAAACTGAATACTTTAAAAAAAAATGTAAGACATGTTGGCTTTTTCGTTGATTTTTAGCCTGTATATCAACATTTTATTTTTTTTCTCGAAAACGAATGAAGTTATTCTAAAATCGATCCCTTAAGCCACACCACGCCAATATGAGGACTATAAGCCTCTACATTTATCATATGCATACCATGAAATAACAATATATTGCTTAACTCTTATAATATATTAAAAATAATAATCCATCTATCTTCGATCATGAACAAATAAAATTTCTTTTTCAATGTTTTTTTCAGAGCTTGCATCACCCTCTTCCAACTACCACACCAGGCCAATATGAGGACTATAAGCCTCTACATTTATTATATGCATACCATGAAATAACAATATATTGCTTAACTCTTATAATATATTAAAAATAATAATCCATCTATCTTCAATCATGAACAAATAAAAACTTTTGAAAAACTTACGGATATTCTCTGATGAAGTAATCTAGTCACTAATGTAGCTAGTCCTGAATAAACCCTGTATCAAAATTCCTTGGGGACCTTTTTTGGAAAATAAAATGATCGTATTAATAAAACTCATTTGAGAGTGTCAAAATTTTACTCATGTGGGGGCCCCTGTAGCTTAGATGCCCCGTGTCATTGATGCGGTGGTAGCTACGCTCCTGAATCTAGTTCTAATCTTTTCAAATAAGAAAAGAAAAAACTGCACATGGACGTAAGTAAACCTGTACAGCGGGTGTAAGAGCTAAGAAAGAAATTTACATTCTTATCTCTCTTGCATTAGAGTGCAAACCATTTATTAATTTCTGATCTTGCGAAAATAAAAAGAAAAAGAATTGTGAGACATAAATTAATTCTACCGAAGCACAATATAGCTCTAAAATAATGAAGAAAGCATAAAAGCCAAAAAACAGATAGGATACATGCAGTATGAAACTTAGCCGAAAAAGGCTTTATTGACACAAAAAAAAAGGCGTTGTACTAAACACTATCTGGACAAGGTGAGAAACAAACCGAAGTCCCCTAATAAAAGGTATGACATCTCCTAACAACAATGGTCGTGTGGTAACATCTGTTCTCAACACCAGATTAACTTTCAACAGATTTCGAAGTAAGAATTCCCATTCCTCGACAAGTATCTGCATTAGTTGTTTGGTATCCGGCGCAGAATATGATTGTGCCGCCAGCATTCTCGAAACATCCCACACATGTTCAATGAAATTTTAAATATAGGAAGTATATTTAACAATCCATTCTAGAGATCTCTTCTCTTTCTAGAAAATTCTGAACAACATGGAAGCTATCTCCATGAAAACAAAATCTGGGCCTATGGCACTTCGTAATAGATGCAAATGGGATAGATAAATTCATTACAGTAACAATCCCTGATGAGTTAACCTCTGACGAAAATATGGAGTTTCATCCATCCGTTTACCATAATGCTTCCTTACCTAAGTATATGCAAGGACCACCCCGACTGTCTATTTTCCTAATGTTCTTACGGGGTGAAAGTGTGTTCCTACATCTTTCCATATCAATTGGTGGTAAGAATCGTTTGCATTCTGAAATGAATCTCATTATTAATAGGATGCGATTCCACTAATGAATGTAAAGTCTTGGTGCTTATTACACCACTGTAGACGATGCCACCGATGCGTTGCTTTCAATGTTATGAAGCAGCTTGGATGGCAGGCAAATAGGCCATCTTTGTCTACCTGAACAAACTATTTTTAAGTTAATCATTCATCCCATTGCCGTACATAGCTTCTAAGCATTGTTGCCTTCTTCCCTCCTTGAAAGACACTAGCTAACCCTTCTTAAAACTGCATCTGCATTATGGAAGTCTTTTTAAGCTTATGATAACTCTTAGGTATGTTATTTAGCGTATTGTTATGTAGGAATTAAAGCTAATTTCTAGTTAGAGAATCCCTGGTAGTTTAAGTGCAATTTTTTCCCGCGTAATTTCTATCGGGTCATTAAGACCCTCAAATAAATCACGTTTTCTTCTTGGAGGGATGTGACGGATCTTTACGGAATCTTCTTACTAATCCTCTTTGGGAATCTTTAGGTTAGCATTAGCATTTAATTCACAGTCATCCCTCTCAAGAAGAAACCCTGATATGTAGATTAGTTCGACTATATAAAGTCAGAGTTTTGTAATTGTAAGTGAGAAGGAGCTGAGAAACTGTTGCGGGTGTTACGAAGGTGAGATATAATTGATTTTCGCAGCTTAAATTAAGAACGGAGTTTGCCACTGTATTAGATTAGTGGATTGGGAATTTATAGTCAAAGATAGATTAGGTTAAATTAAATTGATTACTTGCGCTTGTTCACTTAGGGTTTATTGATTACTCTATATCATCTCCTAGGACATTCACTTGTGGTTTAATCCGTCATTGATTAGTGTGCTTGAGTAAAAATAAATAATTGTTATAATGGAAGTTTCTGGTCCTGCTTTGTTTCCTCCCATACTCTTAGGTAGGCAAGACGGTGAGGGAGCGAATTCAGGGGAAGTCAATATGTGATTGCCTTGCTTTGCATGTTACATTGAATAATGTTGTTAATATTCTAGACATCTTTGATTTTGGCCGCAAGAATAGCTCGTTCACTCAGCTAATCGTGATTCTCATAATTAGTCTGAATATAATGAAAAATACTTTTTGCACCTAATTTTTGATTTCACATCACTGAATTAAACCTTTCCATTAACAATATACAGTGATTAATGTGAAAATATCTCAGCTGATGGATCCTTTTGCAGTTGGATACGTATATTTGTAATTAATTTCAACGTCTTTTTACATGTTGTTACAATAGTGGTAATACACAGTGGTGGTTACAATAATAGTAGCATATAGTGGTATCAATCTAGTTACTACAGGCAATGTTTTCCTGAAATCACCTACAAGCAATATAAAAGTATTCTCAAATGGTCTGAGGTTTCCATGTAAATTTTGTAATGATTGATCAAGAGTCTGAAACGCGTATTTTTGTGCACTATTGTGCATTCATCCCAAAACAAAGCTTGCATTTCTGCAATATCGCCTCTTATAAAATTATGTCAATAAACTTAAAAGTGAACGTGTTACACAATGAAGAATTTGCTGCTATTTTTCTTCTGAAATTATCTTCTGTTAATATATTTAAACTTTTTATGATCCCCATTTGATTGTAATTTCTGAGGCCACATTGCTTTTCCAATAGGTTGCAAAGTTAGTTTAATTGTGTTTGTTTTTAAAACGTGCCGTTTGTAAAGAGACGCAGGAAAAAATAAAAAAAGATTCTTGAATAGTATTGAAAAAATCAAACCTCAAATGTTATCATGGCTACTTCATTTATTACTAAATTTAATGAATGAAATACACATGTTATATAAAAATAGCTCACTCATTAATATTCTTAAGCATACTCTGTGAACCACTTTGTAGATCTATATTATAACAGTAGTAGAGAAGTGGGGGTTCTCTCTGGATCACAAGGCGCTGAGGTGCTTAAGGCCCCCGCCTCCCCGAACGAGTTCTCTTCGTCCCTTCCACCCCTTCCGCAGTTCTCCCCATCCGGCGTTTTCCCCCATCCACCCCTTCCAACTGGTCCCTCTCATTTCGTCCTTCTTCATCCATGACACTTTACACCCCCTTCCCCTGTCTTTTTGCTCTCGTGTTTATAAATACTAAAATTATTCCCAAACTGAATCATATCTAAAAAAAATTTCGGAAGTTAACACGGTATTGTAATGACTTCACACAGCTCTGGGAGATAAACTATTTATTTCAATACGTAAATCATCAGAAAATATTTTAGCACAATTGATTAGCAAAAGGGTTCACAATTTCCGAGTTTCTTTCGCTGCAATATCTTATCTCTCTCGCATAAAATAATGACGTAATTCACTCTCGGTAATTCTACACCGAGTCGGGTGAGTTCGCTGGTTCCAAATCCGCCTTACTTCGAGGACTCAGTATCGCTTTCCTTCCCGGATCTCCTCATTTCGGATTCTGCAGTACTTCGTGGCAAGTGGCATGTAATTTACGGAGTTCCTGTCCCTAAAAGGGGGACGTACCTCCTCCTCAGAATTGATAAATTTAGAGCCGAATTAGTGGGGTGACATAAAGTATTAGAGAAAAATTAATAAATGGATAAAATAATTATGATGGGCAGAACAAATCTACTGGATAAACAGTGGCGGACGAAGTCCGCTCACCGATGGAAGAACTGCCCTGCTTGCTGCGTTTTGATTGGTCGAAGCCAATCGACGCAGAGTGTGGGCGTGGAAAAGAATTGGGTCGATCCGAAAATAAACGACCCGAGACAAGGAGATCTTGGAATTTGAAAAAGTTCCAAGATCCCCCTAGAATAAAGAGGGGGAGGAGAGAAAAAATTTTGAATAAAATTTAAATGAACTAACTTGCACATTGGCAGTAGTAATGGGGGGGCGAAGGGACCGAAAAACAAGAGAGTAAAGGACTGATCACGGTATAAGAAATTATATAACGCAATGAAATCATATAAGTGAAAAAACTTAGTAAAAATTGATAAAAGGAAACAAGGAATATCCAGCTCTCAAAAATAAAACGATCGTTCCGAAGAGCGATTTAATTTATGATTGCTGGATGTGAAACGAATTTTATAAGAATACTAGATAGAAAGTGCCGTGCCTCCATCTGGTGGCCGGAAAGGAAAGCAGAAGCGAGAACAACCGCAAAATTGAATCCGATCGGGTCATCCTCTCGGATTCCGACCGCGGTGAACTTCGTTTCAGAAGAACATTAATTCCGCGACTCTCGGCGTGGAGCTGGCATTTACTTGTTATGGTGAGAGTATTTAGTTTAAAAGTAGAAAGTTTAAGTTTAGATAATAAAAATTAAAATTAAATTTATATATATATATATATATAAATGAAAAATAAGTATATAAAAATAAATATCCCAATGAAAAATAAGCTGAATTTAAGCCCCAAGCCTTTTGGCTTAGGGGAAATTTATAAAATCGTGATCAAGAAGCGCTCTAGGGCGCTTTTGAGACGAGGGCACTGCGGGATCGTATGCAGGCTGGTTACTAATTAGTTCATTGGGAACGTTAGGAAGTTTATCAAAGAACCTTTTAGAAAGGTACTTTATATGTGGTAAAAATGGTTTAATTTTTAGATCACGATATATGACCTCATTGCGTACGAACCAGGGAGCATTAACTATTTGTCTCAAAAATGAGTTCGTCAGCGTGTGTAATTTCTTTAAATGACACATGCCAGCGGATCCACATATTTGTGATCCGTAACACATGACCGGTCGGATGATAGATTTGTAGAGCAAAACCTTGTGTGCCGGATCGCAAGTTTACTCCTTCTGGAGATGAGCTTTTTAAGCATAGCATGAACAGCGATCGCTTTTTTGCGAGTCTGTTCGATATGATAAGCAAAAGTTAATTTTGCGTCTAAAAACAACCCTAGGTATTTTGCAACATTTACCCAGGGGACGGGTTGGCCAAAAATAGTTACGGGAGTAAGTCCAACGGGGAGTTGGGATCTTCTCGTAAACATGAGGCAGGCACTTTTATATAGAGACGTTAACTTTTACTTTCCAGTCGTTGAGCCAGAGTTCAAGCAAGGAAATGTAGTGTTGCAGATTAGAGATTACAACGGAAAATCTCTTATTCTGCGAAATAACGGCAGTATCATCAGCAAACATTGCTAAATGCGATGAATCAGTTTGCGGAATGTCATTTTCGTACAGAGTGAAGAGCAGAGGCGAACTTAGACTACCTTGCGGTAGGCCGCTTCTGATTGGTCTAGGAGAGGAGAGAATCCTGTCAACTCTCACCCTGAATGATCTATTGGATAGGAAGCTATGAATGGACTTGATCAAAGGAGCCGGAAAATCAAGTCGTATGAGCTTGATTAATAAGCCATCATGCCAAATTTTATCGAAGGCTTTGGCTATGTCCAGAAAAAGTATACCCGTGGCGTCGTGTTTTTCGAAGCCGCTATGAATCAACTCCGTTACTCTGAGCAGTTGGTGAACTGTAGAGCGATGGGGGCGAAAACAGCACTGCTGCGGGATAATCATATTAGAAGCAGCGCAGTGTTGAGAGATTCAGGCACCGAAGAAGCACAAATTCATATACTTTGCTCAAGCTACTTAGCAATGAGATTGGACGATAATTTTGAGCTAATTCCGGATTTTTATCCAGTTTTAGTATGGGGATAACCACGGCTGTTTTCCAGGAGTCCGGGAAGTAGTTATTTTTAAAAAGCTGGTTAATCAGCAGGGTAATAAATAATAGGAATTTAAGGGGAAGATTTTTAATCATACGATTTGAAATTTGATCAATTCCGGGGGATTTTTTGGGCTTGATTCTCTGTACGTAAGTTAAGACTTCCGTTGACGTGGTCGGTTCAATTTCTTGAACGTGGGGAGTAGCTAGGAAGTTTTCAACTTCCGCGTGTATGCGTTGATCGAAATCTTCTCGACCAGCGACGTGATTGGGTTCGAATTGCTCTTGCAAACTGTCTGCGATAACCTCCGCCTTTTCAATAGGGGTTATCGCGGTACTGCCTAAAGTCCCTTGCAAAGGGGAATGGAACTAAAAGGCTTACGTAAGAGGGAGGATTTCCTCCAAAGAGTGTTGTCAACGGGCGATAACGCCTCAATGTGTTTTTCCCACTGGGTGCGGGAATGTGATTGAATATCCTTTGCTATCTCACGACTGAGGGTACGGAATTCAGAATAAATAGTACTTCATGGTCTCCCTATCGTTTCGCTCTATCGCTGAAGGGTCCTCACAAGGGCTCCCTCAAAAATGCAGTCTTTCGCTAGAGGAGCTTCACAACGGCTCTCTCTAAAATCCAATATTTTCTTTCGGGCTCTCTCCCTCCCCTTTATATATATATATATATATATATATATATATATATATATATATATATATATATATATATATATATATATATATATATATATATAAAACCATCTCCCGCCTAATCATCCTTCAGTGATATTTTGTTCTTTTGCCGCCCCTGTCAGTCTCGGCTCCCTTGATCTCTTGTTCTTCTGCCACCCCTGTCGGTCTCAACTCATTTTATCTCTAGCTCATGGGCGTCGATGTCTAGGTGCACATTGTAAGTTTTTAGACGCGCTGTCGTCTCCGAATTGTGGGAAAACGAAACCACAATTCGAAAGCACCAGTTCACAAATTCTTTCCCAGCAATTAGGGAAATGTCTGGAATTTTCCCAACGTCTATCGGCATGGGTCAAGGGGTTCGTAGTGATTAGGAGGAAGAGACCGTCTTTGTCATAGTATTAATGATTAAAACCAGTATTTGAATTAAACATGGAGAGGAAAAACATTTATCGTGTTCCCGAACAGGCAGGTAGTTTCGGTGGTATCGATGATGTACATCGTTCTCTAAAAGGGAAGGTTTCCAGAAAAGATATAAAAAATTGATGACAAACAAAAGAATCATATACTTTATATAAACCAGTTAGGGAAAATTTTGATACGAATCGAGTAATTGTTGGAAGAATAAATCAGCAATTTCAGGCAGATCTAGTCGATATGCAATCCTTATCTTCTTTTAATGACGGTTACAAATATTTGTTGACTTGTACCGATGTTCTTTCGAAATATTCTTGGGCTATGCCATTGAAGAATAAAAAAGCCGAATCTATTGTATCGGCTTTTAAAAAGATTTTTTTCTGAGCGCATTCCAAAAAATTACAAACAGATGCTGGGAAAGAATTTGTGAACGTTGTGTTCCAAAAATATCTAAAGAAAATGAAAGTTGGATTTTTTACAACAAATAATAAGGCAAGGGCCTCCATTGTAGAACGATTCAATCGTACTTTGAAGACTAAAATGTGGAAGTATTTTACTGAAATGAATACAACGTGTTACATTGATGTCGTTGGAAAATTAGTGTACAGTTATAACCATACGTGGCATCGGAGCATTCGCATGGAACCTAGCTTGGTAAGCGAATGAAATCAAACTCAAGTGTGGCTAACTTTGTACCAAAAATCTCTGAAAGAATCAAAATCCATATTCAAAGTGGGTGATACCGTGCGAATCAGCAGAGAAAAACTTAAGTTTGAAAAAGGTTATGAACAAAATTGGACGAGAAAAATTTTTACGAGAGATTCACCAAATCTTTTCTAGAAATCCAATAGTTTACAGAGTAAAAGATTTATGTGGTGAAATTATTCAGGGCACCTTTTATCCCCAAGAACTGCAAAAAGTATCCGATTCTGGATTTTATCCTGTAGAAAAAGTTATTAGATCAAGGAAAAGAGGAATGGTAAAAGCGAATATTTAGTAAGATTTCAGTGATACCCAGAGAAATTTAATGCATGGGTAAGTGATGTCAGAATGATATAAATGGGAGCGCATAGTACACTTTCTTTAGTTTGAACGATGTCATTCTACATTACACTAGTTAGTGACAGTTCCAAGCTTTTTTTTTCCAGAAAACAAAATATCCCATTTCATAACTCAACTTCAATTGCACGTTACTTTGAATAATGGAGAGTGGGAAGTTGGGTTAGTAGATTTAATATATCCACACACATGGTATAACATAAAAAACGATAATAATATATTTGGATTTGATGTAGGTAATGGAGAATTACTCGTGAGACGAGTTCCACCAGGTTGTCATGAAACTGTGCCAGATATTTTAAAATAAATGCATTTGGAATTGCACCTAAATAAAATCGAGTTTATCTATCATTCTGTGACAAAGAAGGTAAAGATAAAGTTAGATGATCAGGCTAGAGTCGTTTTATACAAAGGCATAGCTGAATTATTAGGTTTTGAACCTGGTGAATATAAAAAATCAATGGAAAGTTCTTACATAGATGATCCTACTGCATCATTTCCTATCATGTATGCCTACTGTGATCCCGTTGAACCTCAGATCGTCGGTCACATCCAAGCTCCACTCCTGAAAATTATAAAAGTAGAAGGAAAATATGAAGAAAAAAAAGTAGTCAATGCGCTCACTATACAAGACCTCACTGTTATACCTGTTATACGACAACAGTTTCAAACGATTGAAATTATTCTGCGATTACATGCTGGTGACTTTGTTTCTTTTGAGAGAGGTCGCGTGATAGCTGTGTTACATTTTAGACTGAGACAAATCATTTGAAAGAAGATGCGAGTAAATATAAAATTCATTTCTTGAAAGAAATTCAATGAGTAAAGATGCTTGTTCCTTATAATTGTTGTACAAAGCAATTTGAAGACCATTACATTTCACAAATAGGAAATGTACTCCCATATTACGCTGGACATTCTTTTCAGAAAGGATTTGGTATTGGTGGGTGGTGTTATGGCTCACTCCGTCGAATACTCAGCACTCAATTAGAACACAGTTTTTAGTGGACTGGTATTTATTTTTTACTCACAACTCTTTTTACAGTTACATCAGAATTACTGGGCATGCGCAGTCCAGACAGCGCTGTTGCGCTTGCGCAAACAGGTGGTTCAAAGGATTATTCCGTACAGCTTTACCTTTTCTGAAGAGTGGTGCTAAATCAGAAAGAAAAGAAGTTTTGAAAACAAGCACACAAATTGCAAATGACATGTTGGAGGGTCAGAGTTTTCCAGAGTCTGCTAGCTACAAGTTCTTCCAAATCGAAGAAAGTAAGAGGCCGAGATATTTTCGATCATTAGGAGTGATGGCTTTTCTATTAAAGGAGTCTCCTGAATGTGTTAAATCTGAGTTGAATTTATTTTTAGCTCCTCCTACCCAGACTGTAATAGAAAAAGGTCAAGGGTGCAATTTCATCTCATTACTAATGTTGCAGATGAAGGTCCTATTGAATTCCTCGTACCTGGAAGTGGTGATGCTTAGCTAGATCTCTCTCAGATCAAATTACATGTTCGAGCAAAAATCTTTAAAAGCGATGGTAAAGTATTAATTATTGATGAAAATAAAGTTGGACCTGTAGACTTATTTTTGCATAGTTTGTTTTCCCAAGTAGACGTTTGCTGAAACGAAAGAACAGTTTCCTCTAGCAATACTACATATCCTTATAGAGCAATAATAGAAACTTTATTAAATTATGGGTACGACAGCAAAACTTATCAGCTGACATCTGAACTTTATTATAAAGACACTGCTGGCAGGATGAATGTTTATGATGAAAACGATAAGGAACCGAATTAAAGATTCAAAAGCCGCGTGAAGTTTCTTAAAAGAAATGGAACTGTTGATATGGTTGGACATATCAATTGATATGTGGATTTTTTTTAACCAAGGCAGACTTTTATTAAATTGAGTGGATGTGAAACTAAAACTCATCCATGTGCGAAGTAAACCATGAGTTTGTTTGATGGGAGAGGGAGATTACAACGTGATTTTTGAACATGTCTCCCTTTATGTAAAAAAAGTTCAAGTTAATCCGGCGGTTGTTATAGGTCATGCGAAAGCTTTAGAAAGAACAACGGCGAAATACCCCATGGATCAAGTTCGCTGCAAGGTGTTTTTAATCCCACAATCTAGTTATTCTATCATACAAGATAATGTATTTTCTGGGTAAATGCTTAAGCGTACTGTCATAGAATGTGTAGATAAGGATACTTTCAATGGGAATTATAAAAAATCTCCTTTCGAATTCAAGCATTATGATGTGAATTTTATCGGTGTGTACGCAGACGGTCAACCTGTTCCCAACCTGTTCTAGATTTTGAAAAAGGAAATTATATTCAAGCTTACAATAACTTATTTTTAAATTCTGAAGGACTTCATTCGTCTGAATCAGAATTTGTTATAGGTTATTCCCTGTTTTTATTTGATTTGTGACGTCTTACGCGTCTTTTCTTTAACAAGTCCTTTGGGTTCTTTGGGCCAGAATTAATGGCAACTCTTTTCCAACCAAATCCAAGAAAAGAGATGTGAAGAAGAGATGCAAATAAACCGACTTTAAATATAGGATCTTAGAGTAAGAGGGACGGCAATGTAAAGGAATGTTAGACAATTGATGTGCGTTGTGACAGTTGATGATTATTGCAGTTCGTGGTGTAAGATTGATTAAGTTCTACTTGTCGTGGATAAACATATTGGTGTTCGACTAGAAGTTAACCGTCCAGCTGCATACCATTGCAGATAAAGACAAGTAGCATTACGGAATAATATAAGGTAGGATTGATTACACTTTATTAGAATTGAGGATTAGTTATTATAATTATATTTGTTAAAAGCTTAAAGGATTGATTACACTTTATTAGAATTGAGGATTAGTTATAATTATATTTGTTAAAAGCTTAAGTTGAATATCTTAATAAAGTCATATTAAGATAATGTTTGATCCGAGTTCTTTCGCTAACCCTACACCTCTAGCTCACGCTGATACTTCGAGGGATGTACTTCCAAGGGGAGGTACATTACAGATTTATTCCCAGATCTTTGTGAAGGAGGGCATTTTAATCTCATTCGTCACATAAATTTGAGAGTCGAGTTAAAATTTAACAAGGCTCTGAATGAAACTGTCTCTCTTATTGTATTCGCAGAATTTGAATCACTGATTGAAATAAACAGGACACGAAGCGTTTTATTTGACTTTGGGAATTAAATGTTCATCTCTCGCATAAGTAAAATTTTATCAAAGGAGGCTCCTAGAGATTTCTTAGGTGTGTATCCTTCTGACAACATACTCAAGATAAAGAAAAGAGCAGCAGTCGTGGTAACTACAGACCCCCATGATAAAGAAGGATATCATTGGTTAGCTATGTATATTCAAGATGAAAAGACCATCGAATTTTTTTTACTCTTATGGATTTCAGCCATCGGTATACGAGCCTCATATCTCACAGTATGTAAAAGTATTTACATACGTAATATATAATGAAACTTCATTACAAAGCCTCGCATTAGATGTTTGTGGATAATACTCTATCTTCTTAAAAGGTGTAAAGGACATTCAATGAGTTGCATTTTGGGACGCTTTCTTAACCACAAGAAAAATGATTTTAGACTGTATTTGTATTTCAGAAAAATTTATAATGTAAAGATAATTTTTAATAAATAAAAAAATAATAAAGAAAAAATGATTTCTTGTTTTTATAGTTTATCACATATATACATTCTATTTATTATTTAAAGTTTTCCATATCTTTATCAAAAGTGATAAGTATTTCTAATTACAATTTTAAACTATTATCTTTTTTATAAACATTTAATTAAAAACAAGTTAACACTATTTTTTTCTATTCCTTTCCTTTATTCTTTAAAATTTCTTTGGCCCCTCTCTTATTGTTCCCCTTCATTCTTTAAATTAATTCTCAATTCATATATCTATTTTTGCTTTTCAACAATAAATGCACTAATTAAAATTTTTTGCTTTATTAACCCTCTTTAATCATATCATAAATAAAAACGCACACAATGTTGCAATGAAAAAAAGCTTTATTTAAAATATCAAGCATACATAAGATATTTAATATTGAATCCAAGTAGCAGGTTTTACATACATAGTGTCTTGTACTTAAAACATCTGTTTTTTTATAACTGAGGTGTAAAATCAAACTCTTTTAGAACATCAATAAAATTCCGAAGTCCATTCTTTTCAGTTTTTCTATCTTTTAACAAAAACGCCACCAAGTCTACAATGTTAGCATTTGGAAGTATTTTATTTTTGATCATTAGTTCTTTCTCATTAGTCCATGATAATGACGCACTATTTTGTTGAAGAAGTTGTGGCGGTTTGCTTCTGAGTATTCCCTAAGGGGAAATATGTGTAAACCTTCCCTAACCGATGGGGGGATTCAGTCAGTTTGTAATCAACTTTGGCCGATATCGGAACCCCCGAAATCGGTGGGTGTGCCTACCCACAAAATAGTAGTTTTCAATTTATATTTAATTGTTTGTGTGTCGTGTGTGTCGTCATAATAAATGTTTTTAAAAACCTGAAAACAAGGACTGATAATTTGAATACCCGACAGAAGTTCCATAATTTTCTCAGCTTGGTATTTTCTTTTCAGAGGCGTCTGATTCAAAATTTCATTTTCGACATTTATTCATATTTCATCAGAGGAATTCATTCGGTCAGATTCTTCTTTTTCTCATTTGTATTAAAGTCTTCCAATTTAACTTCGTGTATTGGCTCTGTTATGTTTTGGGTTGGAACAGAAAAATTTTTGTATACTTTTGAAGAATTTGAGTATATAAAGTAGCTTTTTCTCTTGATCGCTTAAGTTAGGTTTTCGGAGAATTTTGTGCATTTTCTTATCTAAATCGGTTATATGCGAAGGATGTTTATTAATGTCATTCCTCATACATTTGTGTGATCTAGAATATATGGACGATGGAACCCCTCTCTTCAGACCATGGGGCAGTACAGGCGCTTTTGTCTTTCTATGATGTTCATAGTCAGACCCTCTAAAATCGTACCTCTCCTATGTACCCGTCGACTCTACTGCTTTGTCACGTTTATAACTTTCAGATCCTCCAATCCGGCATTTCCCTTATCTGATTTACAACTCTTATTCTCATTACCCGAGGGTTTTCTAGAATGTCTGAATTTTTCCGAGTTCGACCTATTAGACCAATTTTACTCGATTCCTTTCCCTCATATGTTGTCTCATTAATGCTGTCATAACTACTTGTTTCCAAATTTCTCGGATGATAAATCTGCACTTGGTCAACATTTACTGTGACCTTTCTTCCCCTTTTCCAAATGGTCAAATTGTTGTTTTGAACTTCCAACACTCTGTAGGGCCCCTCAAATTCAGGCATAAATTTTCCCACAGCTCTCCTGCCCGCTACACTAATAAAATGAGTTTGTACCAAGACTAAGTCGTCAACTTTGATGTTAACAGCTCTCCTTTCTCGATTATAATATTTCTCCCACATTTTATGCGGTCTCTGCATATTCTGCCTCACCTCATCAAATAATTTTTCAATATTGCCTCCCACATATTCTGCACCATCCATTACCAGTACTAATTTACGAAAAGGCGTGATAATTTCTCAACCTAAGAATAACTCAGACGGAGTTTTACCAGTAGTTTCCTTAACTGCTGTGTGTAACGCGAAAGAGAACTCATGGAGGAATCGGTCCCAGTTATCGTGATTTTCTTCTACAAAACAAGCTATCATCTGCACTAAAGTGCGATTAACTCTTTCCGTTAAATTTGCTTGCGGCCGATATTTTACCGTTTTAATATGTTTTATGTCCAACCTGTGACTTAAGTGTTCGAAGACATCGGATATAAATTGGGGACCATTATCACTAATCAAGGAAATAGGAGCTCCATATCGTGAAATATAATTTCAAAAAGGGCCTTATCTATGGCCTGGGCCTAAGTTTTTCTTAAAGGAATAAGCTCACTCCACTTAGTGAAGTGGTCAGTTATTACTAAGATAAATCTGGTACCAACCCTCGAATACAGTTGCATTAACTGAACCATCTTCTGGATTTTCCAAATAGTGATATACATGCCCTAACTCCTGATCTTCCCGTTGTTCTTGAATTAATTGTTCCCAGGAGTTAAAAGCTAAGACTCTAAGAGCTGCGCACGAAATTTGTGATCCTTCAACATTGTCCACAGGATTCCTAGATAGTACGTCTGCGACAACGTTCTGAGTACCAGGCCTATGCTCCCATTCAGTGTTAAACTCCGACAGCTTAAGCACCCATCTTATCATTCTATTTGATAAATTTTTCCCATTCGTGAGTTTTGTTAACTCCGCATGATCGGTTATGACTTTCACCGGTAGTACCCCAAAATAAGTCCGAAACTTATTCAACGCCCATATCACTGTTAAACACTCGCGTTTCGTAACTGTAATTTCGTTCGGCCTTGTTCAGGGTTCTAGACGCGAATGCAATAGGTCTTTGATTTTGATTCAGCACAACGCCAATTCCGACCCCACTAGCATCCGTAAGAAAGTTAAATTGCTCCTGAAAATTCGGCAATTGTAAAACTGGCGCCTCTGTTATTGCTCGCTTAACTTTATTAAAGGAATCCTGTGCCTCCGCTGACCAATTAAATTTTACCCCCTTTTTCTTTAATCTATATAATAGTTCACAGATATCTGCATAATTTTGAATAAACTTCTGGTACCAACCAACCATCCTTAAAATTTTCGACACTTCCCTATTGTTTTTATGTGGTTTCATTTCCGTGATCGCCTTGACCTTGTTATCATCGGTTTTAATTCCGTCCTTACTAATGATTAGTCCTAATTATTTCAATTTGTCACGTGCAAGGTGACACTTATCCATATTCAATGTTAGACCTGCATTTGGCAACAATGTAAATACCTGATTTAAATGATCTACGTGTTCAGTAAATGATAGAGACGTGATAATTACGTCATCCATGTAAACACTAACAAAACGCCCTAGAACAGGTTTAAGTATAATATCGATCACCTTTTGAAAATTTGGCGCCGCCCCTGAAAGGCCGAATGGCATGCGGTTCAACACAAAGGTGCCATTTTTCGTAACAAACGCGGTTTTCTCGATATCTCTAGGATTTCTGGCTAATTGGAAGTAACTCGATCTTAAGTCGATCGAGAGTCGACATAATGGTCGTAAAAGGGATATTTGTGATCAGGTTATCTATCAACGGTAATGGATATCTCGGATACTTAGTTATCGCATTGAATTTGCGATAGTCAATCGCGAATCGATACGTCTCTGGAGAATCTGGAAGAAGGCCGTTATTTTTGCATGTTAATAGTACAGGAGACGCGTATGGTGATTGAATAGTACCCTCCTTTAACATTTTCTGAATGTGATAGTCGATTATCCCCTGCTTGACTCTATCATATCGATATGGTCTCGACATGACCGGCCCCTGGTCCCCAATATCGATTTCATGATATAATACATGAGTTAACCCAGGTTTGTCTGAAAATAGACCCTTAAAACTATTAAATAAATCTTGTAATTCTTCTTTTTCCTTTCACCTAGCTTTGTATTGGATAGATCTATCTCGACCGGCTTTTTCACTATTGGCAACGGCTTATTTGGTCCTCTGGAATGACTAATGATTTCTTATCGAAATCTAAAGTTAATCTCGAATCCTTCATAAAATCAATTCCGAGAATGCATTGGTACTACATATTATCAAGAATATGAAATTCCCAGGTTTTCTGAAAATCTCGGATTAGGATCTGCAATTCAACCCCACCTAAGTGGCAACAAGGGGCTCCTTGGACCGTCACTACTCTGTCCTTCGTCTTTTGACGTGGTCGATATGAAAAGTATCTGCGGTAGACCTCTTCGGATAAAAATGACTTTTCTGCTCTTCTGTCCCACAGGGCTGTGATGAACGTTTCGTTCAAAAGAATGGGAACATAAGGAAGATCCATGAGTGTCATCCTTAATGAGGAAATCCTAATAGTACACCGTTCTGTATGAGGAGGATTTGCAGTATTTTGCGATCGATCACCCCCAGACTCGCATCGATCGCTTAAAAGTTTAAATACCTGTCTTGACCATTCTGGCCCCTGAAAGCACCGTCCCTCGAACCACTCTGTCGACCGCCGTGATTATTGAATCTATGATCAGATTGACCACTTCGGCATCGAGTATCGAATTCTTTCCTGCGATTATCACCAACGCATTGACCTCCAAATCTGTTGGATTCCCTCTGCGGTCTGCTAGTGTCATGGTATCGATTTTCAACTCTGGTATCTCACCAATTCTCATACCTATTCCTGTTTGAGAATTGATTATTCGCGCTTTTATTTGCGTTTCGGAAATTATGACATGGACCCCTGGTCATTCTATTTAGAAACCTCTCCTCGTATTTATCAATCAACTGTAGAAGACTAGACGTAGTCTGCGGGTGTCGTACCTCCACATAATCCAAATTTGAAGTTCTAAACGACTGATAATATGATCAAGAAGTTTTTCTTCTGCCCTTTCTAATTTTCAGTTTTTGTGTATCTTTAATAATTCATACACAAAATCTGAAGGTCTCTGGTTTTGATTTTGGTATGACGCATAGAAACGCATCTCGAGCTCCAAGCTATTCCGAACCACGGGGAATTGCTCCGTCAAAGCGCGTGTTTTAACTGCGCGTAATCCGTTGCCTTTTCCTCCACAACCTTATAACCCAAAATATCAAACCAATCTAGTGCCCGTCCCGTGAGATGACCCTTCAGGTATGCACAAGCCAATTGTGTGGGTATCTCGTAATATGTTAAATTGTTATCTATGTTTTCTAAAAATTCCGTCACATTTTCAACTCCCAAAAAAAAATGGCTCCAGTTTACTCGAAAACCAGATCCAACTCTCAACTCGGGGTTAATATTTCGTTGGGCGCCATTGTGGGAATCAACCTTGATTCCACCCTGGACACCAAGATCGAATTAAGGCAAAGAACGACCAGACGACATTTTTACAATAACAAATTATATTTATTCACTTGAATCAATTATCAACCATCTAATTACAAAATTTATCAAGATGTCTACGTCAATGTGATTGACCCTTACTATTAAATTAAATCACGAAATATGATACTTATAAAATATTAAACTCAATATCGAACGGGACTACAGGAATAAGAGGACCGAGAGATATACGCAATTTGAATTACTAGCATTCATTAACTTCCCACTAACTTTATTATATACATTTACTCTTATGATCCGATAATGTAAATTTAAATCTCACCTGCCTTTTACTTCCTCACCTTTACTTTTCCTGATCAAACTTTCCAATTGTAGATCGCTGTCTAATAATCAGCAAGACGCTAATCGCACAGTCAATTTGAATCTTCTTAGAACTCCGTCAACCTATCTCTTGGCGTAATAGCCTCTACTGCTAACTTACAACACTCTCCTTAAATACTTTGACTAATTTGCATATCCCGATTTTTCTTTTAGAGTTGGTTGGAAATATACGCGAATTTACAATCCCAAAAGACGCCCAAGGGTATTAGTGATAAAGTGCCGTACAGAATAACACACAGAAGTGCCGTTCTTACCTTAGAATCCAGTAACGTCAACAAGTAAAAACTTCTTTCTATCTCATAAATGTATCAATTACTTTTCTGTAGCTTTGTTTCGATGAAAAAAGTTTCGAATACTTCACATCTTTTTTTCGTAGACATTTTTTAAGTGCAGAGATTACGATTATTATGTTTGCAATATTTTGGAAGGGGGGAGATGTGCTGAGAAAAAGGAATATATTTCTAAATAAGCTAATAAAATAACTTCGATTTATCTTATTTTTCAATGGCATTACCTAAGCATACTTGGAAAGAACACTGACGCATGTCAATAAATATATTATATTCATTAAAACTTTACACGAACTCAAATTTTTCTGAAACTGTTGACTTATTCAATATGCTATTTTTATATTCATTCATTTTATTTCTCTCTTAATTGTAAAAGGTGATTATTTTATTTTCAATCAGTTTTTTTCCAACTTTTCAGAGTCTTAAATCAGTGCTTCTCAAACTTTCTATACTCACGACCCAATTTTCAATCATAATTTTCATCGCGCCCCCCTTACATACAATAATAATGTATTGAATTCAATAATAATATACTTTGATGTAAATCTACAATACGACTTTAATTATAATCCGTACAAATTATCAAGATAAGTATTAAATTTCTATATAATTTGATGATGTGCCTATAGAGTCAATGGTAATTATTAAACTTAGTACTGTTAAATTAATTACGAAATACCTGGTGCAGTACTGATATATTTATAGTGTATTATATCAGTGTAAATGTGTATTTTATTTTTTATTATGTCAGAAAGTATTATTTTTTCTGCTACCTTTCAGTAAATTAATAACTTTTTAAAAATAATGTTTGTTTTCAAATTTTCGTTATACTCGCGCCCCCCTTGTAGGGATATCACGCCCCGTAGGGGGGCGCGCCCCACAGTTTGAGAAACACTGTCTTAAATGCAACATCTTTACCAGAGAAACATATTGTGACGTCGTTGATTGTTGTGAATCACCATCCTTCGATTCACGATAAGTTTTATAGCTTCACCAGCTGTTAAATGACAAGTACGACGTCTACGATTGTTGTGAACTCACACCCATCGATTGTCCCTAGATTTTATAGATCCACCAGCTGTAAAATGACCAGTGCACGTGGCCATGGGATCATTGTTTAGTGTCTGAACTCGGGGAGTGACGACAGCCAGACTAGCCGCCATAATGGTAAAGGATGGAGAAAATTGTAAATGGCCCATTGACAATAGGCGAAGCCTGTCTTAAAAGAATCATGTATGGATCAGACGGCTCGGGTGTGTTTTGGTGTGTTATGCGCAAATAGGACGAGGGAGGCCGAGAGAGACTTTTTGTGACCTGCCAATAAGAAGGGACGAGGGGCGTGTTGTGGACACACCCCTGGTGTTTAAAAGGGGTTTTTTCAGGAGACGTGAAAAACTAGAGAGAGGAGCCCGGCCCTGGATGGAGAAAAGGGAAAAGCCCTGCCCTGGATCGAGAAAGTATGAGAGGAGAGCCCTGGTTGGAACGGACTGGAAGAGAGCGCTAAAGAAAAGGTCTTAGTCCGAGATTGGAGTGGAAAGACAGGAAAGACGATGAACGCCGGTAGCGTTGAGAATAGAATATAGACTGACTGCACAGGCTTTGCTTATGGACTGTAATCTATTACTTCACTAACAAATTGTTTAGCAAATAAACAATCGTTTATTTTCAAATTAAGCTGTGACAGTTTATTTTGATGGCTAACTACTCACGACGTTACAATATAAGCAAAAGCATACTCGAAAGAATGTTTTGAATCAATATGAAAATTCATGTTTGTCTTAAAAAAACTTAGAAAAAAATACATTTAGAGCATATTTTTATCATTTTTAGAATCTTAAGTTTTAAATTTGAAACTTTATTTAGAATAATACATTTATACGAATTGTGTATGTGTGTGTACTTTACCACTTTCTTAAAATAAAAAGAAATACACTTTGAAATAGAAAAATAATACTTTTTATTTACAGTAATAATAAAGAGTCTGTAGCAACATACATTTGTTTAGCATCTTCTATCAACACATTCATATTCAACTTATTGAGAAATATCTCATTCATGTAATTTACCATTTGGATGTTTCGATTGACAAAATCTGCAACCAGTTTATCCCAGTCCATGTTTAATATAGCTAAATCACCATATTCGGAAATTCTCTGTTGTAATGGTCTCTTACGTCATTACTGGGTAAACCAAAGTAATATTGAGAAGATCTCGGGGTAACTAAATATTTTTAATGACATAAAATAACACAGTTACAATGGACAGACATGTAGACACAATACAGGGTAAACATTTAGAGAAAATAAGTAAAAATTAATTAAATTACATAGTCCAGGATTGGACAGCGAGACGGGCAACGCTCACTCATTGAGCTCCAAACTCCCTCTGACGATAATACAGTGTTTCGTTCGGTAACACGTCCGGTACAAGTATCGCCATCTACATTTCGGTTTTAGAATTTAACCGTGCGTCACAGACTCCCCCTCTGGTTCCGTCGACGTCTCGGCTCGGAACCAGGAGGTAATTTCTTTTTTGAACGTCCTCTTTTCCTTAGAGGAGCAACAAATCTAGTGTTTCTTTCTGTTTCAGGTTCATGATAGTCCTTTAAGAAAGAAACATGGTAAGTTCCAAGGACTTGGTCTGGGTTGGCCGGGTCGGCAATCTCATAAGTTACTGGTGATCTCAAGGTGTTTGAGGTAAGGATCTTGGGCATAAATTCCTGCTTCTGTTGTTACGATTTATGGGATGAATGGTCACCCAAACTTTGTCACCAGGTTTGTAATATTTTCTTCTTCATCGATCGAAGTTTTCCTTCTGAAAATATTTTTTCTTTACTGGATTCATCCTGTAGGGATACGTTGCTATTGGGGGGTGATCACCCATGTCAATACGGTGTTCAATAAAAGGCGTGGGCTCTCCCCCTGGTTGAAAACTTGCCTCATTTCTGTCCAGGAGTATGTTGAGTTTTCTTGCTTGTGTGATGACCCCCCTGGGTCACACCTTGAACACCAAGATTAATTTGAGGCAAAGAACCACTAAGAGCCATTTTGGATATTAATAATTTTTATTTATCTCATTATAGTTTCTTCAAAAATCTCTGATAACATATAATACATTAATGTTACGTCGTTTAAAGGAAGTCCTTTATATTAAATTAAATTACTAAGAATACAATTAATTACTAATCTAGCTCAACTCAAGTAAGGTTTACCGAAATAGGAGATCCGAGAAACACACGTATTCGAATTCTTAACTGTCATTAACTTTTAACTAAGTCATTCAAACTGACGCTTACTTTAAGCGTACGTGAATTATATTTATCGCTGGCTTATCTCAGCTTTCTGTTACGTCTAGCAGCACGACGTCTTCACGAATCTAATCTCCTTGAATCTTCTAGTAATGCGTTTAAAGTTACTGGTTCAATAGCCTACCATCATCTCTCTTGCTATCTCGCAACTCTCGACTTAAATACCTTATCTAATTTAAATATCCCATACCTCTTTTTGGAGTTGATTGGAAATAAACGCGAATTTATATTCCCCAGAAAGACGCCTAAGAAGATTAGTGGAAAGGTTCCGTACATATTCGTCACACTTGTTCTGGAGATAGATTTTTACCTTCATGCTCTCGAAGTTCAAATGCACTGAGGGTTACATTTTCGAATGTCTTCTTGAAGAACTTGTACTGTTTACGAGGATTTCCGGAAAATGCCATTTTCCACCCTGGACGTCAAGGACGATTTCAGCTGCATTGAGAAAATCCAGTCCTAACAAAGTCCTATTTCCTTTTGATGCAGGCAATACTAGAAATTCTGTTGGAGTAACTTTGCCTTGAATATACAGGTCGACGATAGTACTGAGATCCATAATGGTCTGCCGAATTCCATCAGCCCTCATAAATGAAATCCTCTTGTTCGTAAAGGTGACATCATGTTCTTGTAGGAATTTAAACAGCTTTTCACCTGTTGTGGTATGGGAAACACCGGTATCAGCACATACAACAATCTTTTCTCCAAAAATTTTGAGAACAGACTCACTTGAGGGATACAAGTCTGAATTCAAGTGGAATAACGTCATACGGTTCACTCCTGTTTCCATTTCATTAGCTCTCGTGCAGATAGGACACTTTGACTTGATGGCATCAGGAGTTCCACATCAGTAACACTGTACGGGGTTTCTTCTTTTAGTTTTGTAACTTGGGGGAATCCAGGTACAGTTCTAGAAGGTCCAGGTGAGTGGTTATCACGGGATCCTCCAACAAGTTGATTTTTCGTTAATGGAAAGGGTTTCCTGGACTCTTCTTTCTTCTTAAAAGTCTCATTTGGATTACTTTTTTTTCCAGGCCATAGGCTGTCATATGCGTCCAACTTCTCAGCCAATTCCAAAGGATCGTTCAAATCCGCCCAAATATCCAGAAAGTGTTCTTTGATATTTGCTGGAGTTTTTCTTTTTATCTTATCAGTAATTATTAGACTTTTAAGTTGATCAAACGTGGTGATCTTCAACTCTTTGATCCAACCTTCAAAATAGGAACTTAATTCGAAATAAAAGTCTCGCCATGTTGAATCTGGGTTTTTCTTCTGTTGGGAAAAGTACTGCCTAAATCTATCCCCTATAACTCGAAATCTTTTGAGAAGCATTTATTTTACCTTTTCATAGTTTTGAGAATCATCTTCACCCTCTCTTGCGATGAGCTGAGCTATATCAGGTGGCAGTGAGCCAATCAGGTATGCTGTCCAAGTTTTTTCAGGGATGTTCAAGAACGCTTGACGTTCGAAAATTGTCAAGTATAGGCCCATTTCATTTTCCTTCGAATTGAATCTCGGAATAATTCTATTTATCTCAAGCTTTGAGTTTTCTAACTGTTGGCTTACAACAGGTGCTTGTGACAACTTCTGCATTTCAAGTTGAATTTTCATTTTTTCAAGTTCGAATTCACTTTCTCGTTGCTGAGCCACACCCACAGCTTTCTGTTTCTCCTCCAGTTCCGCAGCTTTTTGTTTTTCTGCTGCTGTACGTTCTTCCACAATGACGCTGAGCACATCTTTGGTGAATTCCTCATCATACCTGTCACTGTTGGTTATGAGATCTTTTAGTTCAATAATTTTGAGATTATCCGACGGAGCCAGACCCAGTTCTGTGGCCAACATCCTTAAATCATCTTTTCTAGACCTTCCCAAAAAAGCCATTTTCCGTCGCTTTTAGTCTATTTCAAAATTAATTTAGTAACGTTCAATTAAAGTTAATGAATTATAGTTCACTCAAAACTGTTAATTCTGTTATCTGAAAATATTATAGTCAAACAATACTTTGTGAAGGTCCTCTTGGACCTCACTTTGAGAACGAGAATAAGTAGGAGTCAGATAAGAGCCAGTAGCCATTTTTATAAATAACTTTCTTTATTTGGTTATCTTATCCAAATAGAATCAAAGACTTATTAACAAATATATCTAACTAGTATTATGAGGTTTTTTAAAGGGAATGTCCTTTAAATTAACTTAAATATTTAATGATCCAATTAATTAACAATTAGAATATCGATCACGCAGAGATTACCACGATAAGAGATCCCAGATTTATATTTAATAATGTTCCTATTGAACATTTAACTTTAATCTCACTCCTAAATTAAACGTTTAATGAGACTTTAAATATAAATCAATATTTACCACACAATCTCAACTCTTCTTGAGAGTAAATTATCCACCAAGAAATCTTCAATTATAAATTTCTAATTTCACTATTATGCCTTTCTGCTTCAATCTCTCTCTCCTACTGCTCTAACTTTACTATTCCGTTTGACTTAAATACTTTATCTAATCTGCATAACAAGGAATCATGTCCTCTTTTTGGAGCTGATTGGAAATAGGTAGGGAATTAAATTTCCCTAAAAAAGACGACTCAGAAGGTTAGTGATAAAGTTCCGTATAGATTTGTCACAACTTATGCACTTAAAGTTTCCGATACATACAAAAAATACTCTGTACTATAATACACTCTTGCTGAATGACACTAAAATTCTCTAATTTCAAAATGTGAAAATTAATTTTGCAAATCAATAGTAATGAGATTAAAATGAAACAAATTCTTCAATATCAACTATCTTCTAATTTCGTGCATCAAAATCAAAATAATAATATTTAAATAATATTCATTATTAATCAAAATGAGTATCAGCAATTAAAATTAACTCGTTTAAATTAAATCAAAGAAAAATTTCGTTTTCGTTAAATTAAATCAATTAAATTGTTTTTAGTCAAAATCAATTCAAATACGTTTAAATAGAAATACCATTCATAAATTATTTCATCCTCTCTGAAGTTATCAATATTACAAACTTGTTTACACTTAGAAGTAATTGAAAATATTTCCAAAAAATCTTTAAGAGGACTTGGTACCCTAAAATCCCAAACCTATCGTTTTTTTTTTATTTTCATTAATCTTATTCTTTGCATTATTATCTTTCGATTGATATATCACTTGTGCATGTCGGAAAGATAGAAGTTGAATAAAACTTCATTTGAAAACAAATTAGGCGATTCAGCCGCGCCCCCTTTTTAGAAAAAAAGCTAAAAGAAGCGTTTTGATAAAAAAAAACTAATTTATAAAGAGAAATAATAACATTAAAAAAAGAATGTGCAATATATAAAGCAGAATATTTCCGAGGCAATGCATACAATCATTTTTTTTTCTTTTTGAAATGTGTGCATGTAAAATTTTTAAATTAAGGCATTTTATATTAATAATTTTATAATTTCAGTTCTTATTCCTAAAATATTTTTCATACAAATGTAATACTTTAATATTATAAAAAAAAACGGATAAAATTTCTGTCGTGACAGAAAAACATTTTTTTTAACGTTTTTCTTGAATTTTCTTGTGCAATTAGTACTCTCTAAAAGTTGATCATTTATAAAAATGTGTGGGTTGAAAAAATATGAGAATGCAATTATTTTAAAGAAAAACGTATAACTAATATCTTAAAGTGGTATTTTAAGTTTAATTAAGCTTATAATAATTATTTTTTCAGAATTATAAACTTTAAACTGGTTTTTCTCAGTTTGTGTTTTTCGAAACCTTAGTGCATTCAAAATGCTACTCCTTCGACAATTATTTACCAATCACTTCCATTTTTTCCTGCGTGTTAAAAATAAAAGTATGTAATAAAATTAGGGATCCGTTTTGCTATAAACTGAGTACTTTTTTAAAAAAAAAAATAAAATGTAAGACATGTTGGCTTTTCGTTGATTTTTAGCCTGTATATCAACATTTTATTTTTTCTCGAAAACGAATAAAGTTATTTTAAAATCGATCCCTAAAGTTGTTGAGAACATCCATAAGAATATTATAAAAAAATTTCAGGTCAAAAAATTAATTTTTACAAAAGGAGTAATATTTTAAAATTTTCCCAATTTTCTTCAAAAAATTTAAATTTTTAAAATTGTGTAAATAATATATGAAAATTTTCATCTGGTATCATTTTCTTGAATAGAAACATTGTATAAATGCTAAAATATAATTTTTAAATACGTAAATAAAGAAATTTGCTCAAAGGGTGCCAAGTCCCCTTAAATAAAAAGCAGAAATGTTAATACTTTATCAATAACATACAAGGTTTCAAATGTTATAGTAATACTTCGAAATCAATCATATACTTCACAAAAGAATTATTTTTATGTTAGACATAAAAGGAAAAATTATTATGATAAAAATTGCATTAAACTTAAAACTTAATTAAAAGTTTAGTAAACAAACTAGAATCAAAGTGAAATTATTTCAATAAATACCAATCGCAATAATTTTTTATACCAAAGTATATATCTATATATATATATATATATATATATACTGGTGTGCAAAAATATAAGGACGAGACGGTTTTTTTTTCAATATAATATATATATATATATATATATATATATATATATATATATATATATATATATATATATATATATATATATATACTGGTGTGCAAAAATTAAGGACGAAAATATAACTTTGTACAAAAAAAACTTTCCAAATCAACACATTTAATACCGTAAGATCCCCAATACGTAAGGACATGTGTAATGTAAGCAACACTTACTAAAAGAGAAATCAGAGGGATAAAAAGAAGCTTGATTGAAAAAGTAGCATGGAGTGCAATGCGACTGAAGGCCGAAACATCCCTGTGATGGGTGTCCAGCAAGAAACATCCGGTCTTTAGTAGGGGTATGATCTCCCCTTACTGCTAGGAAGGTTTCACAGCGTCTGCCCATGCTAAGAATGAGGGTGCCAATGAGTTGTTGAGGCATTGCTGCCCATTCGTCTTGCAGCACCAATCGAAGCTCCCGAATCGTTACTGGTAATAAGGTACGAGCTGCCAAACGTCTGCCTAGAAAATTCCAAACATGCTCGATGGGATTGATATCCGGATGATCGTGCCGGCCAATCCATACGTTCAATATCCTCACTCTCTAAGAGCTGTTCGGCAGCTACTGTGCGATGACATGGTGCATTGTCGTCCATGAAAAGGAACTGCAGACCCATAGCGCCTCTAAAAAGACGCCCATATGGAAGAAGAATCTCGTTACAATAACGGGTCCCGTTGACTGAACCTGCGTCGAAGATGTGAAGGTCTGTGCGACTACCAAGCATGATGCCTCCCCAAACGAGAACACCGTGACCTCCATACCTGACCCTTTCAATGATGTTCGAGGGATGATTGCGGCTTCCCCGCTCTCTCCAGATGAGTATGCGATGAGAATCGCTACTCAAACTGAATCTGCTCTCATCTGTAAAGAGTACTCGTCCCCGTTCATTGTCTCTCCAATTCCGGTGTTCCTGGCACCACAGAGAACGCCTTCTCCGATGGGCAGGCGTTAAAGGTACACACCGTACAGGGCATCGTGCAAACAGACCCCACCACCGTGCAGTCTTCTGGCCACGGTAAAACGCGATATCGGTCGTCCAGTCACCTGTGTCGTGTGTCTAGCGATTTCTCCCGCTGTCTGCTGCCTGTTTATTCTGGCCTGTAAGACAATGTATCGGTCATCTGCGGGTGTGGTTCCTCGTGGACGATCACTACTGAACCCCCGGATAGCTGTTCCTGTAGTTTGAAATTGTCTCCAAAGTCGTGAAACGATGCTGTGAGCAGTTCCGAAATCTGCAGCCACACTTGTCACACTGCGACCTTCCTCCAACTTCCCAATGATTCGACCTCGGGTAAAAGCATCCAGATGTCGTCTAACAGATTGATTATTCGCCATTTCTCGCTGAGGCAGCAACTCAGTGTGATTTTACCTGCTATACGGCTTGCAATCTCTTTGCCAGAAATACTGATCTTACATCGACAACATGCTTTATACTACTCAGACACTCCCCCATTACGTCTACCTGCATATCTGCGCATGTGCTACCGTACATCGCCTTACTTAATCTCCTGATTGATCTTTCTGTCCGCTCTGCCTCTTCGTTCAGCTGATATGCTAATTTTTCGACTTCGTCCTTAATTTTTGCACACCAGTGTATATATATATGTGGGAGACAACAAGGGGTCCAAGACGTTTGTCTTACTTCACATTTATTTTAAAATTAAACAAAAATTAATTAAAAAAGGTAGCTATTCTAACAGATGGGTTTCCATGAATTCTCGACGGGAACGCCTGCTCGCGAACCTCCGTCTTTCTCCTTTCCGCTTTCTCTCTTTCTCTCAAGTCTTAAAGTTTTTTGGTTCTACTTTCACTAGTTCAAAAGTTTCTGTTACAGTTTCACTTAGCTGCGCCTGCGCGCGAAGACTGCGTGGCTAGATGATGAGAACGACTGGATTTCTTGGATGCCATAACCGGCCAGCCTGACTGTACGCTGTCCGCAGCGGTACGTCTTCCTTTTTTCTTTTTTCATCGAGACCAGAGGAGAATCTGAAACATACAAAAAAAAGACGGAACAGACAAGATACAAACAAATATACAAAGATTTAACATATCATTCTGCTGAAATAGACAGTTTCTCCATCATAAGAAGGCATCTCAACGACATCCGGAAGGTTCCACAGGAAAACATTGTGTTTCACAGGCATAAGAACGTCTTTTTAATGAGTTCTTTGGTTGAACGCATCGATATTTTCCTCTCTAGAGTTCTGGACGTCTGTTCAAAACGATTTCTCTTTTTCCTCCGTTTCCACTGCCAGGGCTCAAAGATCCTTCGGAGCATTGCAAACCGTCTTTGTTTACTCTTCATAGGTGAAGGGGTAGGTGAGCGGGAGATAAATTCCACGGAACTCGTTTTCATGGCACCATTGACTTTCTTACACAATACTATATCAGAACATTTTTCTCTTATAATACTCAATTTTAACTTAGTACTCTTAATTTTATTACATTTATAATTCTTAATTAGAGAACTCAAATCATTTCTAATATTAAAGTTTTTAAGATGTGGCAAATCATAACTAGAGTTTTTTATCACACTTGAAACAGAAACATTTGAAAAAGAAACTGCACCTAAAAAGGATTCACTTTCATTCAATAAAACATCGCTCTTTGCGTGGCCTAGTTTCTTTATTTCAGAATATACACTGGGATGTATAATAAATTCTTCGGTCAAGATCGGTGATATTGCCGTTCGAACACTTAGACAGGGAGAGTGTTGATCAAGAGAAAAATATTTATGGGTTTAACTTCTACCATACGCTGTTCGCCAAAACACGAGCATAATGTTATGATCTCTTCGGAAGGCTGGTTCACTCTAATTAGTGAGGAATTTAAAACTGGGATCTGGCAACCTGAATCAATCAAGGCTGTTACGGGCTGATTTTCTACAAAAATGCTTACATATTGAAGATTTGCGAACTCATCGCTATTTTGTTTTTCGCTCTCGACTTTCAAAGTATTCACGTTTTTTCTATTATGGATGTGGTCGTTAGATTCTTTAGGTTTAAAACGCTTCTCACAGTCTCTTGCGTAATGAGATGAATCACCGCATATATAAAGCAATTTTTATTTTCTCTTTCAAGATATTGGGGATAGTTCTCTTTAATTTTTGCTTTAAAGTTTTGTGATCTATTTTTAAAGGGGTCTTGGGTACATCCATAAGTAATAGGAGTTTCCTTATGTGATCCGTTTTTAGATGAAATATAAATATCGCACTCTTTAGCTAAATCAATAGGGCTAAACCAATCTTCTGCTTCTCGAATGCTAATATGAGTTGCGGTTTCCTTATTTAAAGTTTCAAATAATTTATCAGAAATTATAAGATCACATAGAGATTCAAAGGAATTAACTTTTCTTAACGAACAATAATATTGGAAGTTTGCCGTCAATCTTGCAGCAAATTGGATGTATGTCTCGCCTGATGATTTCACAGCATTTTTAAATGAGTTTAAACACTCGCGAGGGGTTAATTGGAATTCTCTGAGTACTATAGATTTTAGTTTTTCATAGTCATTTAATTCCTCCTTTTTAATATACAGTAAGACGTTATGAGCTCTTTCACCCAGTAGATTTATTAAAATTTCAGATTTATATTCGTCATTTATTTTCTTGGTTATAAATGCGCGTTCTAATGATTGGAAGAACAGATTAAAATTTTCAGATCTGGTGGGAACAGGAAGAAATAAAGTTCTAATACTTTTTATCATATTTTCTATGTTAGTTTCGAACTTTTTATCTTCGACTTTAGCTGCAGGATTTAAACTTAATGCTTCATTTTTAGCCGTTTGAAGTTCGACTTCTTTTTCTAACTGAGCTAACTAAAGTTTGGCGAGCTCAATTTTCTGTTTTTCTAAAGTTGCCTCTCTTTCGTTTCGCGATACCCTCTCATCTATACAGTTTTTAATTAAAGTTTTAACGAAATCTGGATAACTTTCAAATTTACTACTGTTCTCAATTTTAGTCTTTAGTTTAACTATGGTGTTCGTACTCTCCACAGTACCGTCTAGATCCTCAACAACTCTTATGAGATCCTCTTTAAGAGCGTTTTTATACATTTTAGAAAAATATGGAAAGATCCTACCTTTTTTTTCTAGCTCCCTTGTTGCTCGCACTTACGATGTATCCAATAATTGAAGAAAAACGTTGATTTCACTGATTTCACCTCTTCGCAGGTTATAGATGAACTATGGTTCTTGAACAGATAAATTGTTCGAATTGACACCTCTTCGCAGGTGTTTATTTTATATTTCCAACCTCTACACTGGCGGAATTTTCGACGATAGTTCCAACCTCTACACAGGCGGAATATTTAGGGTTCGATGAAAAATATAACCTCTACACAGGTTATTTTGTTAATAGTTCCGGCCTCTACACAGGCGGAGTATTCACACTAAGTTGGTTCCAACCTCTACACAGGCGGAATGAAGTTTTAAAAATTCAACCTCTACACAGGTTGAACGAAGTTTCCAAAAAATGACGGCGCGTCTCCTTCACGGACGCTGCTGTTCATTGTCCAAACTTTGGTTCAAAATCGAAATTTTTTCGATCCTGGCCGAACCCCCATAATTTGTGGGAGACAACAAGGGGTCCAAGACGTTTGTCTTACTTCACATTTATTTTAAAATTAAACAAAAATTAATTAAAAAAGGTAGCTATTCTAACAGATGGGTTTCCATGAATTCTCGACGGGAACGCCTGCTCGCGAACCTCCGTCTTTCTCCTTTCCGCTTTCTCTCTTTCTCTCAAGTCTTAAAGTTTTTTGGTTCTACTTTCACTAGTTCAAAAGTTTCTGTTACAGTTTCACTTAGCTGCGCCTGCGCGCGAAGACTGCGTGGCTAGATGATGAGAACGACTGGATTTCTTGGATGCCATATATATATATATGTTAATGGCATAATGCCATTAACATAGAAGAAAGTAGTAAGAAAATATGCATTCATAAATAACCTTCAATTAGCTTTAATCGGAACAAACAATGGAATGCGAGTTTCGTTTTCAAAAAAGTATTAAGATTAAGATTAAGAATACTGACAAATGAATAAGTGAAAATATCACTTGCAATTCAATTACTTTTCTATACTGTAACACACAATAGATTCTAAGAGCAATAATAATCATTGTTCTTATACAGAATAACAGAGCAAGATTATTTAGAATAAACAACACTTATCTATTCACAGGTTTTCTGGATGAAAATATTATTTATTCGCAGGGAGTGAATCCTGTTGTCGGGTGACAACACTTTAACACCTAAACCTAAGTGGAAAAATTGACAGAGTGTTGTGGGTCGAACCGACGTTTTTGGGCGCCAGAATTGCAAAGGTTTCTTACGTCATTACTGGGTAAACCAAAGTAATATTGACAAGATCTCGGGGTAACTAAATATTTTTAACCCTCTAACTGGATACCTTCCTCCTGAAAAGTTATTCCGAAAGCGTTTAACTCTTATTTTGCGATTCCCTTCAAAAATGCAACATACTTCTTTCCTTTCCCCCTTTTAGAACTTGGGAGGTCGAACGGGGACAATTTTACGACCCAGTTTGGTCCTTTTGTAAAGTAAGAACCAAGAGATCAATCGTTTACAACTAGCTGTTAAGTTCCCTTGGGCAATCTTCTTTGAAAGCGTAGTGGAATTCGGTGTTTCTTTCTCCTATATGTTCAGTCACAGTAAAATTAAAACGAAATGAAAGGTAAAAAAAGAGGAAAAAATGAAATAAATAGTATGTTAGAAGTTGAAAAATAATTATATTTTCTTCAAAGAAAATTTATTTTTTTCTGTCATTTTTTAAAAATTAAAAAAAATATATATATATTTTTGGTATTGCGATTTGAACCAGAAAAAAGCATCCTGTATTCCTTTTTGAATATGAGAGTAAGAAAACGCGCTCACTTTCCTGTTTTTTAAAAAAGTAATGAGGTAAAAAGAGCAAAGGCCCTATCTCATTTTTAAACAATAACACAATAAATATTACATACGATGATTATATTTATGAAATAAAACTGATCTTTCTCTATTCAGTTATATTTTTAATTTAAAATAGCATAAAAAAGGATTTCAATACTTTTAATTTATTTTAATTAAAATCATATAAAAGATATTTTTATGTTAACTAAATATTTTTCGGAAAAAATTTAAATTTTCCTTCCTAGTGTTCTCTTTTTCGAACTTCTTGTATTAAATAAAAATTCCTTTTCTACATCGGCATTTGTGATGGACATAACACACATTCAATCAATAATTTTTAATTTTAATGGGGGATATACTTCTTCAAATGCGCATGACAGTACTTCTAACCATTTTCTACTCAAGTTAAATTTCTTATCTTTCTGTTTCTTTTATTACAAGGAAAAATGTCACACATCGATAACTACATTTTCACACAATTCAGTCATTACAAATTCTATTGTGAGAAAAGTTCTCCCTAATTAATCTTGTCTTTCAAAACAGTACACTTAAAACAATTTTGTTCAGTGAAGTTAACCGACAGTTCCACAATGTATTCATACCAAATTTTAAAAACAAATTTAACACTTGGAAATGTATCCTGTATTAAATTTTTCAGTATACACAAATATTTCCTGCTGTAGGGAAGATATAGTATGAGATGTGTGGTGTGCGGTTGTGAAAGAATGTTTTCGTACGTGTAGACTATTTTTGAAAATTTAAATATCACTGAAGCTGATCATATAACTGCAAATGAGCCTTATTTTAGTGTGTGCTGGTATCAAAGTATGGGTGAGGTCGATAGCTCTGATTTTAACCACAAATGGTGTGGTTATTCTAGAAATGTCTATAACGGATTATGAGCAGACTTTGAGTTATGTATAACTTGACTGCTCAAGCAAAAGGCGTGGACTGTATACTTTAAAAATTGTTCGTTTATTGAGGACGGTAGGTACGTCCGCTCCGAGGATGCATTACAAGCATACTGACGAAATGTAAACAAGGAGGACTACTAGCGCCCTCTGCACATGCGGGTCGTAACAGAGTCCCCGCCATTGAAATGAAATTTCAATACAAATACATAATGCAATTGACGATACTTACATACAAAATACACAATATTTGCAAAGCAAAAAGGCATGCACAATATTTACAGTACTTAAATGAAAAATACACAATACATTTTATGATACTTAAATACGATTGAAGTTAATTTATACACATACAATAATTACTAATAACAAAATTCATACAGGTAATATACAAAGATTTCTGATTGTCCTTTTTAATATATTTCCGTTTGGCATACGCAGGTTCACAACTCGCACCTTACCATCGGTGCCAGGAAAAATTTCAGTTATTCTTCCTGTACTCCATTTCGTACTAGGAAGATTTTCATCTTTGATTAAAACTAAGGTTCCTACAGAAACATTATTTTTGTTAAATTTCCACTTGTGACGTTCTTGTAAATTATTCAAATAATCGCGTTTCCAAAGCTTATATATATGTTGGGTAATTTTTTTACTCTTTCCCATCTCGACAACTGATTCTCGTTTATATTAGTTATTTGCGGTTCAACTATGGATGTTAGGGGTCTACCTACTAAGAAGTGTCCAGGGGTCAGTGTTTCGAAATCATCGAAATTTGACGTCAAAGGAGTGAGTGGTCGGGAATTTAGCACAGCCTCAATTTCACAAAGTATTGTGATGAACTCTTCGAGAGTTAAATGTGCGTTCCCCACGACTCTTTTTTAAGTGGAATTTAAATGCCTTTTACTCCTGCTTCCCATAGCCCTCCATGGTTTGGGGACCTGGGTGGGATAAAATTCCACTCTATCGATTCATTTGTCAAAAATTCTGCTAATGTGATCCGGTAATTTGATCATTTTGAACAATTTTTTAATTTCGGCATTTGCGCCAACAAATGTTTTAGCGTTGTCGGTGGTGATTTTTGCACACTTTCCTCTCCTACCAAAAAACGTTTTAAACTTGCAATGAATGCTTGGGATGTGAGATCTGTCACAAAATCTAAATGAATTGCTTTTGTACATAAACATACATAGACTACTACATAAATTTTATTTAATGCCCCCTTTTCTTTGATTTTTAAACTTAACGAAGAATGGGCCTGCAAAAATCAACGCCCGTGACATTAAAGGGATAATTCGGTGTTACACGATCTCTCGGTAGGTTAGCCATAATTTGATTCATAGTGATGGGCTTGTTCTTAAAGCAATTCACACATTCATGAATAATTCTACGACAGTTATTTCTGCCATTGAGTGGCCACAATTTTTGACGAACAAGATATAAAAGTGAGTGGGGTCCTGCATGCAAATATTTTTTATGATAATGGCTCAATATAATATCAGTTAAAACGTTTCTACTAGGTAAAATCATGGGAAATTTAGCTTTCTCATTTAAATTTGAATTGGCAAGTCTGCCTCCTACTCTAATGATGTTGCTCTCATCAAGAAAACATTAAGTGGAGTTAATTTGCTTTTCATAGGAATAGGCTCACCTGCCAACAATTTGCGCATTTCTTCATAGAACTCCCTTTCATGCAATGAGTGGATCAGCCAGTTCTCAGCATGACTTACCTCCTGTGAAGTAAGGGGTCCCTTTATCTTTGTAATTCTGGTTCTGCAGTTGTGTATGAATCTGTAAAGAAAACTTACAACACGAATTAATTTTACATAGTTGTTTGAAATATCAATAATGTTTTCAAGGAAATTGTTTTTAGTCACTGTCAATGTCAAGGAAATGTCCTCTTTTGGATTTGAGTTCTTTCTCATTTCCGTTAAATACACTCTTTCTGGGATCGCTTCATCTAGTCCTTTGGTCTGGAAGTCAATTTGACGTAGAAACGAGGATCCATTCCACCACTTGGAGTTGGTTGTAAGAGCGTCTACGCTGATTCCTCTCGTAAGTAGATCTGCTGGGTTGTCCTTGCCGGAACAGTGGAACCACGAGTTAGGATCGGTGAGGATTGGATTTCGCGAACCCTGTTCGCAACAAAGGGTTTCCATCTATGGCTTGGACCTTTGATCCAATGTAAGGTGACCTGAGAGTCCGTCCAGAAAAAGGCTCTGTTTGAACACTTCTGATCTAGGATTTTCTTGACTTCCTTCGCTAAGCGTGCAGCAAGCAGAGCGCCCATCAGTTCCAATCTAGGGAGGGATAACCTTTTCAGAGGTGCAACACGGCTCTTGGATGTTACAAGATCAACGCTGACTCTGTCCTTGTGCTGACTCTCAAGAAGGCGGCTGCTCCATATGCTTTTGACTGGCATCAGAAAAGGTATGGATTTGGACTTCACTTGAATCTCCACTGGAATCGAGGATCTTTCGCGGAATCTTTAACTCTGATAAAAATGGAAGTTCTAACCACCATTGTGACCATACTGCATGAATATCTGGCGGTAGCTCGTCATCCCAGGATAACTTCCGTAGCCAAAGTTCTTGTAATAGGCATTTGAGCCTAATCGTGTAGGGTGACAAGAACCCAACTGGATCGTATATTTTCCCAGCTGATTGAAGCACAATTCTTTTTGTGATGGGTTTTGACGTGTCCAATTGCAGAAGTCCTTTAACATCAATTGTAAAATAGTCGTGGACAACATCCCATGGTATCCCTAAAACCTTTGACGAAGGGATTTTGGAACTGTCGTCCGGGTGACGAGGATGTGTCTCAAGGCCTTCCCTTTCCCAAGTTCTCATCAATGTTTGATCATTTGAATTCCATTTGCGTAATTTCATGCTGGCATTCTTCATGATTGTTTCAGCATCCTTTGATACTTTTAAGGCTTGGGAGATGTCATCAGCACCACTGATTACGTCATCAACATAGAGACAAGTGTCAAGCATTTCAGTTGCTGCTGGATATTGCTCACGGTAATTCTCGATGTGATGCTTAATTGTTGCGGAGAGCAAGAAGGGGCTTACGTTGACTCCAAACATCACACGCTTAAATCTATACACTTGAAACTTGTAGGGATCTGTTTGATTTGATCTAATGTCTGGAAACAAAAATCTAACTGCATCTCTGTCCTCGTCACGTAATGAGATTTGCAAGAATGCACGTTCTATATCTGCGGTGATAGCAATCGTGTTCAAGCGAAAAGAAATTATTAGGTGGAATATGTTTGGGTTTAAATTCTCACCTGACCATATACAGTCATTAAGAGATGGTTGTCCATCTTCATGGGAACTTGCATCGAAAACAATGCGCATTTTTGTAGTTAGGCTTTCTTGGCGAAAGACCGCTTGGTGCGGTAAATAGAATACTGCTCTATCAGTTGGTTTTTCAGTTTCTAGAACCCTTTCAATTATTCCTTGAGATTCATATTCTTTCAAAATTTCGGAATATTGTATGTACAGAGTTGGATCACGAATGAATCTTCTTGTTAAGGATTTTACACGTTTTTCTGCTACGGAAAAATTGTCATTTAACTCTTGTGTATGGCTCTTCCAAGGAAACCCAACTTCATAACGACCACTATTGAAACGTACTGAAGATTTAAAATGTTGCATGGCTTGGTCGTCTGGGTCACAACTAGACTCTGCTTTAATTCCTATTGCTTCTAAATCCCAAAATTTTGTTAAATTTCTATCAACCTGATCTTGGATGAAATTGCAAAAATAATAGTTCGATGGTTCGTTTTGAATGGAACCTGTTACAATGTAACCAAATACGGAGTCCTGCAATATTATTGAATTGTCATGTAATTTTATTTGTTTACTTTTAATAATTCATAAAATATTTCACCTCCCAGGAGAATATCAATTCGTTTGGGAATATTAAATTCCGCATCTGCATATCTTATATTTTGAGGCAATTTTATTTTTGTTAAATCCAATGGCTGTGTAGGAACGCAACCAGTAATTTTAGGGACTATGAGAAAGTTAAGTTTTCTTTTAAATGAACTTCCGTTCGAAATTTGAGCGGAAATTCCTTTCCTCACTGAAATGCAAGCTCCATTCAAGCCTACAATAGTTGAATTCATAGAGTATTTATCCAACCCGAGGAAATTTGACGCTTCCAAGCTACAAAGGCATTTCTGGCTTCCTGAATCGAGGATCGCGTTCATTATAAGCCAACCCCTGTCGCACTCTGAACTTTGACCTTCGCGGTCGAAAGCAAAATAGATTTCTCCCCACTCTCATTGTAAAGACACGTCGCGGTTTGAGGATTTATTACATAGGCTGGACTCGGGTCATAAATGACACCTGATGAACTCTGTGGAGAGGGGTAGGTTTCTGTTTATCTGTCGGGGAACACTTGTTTTGCAAAGAAGAGAATTGTGGTTCGCATTACAAACCCTACATTTCCTGTTCAGTTTTAAACAGTTCTTAATAAGGTGATGGCCTAGACAATTAAAGCATAGGTTTAAGGATCTCACTTTGTTGCTTCTTTCTTGAACAGACATCTCGTGAAACATTTTACACTTAAAAATTGGGTGTGTCTCTGAAGGACATAACGGACAGGTTTTTCCATTGCTTTTCACGACAAATGATCTGAATTTTGGAGAATATTCGTTCTTGTTTTTCAACGAAGAATTTCTTTGTACGTTTTCTAAGGCTTGGCTCCTTTTATTAAAAAGTCTAAAAAAATTATTCCACTTAGGCAAATCATTAGAATGTAATTCCATTTCATATTGTTTACGCGATTCATCATCTAGACGTTGAGTTATAACAAAAATTAACATTGATTCACACAAAGCGTTAGGTTCTAATTTTAGTTGTTTTAAGGCTCTAAGATGACTCTGAATTGAATCTATTAAACTTCTGAGATGAAAAGCAGATTCAAATTTTATTTTGTTAGGATTTAAAAGTTCAGCAATATGACTATTTACGATTAATCTTTTATTTTCGTATCTACCTTCTAAAGCTTCAAATAAAGATGAGTAAGAATCGTTTACTGTTTGCAATTGTTTTGCATGGCCTTTCAGGGCAGATTTTAAATAATATAGTTTTTGCGAGTCTGATAAACAAGCGTTATCATTAATTCATGATACAAATTGGGATTTAAATTGCAACCAATCAATATATTGTCCCGAAAATTCCGGTAAATTAATGGGTGGCAGTTTCACATTGTAATTAGCGAAATCATTTTCACAGATAATTCAGAGGTATCCACATTAGAAGATTCAAGTAAGGTATTGAGACTCACCTCTAAATTATCTGCGTCCACTTCCATCGTGTCCAAACTGGTCTCGAAATCCATGAGCTCTTCATCTGAAAGAATCCTGTAGCTTTCGGTCCGAAGTTTGTCTATTTTTGCTTTCACTTCAGAAAGCGATGCGAGTTTAGTTCTCTTTTCAACTTGATTCAATGGTGAATCCACATTTTCCAAGGAGTTTCTAATGCGTGTGATCTGACCGAGCAGATGTGCTTTCCTTCTGTTAAACACGGTGAGTTCTGATAGTTCCTTTGGAGCCATTTTGATTTTTGGCTCCGGCTCGACGGACCACAAAACTGGGTGAGGTCGATAGCTCTGATTTTAACCACAAATGGTGTGGTTATTCTAGAAATGTCTATAACGGATTATGAGCAGACTTTGAGTTATGTATAACTTGACTGCTCAAGCAAAAGGCGTGGACTGTATACTTTAAAAATTGTTCGTTTATTGAGGACGGTAGGTACGTCCGCTCCGAGGATGCATTACAAGCATACTGACGAAATGTAAACAAGGAGGACTACTAGCGCCCTCTGCACATGCGGGTCGTAACAAAGTAATACACTTTATAATATTAAGCATCCTATGGGTTTATACTCAACATCAAACTATTCGCAAAATAGCTTACAACTTCTATTCAAATTGTAAAGAAACTGAAATATAAATATATCTTACTGCAGTCAAAAATATTCATAATATGTAAATATCCTATTCCTCCACTTATTTCAGTACATTTTAAAAACTGTAGCTGAATGCAATTTTTTATATTTATAAACGAGGCATAAAAGCTCACACAGTCGTAAAAATGTCTTTATCATTTTTAAATACACTACTATAAAACGTACATGGATTGTAAGATCAGTCGTAAAATCTTAAAAGCTTTTAGAGGAGCTAAAAACATGTAATTTTGTATTAATAAAATGTTTAATATAATACAAAAATATACATGTTATTAAGCAAATACATTTGAAAAATCAAACTTCCTTCTGAAATAAACGTAATTGAAAGAAAAATGTTTAATTGCAAATGAGTGGAAATACATGTTTATCTAAGGGGTATCCCCAAAGTGAGGTAATCCTCAAACTTAAGACTCAAACTCAGAAGCACAACAATCCATGAGGTCCAGGAACTACTGTGCCCATCATAATACACGTGACCATTGGACGCTGAGGTTTATGAACAGATGTCCCGATTTGGTGGTCTGTCTGAAGAGAGACCTTCAGTGTTTAAGACCCGAAGCAAGCTTGATACTCATTTATCGACCCAATGTAGCGGGGATGAAAGGCAGAGTCGACCTTGCGCAGCCCGTTAATAGAACCCCAGACCTGTGGTGTGGAAACCCTATACACTACCACTCGATCCTATTCGGTGAAAATTAAAATTTAATGTTAGAATCTTAGATAAATCCTTAATGAATGAGGGAGTCCAAACTTTTTTTTCATGTAAACTGTTTAGACGGAAATGGTTAATTATGAACATTTCACAAGTTGCATAAATTAAAATTAACCGTTATAGTTTACATAAATTTTTAAGGATACAAAAGGTGTATTTTGGCTGCACGAATTAATTTTAAAAGGAATACGGTTACGAAAAAGTAGTACAAATCTATCTAAAGTAGGGTTGGTTACCTTAGATATTGTCGAACATAACAATGTATTGGAAGCCAATTCCACAATTCGTTGTTATAAAAATGTATGGAAAATTACAAGATTTATTTTTGCATTTGTAATTTATATATATATAATTTTTCCTGGGAGCTTTAAAAGCTAGAGCGGCATCCATCAAAAAACCGCGGTTCTCTCTCTATTTTTCCAGATCGCCCCTGACTAAGCCGGCTCTGCCATAGTAAGTGAAAATGCCGGATTTTGTTTGACAAGATCATTTTATAGCATTTTTTTTCATGTATTTTAGATGGTCGTTTTATATTTTCTACATCAATATCTTAATGTCTGAATTTAAAATTACATAAAATTCTTGACATTCGCATCAATGACCATGATAATTTTTATTAGTATATGAATGTGTCATCAAACGATTACATGACTAATATTAACACATTATTTTAACCATTTAATTAATATTAAGTATAACATAACGCACACAAATTTTATAAACTTTAAAATAAATATTTCGAAAAACACTTCAGATATACTCAAAAATTTTTATTCCTACGCTTTAGCTTCTCAGTTTTGCTTCTCTATGTAAGAATTTATTGTAATTGTATATTCATCAATTTTTTTAGTATATTTTTTGCTCTTAGCATGCGGTTTTCAACTGAATTGTATGAAATTTTCGAAATATATTAAAAGATACCAAAAAAGCTATATAATAAAATTTGAAATTTTTATTATACTCAAACAATTGTTAAAACTTATGGTAAATAATTTTTAACTGCGCTATGCATTTTTTTTTCGAAATTTCAAATGGAATTTCTAACATAAAATTTCTACCTTTATAAGGTCGAGATTTCAAAAAATATCCAGATTTTAATTACTTATTCAGTTAGCCTTTAAAAAAGATAAATGTTGAGGTATTTTGCATAAATAGATATTTTTGAACAATATATAATTCGAATGTTTTTCAATAGCTCGAATTTAAAATTGATTTTTATGTTTATTTATATGCATAAATGTCTACTGTAAATGTTTCCGTATATTTTTGATTACCATTTATTCAAACATTCAAGTTATAAAAAAATGTGTGAAAATCTTCATTCATGTTTTCTTTGATGTAAACTGAAATTCAAGCACTTAAAATTCAAATATAATTCGGTGTATTTTAACAATATATAACCAGGCACACACACACACACACCGTACTTAAACTTCCCTGAACACTTAGGCTTTGAAATCTAAAAAAAAAACTAATAAATCTTAATTAGTTTTTTTTTTCGTTATTATTTTTATCAAAGTGTAAGAAAATGTTTCAAATGATTTGATGAAGTTTAAATTTATTCATTTTTAGTGGTTGGAAAATTGAAAAGGTTCCAAATTTTAAAGAGTTTGGTGTTTTATTAATTTTTTCGGTATCTTATAATAAAAATAATCATGTTTCAAAAACTGAAAGCTTTGATTAAAATAAGAAAAATGAAGCGAAAGAATATACTTAAAAAAATATAATTTGTCTAACTATATAAAATAGCAGATTGCCCTGACACGCCCCAACTTGTTACAGTTTGAAATTAATATGAAACCAAAAGGGAATTGTAACATATTTTACTTATGTGTTGGGACTTTTGGAAACTTTTAAAATACAAGCTAGCAAACAAACACTTCTTGGGTTCTAAAGAAATTTCTCCCCGATTTTTTACGATTGCCCCAGGGTCAAAACACGGGGTTCCCTGCGAGCCATAAAACTCCTGCTGTGTTGCTTCCTCCATCCCTCATTATCTTTCAAGATGTTAAACCTTAAAAGGGGGAAAGGATTTCAGAAAAGTGCGGCTAATCCGCTTTTGAAAACGTTACTTGAAGGCAGAAAAATCCGTGCAGTCCATTTTCGAATTATCTTTGCACTGACGGAATTTTCCGTGCTATCCGGTTAGAGGGTTAATGACATAAAATAACACAGTTACAATGGACAGACATTTGGACATAATACAGGGTAAAAATTTAGAGGAAATAAGAGAAAATTAATTAAATTACATAGTCCAGGATTGGACAGCGAGACGGGCAACGCTCACTCATTGAGCTCCAGACTCTCTCTGACGATAATACAGTGTTTCGTTCGGTAACACTTCCGGTACAGGTACCGCCATCTACATTTCGGTCTTAGAATTAAACCATGCGTTACACTGTTCATTTGAATATGTCATACATTCATGACCTAGTTGATTTTCGTATCCTTCCAAACATCCGAAGCATATGAACAATGATGAAATATTTTCTTGGATATAGCTGCATAAGATTTCGACCATTGATGTAGTGAGAACTATTTCTGCGTGTCGATACAATCGAAGTCTGATTTTGGAAAAGGAATGTGTTTAGCCACTTCTTTTCTCAGAAGTTTCCGAAAAACACGCCCGAACATGATTGAAACAGTTTTCGACGTGATCTGCTTATGGTTATCTTTCAATACATCCCATTTCGTTTCTTTTAGCATGAAACCTGAGTCAAAAATTTGCGAGAAAAGTCCTTTCACTGGAAAACACGTTACCATATGATATGACATTCTCGATAACAGTTCGGGAAAGTACGAGGCAGTCCTTGATAACAAATACTTTTCCATCATCAAAGGCTTGATCGATTGCAGATAATTCTCTTACGAGGGCTAACCATACGGAAGGTATTACAGTGATTCCATCTTTGGTAGGTAGGAGAGATCCAGTGGCATCGAGCTTGTATCGGCGCAAGTGAATTTGAGGAACATCTGCAAAATCAGAAACAACGGCGTAGTTGTGACTCCCTAGATAGAAATGATTCTCAGGTACAGCATCTGGCTTAAACGAAGAATCTTTCCCGTTGTCTTTATCAAAACACACTCTTTTGTCTTGAGGATTGGAGAAGACGAGAGGTGTAGCACGTTTCATGGTTAACTAAATAAATTTCAATTCGCTAATCACGAAAGAAAATATCTTGAAAATTTGTGATAGGGTTGGAACGTGATAATTCTTTATCGTGAAGCAAAGTATTCTACCAAGTCAGAGCTTGAGAAGAAATGATATACAGAAAGAAAAAAAATGAGTATTACAAGGTGGCAACAGTAAGCTGATTGGTTCATTTCCATGACGTAACTTTGGAAACAACTGATTGGTAGAAAAAATACTGATGTCACTAGTCTTATAACATCACTATTATAATCAGATTCATAAAAAAACGCGGTTTTCAATATGGTTTATTTACGAAACCTATCTTCCCATATTTTAATCACATCTATATAAATGAAAATCAATATTTCAGTACTGTACCCTAAAGACACTCATTTTAAAATTATTTATGCTTTGTTTTTCTATTTTGATTGTTTATGCAATATCCCGCTACGAGAAAATAGAAGTGAAAAAGAAGGGGGCGGGGGTAAAGTGTCAAGGATGAAGAAGGACGAAATGAGAGGGGCCGGTTGGAAAGTATGGATGGGAAAAACTCCGGAAGGGGTGGACGGGAAGAATAGAGGGAAGGGGTGGAGGGGACGGAGAGAACTCGATCGGGGAGGTGGGGGCCTCAAGCACCTCAGCGCTTCGTGATCCAGAACCCCCACTTTTCTACTACTCATAACTAATTGAAAAATATCCCTACAATACTTCTCACTCGGCAACTAAAACAGGATGAAAACTCTAGAAATTACTACCTAATTTCAAAATAAAACGTATTCACAGATATCAACGACTTTGTCAACAAAAGAAATTTGTCTAAAATGTGATTTGAATTTGGAATACAATTTAAAAGAATAACCTCGATTCATCTGACGTCATAATCATATGATGGTACGCTAAATAAATAGCCACGTATTTCATTCGTGTTTGATTCAACTGAGTATTTTGGCGGCATTTTCGGACTTGCATCTACTATCATATAACAAAATGAAATACTGTAGCATATTAAATTGCCATAATGACTGTAGGATGAAAAGTTTTTCACAAATTCCATTGAAGAATCCATATTTATTACAAAAAGGAATACAAAATTTACGTCGAACAAACTTAAAACCATCTAACTATTCATCAGTATGCTCCGATCCTTTTGAAGAAGCATGCTTTATGTGTCAGCCTTTCACCAATAGAAGAACATTAAAACCAAATTCAATTCTTTCAAAGTTCTGTTTTTCCGAGCCGCCAACTACCCAAAGAATTTTGCAGAAAAGAAATAAATCTTCAGTGTCACAGAAATTAAAAGATGTTCTAAAAGACATTTCGACAGAAATGTGAGTACTTTTTAATTATTTTGGTACTTACGTATTATCGCAACAATCGCCAACGTTCAAGATAACTCGCCATATTGACGACTCCGATTTCGCATGTGTCGTACGCGCTTAATTGGCAATCATGTACTTAATTTCATATAATGTCGCCATTAGATTGTGATAATACGTAAGTACCATTTTTTAATTTTCAATTTTTTTGTTTTTATCAAATACGGCGTATGAAGACGATATTTAAAGTTTTAAAAACAGTCTGAAATATTTTCTGAGCAATTTGAATTCAAAGAATTTTAATTTTGCAGACACCAAGAGATACGTAGGTAAAGTGTAATACGATTAGCTAATATTGTTTACTTGATTATCACGTGATGATTGGCAAACGATCGCAGCGCCCTCTGGTAATGAATCGATCCCACTGAGAAAAGAATTTTTTTTCTCTTTACCAAGCCTCAAATTTTTGTTTTTATTGAGTAACATCAATTTTATTAAATTTTTGTTAACCTCACGCTCTAAAACATGAGGACTGTTGATGATGGGTATTGTAATTTTAAATCTTGGTCAAGTGGGGAGAACAATATCTGAGCAGGGAAATAACCTGACGTGTAAAACTTAAGGATAATTTTTTTAGTGATAATTTCACGAGAAATCATCTGAGAGACATAAAATTCAGAAATGAGAGACAACATTTTGTACTTAAACGATGAGGAAAACATAGTTACGCAAAAATGAATACAATGCATATAGTACGGAATCAAACAGAAAAAAAGCTTTATTGAACTCATAGTATCGTTACGTATGATTGTCTGCCCAAGAGGAAGAACAACAAGCAGATGTTCCGTTGTATGATATGCTCTCCCCATATTGCAGTGGTTGCTTCTTACCGTCTCTCCATAACCCTTTAAGACCCAAATTATCTTTAAATGTTCACTTCTTCTAGTTATTAATACTATATTGACCCCAATGACCCTGGGAAAATAGTAAAATATAATTCCCACTTCCCTCTCCTTGGAACGTAGACGGTATCCGCATCATCGTGCGGGTTGTGCATTTTCTGTGAAGTCAGCACCTATGAAATTTTACTTTTCTTTGGCTCTTAGTTGTTGGAATAAACACACAATTCAACTAAAAGTTTTACAAATAAGGAAATTATTAATGAAAAATTAATTTTTTTATTAACTCATTATTTATTTCCTGTGGAAAGCTTTAAAACTTGTTTTTGATAAGCATAAATATACTTCGCATTTTTCACAACGTATTTTCAAATTGCTTTCGTAGTTTTCAAATCTACACTTGCGAGGCCTTGAAATGTCATCGAGGAATCGAAAATGGCTATACGTGTCAAGCCTTTTTATTCTGAAATGTCCAGGATAAAAGGCATGGCATGTATAGTAGGTGGAACTTCGATCTTTTTGCGAGCGGAATCACACAACACTGTTATATTCATTATCAGTTAAAATGCTTTTGTTAGTAGGTGGAGAGGCTGCTAACGCTTCAACTATCTCTTAAATTTTAAAAGATCCATTTTAATTTTTGGAGGAATTTTATTTGATATTACATCTTGCTTGCACAGAAACCAAGAATTTGCAACAGCTAAAGCAATGAAATGAATGAGTTCAAGAAACTTAGATGGTACAGAATGATCCAAAATTGTCTTTCAATTTCAAATATTTTCTTGTTTTTCTTCATCGCTCTCATCTGAACATGAATCTCCTTTCAGTATACGTGATTCATATGTTTTGTTCGCAACCTTGTCATCCTTCGAGAGATCCCCCAAGTTCTGTTCTAAGTTCAATCTGATTTATTCATCAATTACAAAATTTCTTCTTGTGTACGAATTCTGCTGCTTTTAGACACCTGAAAAAGTTTTTGGTTAAAAGTTAGCACAGTATTCCATGAAAAATAATAAAATGTATCAGAAAATTTTATAATTAAAAATATATAAACTTAAACTACACCACACTAACTCCCATCGGAAAACCCAGATTTTTTTTGGAAGGGGGAGGGGAGAGAGATGGATGCAGATATCTATGTAAAGGATGAAAATGCCGTACTCCTCTTCAAAAGTGCGAAAGAGAAAATGAATTGCAAAAAATAGCAAGATAAATAAAAAAGGGAATAGTACATGGCAACCCCAAGGAAATGTATTTTTAATTATATAACAATATATTTCGTTTTTATTTAAGCCTCAATCAACATTATTGAAACAGAAATAAAACTCACATGGCAAGAACTTACCTTTATAGGTGCTGTGACTCAAGTAACGCCCAACCTGCACGATCGTGCAGATAACGAAATCCTGAGTCCTACAAGCAACATTAAAAGAGTATAATTCATATTTTTTTCTATTTTATAATTATTTAAACATTAATACGAAAATGTGTACCTAAGCAATTAAAAATATATTGATAATTACCTTTTTCGTTGTAATTAAAAACAAGCTAAATTTTCCAGCTGAAAGTAAAACATGGACTACAACCACCGTTTGTTGATACATCGTGATACCTTACACTTTCTGCAAACACGCTCAATCATTGAATTCGGGAATTTCTTACATACGACTATTCCAGAAGCAAAAACGTATAAGAATATCTAACTCGCACGATCGTGTGGATGGGGTCTTAAAGGGATATTCAGCACTAGATTATCCATCAGTTCTTGAGGTGAGTGCTCGTACCATCCGTTTCAATTTTGTTGAAAATGCTGTCCAATCCATTCAAATGATCTCTTCACTTTCCAATAGCTGCTGAGCATCAGCAATTTGGTTTGGTCGTGCGTTGTCATCCATAAAATCGAAGTCCGGTCCAATAGCACCTCGGAACCGACGCACATACAATAGCGATCCCTGACTACAGAATTTCTGTCTAACACTCGGAGCTCAATCTACCCGTTCAGCATAATGTTTCTCCAGAAGACAACTCCAGGACCACCATAATGATCTTTTTCCGTGATGACTAGGACTGAGCCATGTCCCGACCTTTTTTAAAATCAATTGGCGTGGAGAATCGCTTGTGGCATTGAAATGACTCTCATCCGTAAAGAGGACACGACTTACTTGATGAGATGTGCAGTTTTTGTGCTCTTTACACCATTGTAAATGGTCCCGCCGATGTCCAACTTTCAAAAAGGACGCAACGATCAGGACGGCAGGTGAATAGGCCCCCTTTGTGAAGGTGTCTGGTCACAGTAAACCGCAATACTTGCCGCCCTGTTGCTGTACACAGTTGCTGAGCAATAGCGCTTGCTGACTGGAATATGGCTCCTTCCTTCTGCAGGACGATACATCGGTCATCTACTGTAGCTGTTTTAGGGATACCACCACCAACCTTTCTAACAGTTGTATCTATAGTTCGGAGGACTTTCCAAGCGGGCGTGAAATGACACTTATGCTGATTCCGAACTCTTCAGCTGCACAGGTCAAACCTCACCTCTCCGCCTGCTTTCCGATCACTCTTCCATGGGAGAAATTGTGATCTTTTCTAACCATATTTAACGAAAGAACTCACTTGCACTTCAAGCGAATGTCTTTAATTGCTCCTCCGTTTTTCCTTTTATTGTAGTCTTAAGCCGCGCGCGCCGACCGCATGTGTTTCGCGTACACTCACATCACCTATGACATTTAGTTCCTGACATTTGCATTCCCATTACCTTTCTACTGAATCGCATGTTCATTGAACTGATAGCAGTACCTCCCCCTTCCCTTTTCTGCAATTTCAAGGCTATCTGCTTAAAATTTACACTGTTACTTAAGTTTTTCGCACCAGTGTTACATCAGCATAGTCTTTTAAACAATATATTGTTCTATTAAATAATGAACAATTCAATAATTCTGGTAGTTAAATAGCGTCCTTATTTTTTCTTTGACTCAAAATATTGTCGTGTATTCATACTCCAAATTAAAATTTTTAGTAAATCTCTCTCTTAATTAGCTCTCTTTTTTAAATTTTATCATATATTCAATGCTTGTTTCTTGTAGGGATAACTGAGAAGCTAAGCGCGCCAATCAGAATTTTTTTTGTCTATAAGCTTCCAGAGTTTCTGTCAAAATTACTAGCAAATAAAACAACTCTAATATATACATGCACCATTTTATTCTAACCTTTAGCAAAACACTGAAGCATTCAGGAGCTGAAAACTATGTTCCATTACATTGAATAAAATCTTATTTTCTCTAAAAACATTCAAGCTCCCTTTTGATGAGGATTTATAATAAATGATTGCTAATTTTATCTGACCAAATAAAGGGTTGTCTTGGTTAACATTTGTAGATAAGATGGAAGACATTTTTTCAATTCTATTTCTTTTTCTATGCTTCTCTAAAATTAAGATGCATCAACCTATCGGATACTTATAATTGTGTGAGTTCCCAAAAGCAGTAATTATACTGGATTGTGCTGTATAAAAAATTGAAGCCATTGTTGAACAACAATTGGAAATTTAAGGATTATTTTCCTCGAATTTTATAAATTCCTATATGGAAACACACAACTTTTCTTCTTGTTTAACATTTCTACTCTTCGTCCCCTGTAAGAGGCACATAAGTATTTTTCGTTTTTCTTTCCTGCAAAGTATCTGTCTTTTAGAAAAATGTTACATATTAATTTTTAATAATACTAGCTGTATCCCGCCCTGCGTTGCTGTGGCTCAGTATAATTAAAGTGACTGCCTACATTCAAAATGTATCTAATAATATAATCTCTTCATGCAAAACCGTATAAGTGTGATAAATAATTATTTGCGGTAGCTCTTATCCAGCGATTTCAAGCTATTCCTCTTCCTGTAGTTTGTTTTGAAATAGCAATGAAATTTAATTTTACGAATTATAATTGCATGGGAAATATATTTATTTACATGTCAGTTAAATTAATTATGATGATAGTACGTAGGATTCGCATAACAATCAGTAGTAGAATATATGCAATTTTGATTACAAGAAAGACCACACAAGAAAAATTTTGTCCGCTCCTATCGTGTATTAAATGGTCCATTTGAATAGTAAGCATACCCAGTCGGAAGGGTTAGCGAATGGTTCTAGTGCCTTAGAAGTTGCACTTGAAAATGACTTGGCAGAATCAAAATGAGTCTCTTTTTTTGTTAATTGGCTATAGTTGAAATGACTGCAGTTTCTTTTCTCTCAATATCTCGATTGGACAAAAATCTCCTTTAATGAAGAGAAATCTAGTTTGGATGTACTAAATGTTGTTTTAGTCTTCAGAAGTTTTGATCTTTGAAGCTGTCTTTAGTCTCAAAGCTTATGTGTCTTGTGAATACTAGTTGTCTTTCTCTAAATAGACTGAAAAGAATTGGTTTACTTGTGATCGATATGCAACTTTAATATACTTTACCTCCCAGTTTATTGATAAAATTACTATCAAAATTATACCTCAACTTGTACTATTATCTAACCCACTTGTACTATTCTACCCAAAGATTATAGAAGTAAGCACTGAATCCTGCTAAATCTTTAGATTTATATGTTGCGTATTTAAATTATTGCAATTCACATGTTGTGATTTGACTATTTTTTTTTATGCAAGCTACTAGGATTCGCAAGAAAACATAAGGCGTTTTGGCGAGGGCAGTTGCAAAAATCCTTTAGAAATTGGTTGCCTTTCTGCTTATATGTTTTATATGATGGGCACAACTGGCCTCTAATTCTTTCCTTCGGCTTATTTTTGGGACCGATTTAAGCATCCAACGATAGAACTCTGCACCCAAATATTTATGTATTCTGTGAAAGAGGGGAGGGGGAAAGTTACTCTTTAAATATTTGTAGTTAATTTTGAAAAAAAAGTCACTTTTCAAATTTATCATTGATTTTAACAATTTTTTCATTGGTTTTGTTTTTTTGTTTATTTATATGTTTGGAAACTGTCGATGGAAGATCCCGCGAAATTTCATTAAAGAAAAATGGTGTTTTGGTTATTCATGCTAGATCAATAACCTCGATCCCTTTTTGAAGTACTTGTGGATGCCTATTTTTATCAGTATTATTTGTTGTAATTAAGGTAACTTGTTCATATTTTAAAAATATTTTTTAAAGTTTGAACTGAATTTTTATAAGTGATTTATTTATTAAAAAATAATTAAATAGTTTATACTTCTTGAAAATGGTTGTGCATCCGAAAATGTAACGCTCTCTCTGATTGGCTGTTGGAATTGAGCATCTAAGATGGCGAGCCGTTATTTTTGTTGTTTTGGTAATAATCGATAAAAAAATATCATGAAATATTTTTAAGCAAGTGTAATTGAACATTTTGAAGATTTCTAAGGAAGAAAGATTAAAATTTGTATACTGTTCAGATATATTCAATCAGACCTCCAGTATGCCCATCGTTATCCACCAATGAGATAAAAGCTCTTAACCGTTAGCTTGGTCCAGGAACGCTATGTTTGCTACGAAGATCTATGGTTCTGCGTACAGTATGATTCTTTTGTTTGGATGTGCATTTCTAAAGGTAACGCCATTTCATGATTAATGCGCTAAATTTGAACAATTGATAACCATTGTATGACATAAGTATCATTTAAGAGTAATTCATCAGAGAAATGAGATCAACGTTGTCAATCGTTGGTCACGTGACCATTCAAAGCCTATGGCAGTAATGGCGGCTGTAAATATTTTCATTTTAAGGACTTTACGTTAATTGATTGCATGCTTGTTTTGTACTTTGTATGTCATAAAATATGAAGAAAAGATTTTTGAAGTGCATTTGATATATTACCGCATCTCAATGTCTGGCCGAGGCAGAAGAGGTCGTGGTCGACCGCCTAAAAGAGCAGCCATTTCGCACAGAGTTAATTTACTAAAAAAACCTCGATATTTATACGCTGGTTCAGGTAATCATGGTTCTCGTTTATCAACAAAACTAGGTGAAAGTAGTCCCTCACGTAGGGGATCCCACGTGCATTATCGAGGCCGATTGCGTGAAAAATCGAACAGAGGCCGGAATTTTTTTTCAAATATATTGGACTATGATGGAGAAGATGAAATTGAAGAAAATTTTTCTAGTGATGACAGTGAGTATCATCGTGATGAAGAAGTCGAGGATGAAGGAAACGAATCGGATGCTAGTTTTCCGGAATCGGATGAATTAAGTGTTTATTCACAAAGTAGCTTTAGCACAATATCCAGCACAACACCTGCCAAAAGAAAGTGGTGTAAAAGAGCTATAACACCAATTTTTCTGCAAGAAAGAGAATATCCTCTACTATCACTTCCTAAAACTAGTGATGATTTATTGATACCTAAAGAAAATCTTATGCAGGCATTGGGTGTTTATGAAGTTCTTAGACATTTTAGAAATATTTTAAGACTCACTCCATTTTTATTTGAAGAATTTTGTGCCTCATTATCATCTTCGGACCAGACTGCATTACTCTCTGATATACATGTTATGCTCTTGAAAGCTATTTTAAGAGAAGAAGAAGCGCAAGGAACTATGTTTGCCCCTCTTGATATGAGGGATACAGTAAATATACATTTTTATTTAATAGATAGTATGACTTGGCCTGCTGTTCTTCAAATGTATCTTCAGAGTGACCCTGATTACAAAGATGTATTAAGTGTGATGAAAAATTGTGAATATCCATTTACATCTATAGAAAGTCGTTTGGTGGTTTTAGAATTCTTATGTGATAATTTCCTTACAACAACCCCGGCTAGAGACGATTTAATCAGTGAAGGTGTGATTTTTCACGATGATCACTGTCGAGCTTGTCACAAACTTGGGGATCTGTTATGTTGTGAATCGTGTCCTGCTGTGTATCATCTAGCGTGCCTTGATCCTCCATTGCAGGAAGTTCCATCAGAGGACTGGACTTGTGCTGTGTGTAAAGCTAATCAAGTAAGTAAATTTATGGTTTATGTATTCCTAAAACACTAATGTAAAGTATTGTAAAAAGTAATATATTGTATGTGAAATGGGTTATTGTATCATAATTAATCGTGTCAACATTTTCTAAATTCTTCATTTGTGTGCTACTAAAACCTGAATGATATGGGTTTGCCTTTTGATTTGGTCATATATTAATAACTGCTATTCTAAATGTTAAATGCCTTTGTTTTGAAATAAATGATTGTAATATTAAAATTTAAAACACTGATATATTGTCTATTGATGACATAGCTGTGTTAGCGTAGTAGTTTTGGTCACGAACTCGTAGCCAGCGTGTTGTGAGTTCAAGCCCTGATGCCGCTGAAGACCTGCTGTATAGGGATGTTGAGGCTCCAAGTCCTTTTGTTAGCATGGTATAGTGGTTTGGGAGAGGGGATGCCAGGTCAGGTGTCCTAGTCACTACTATGGGTTAAATTTAAGAAATCCTTCACCAGTAGCTCTCGTGTTGCCACAATCACTCTCCAATGATGACTTTTGATAGAAAGTTCTTATCTCTTTTGCAACCATACTAGGTCTAAGGAATCACTTGATGAGATAGGCTTCAAGTTTCCATATAGTAAATAAAAAAAAATTCCTGTTTTATTTCTGTCAATAACTTTTATTAAAAATGAGCAAAATTTCTAAATTTATTATTTTTATTTTTAATTGAATTATTTCAGAATAGCCAATTTTTTTTATGTTGGTGTATTTTTGTATATTTCAAATATTCACCAAGAATTGATTGCGTATATTGTCAAATATCACTTGTTTAGATATACTTGAAAATGTTGTTAAAACATGACTTTTGTATGAATAAAAGCCTAAGTTAGTTATGGAAGGAAAATACTTGCAGGGAAATGTAAAATAAATATATATGATTTTATGTGAAATTGATGTATGTTTGAAATCTGTGTTGATTGATTTGATTAAGATAAAGCAAGAAGTGATTGTAATCTTGGATGCAATTTATTCATGTCTATTTAGATTAAAACACCCCAGACATTAAATTTTTGTAAAAATAATATATTAGTTTTTATTAGCATAATTTATTATGTTTGTAATGATAAGAATTAATGTTAACAAAGTTTATATTCAAAGTCTTAACTTTTCAGAAATTAATGTAGATCAGGCATGACAAACTCGTATGATATTATGGGCTACATGATCTATTTTATATCAGGTTGGGAGCCGCATGCTTTGAATGTTAAAAAATATTAAAATATGATTTTCAAAATGATTATATTATGTATTTATTAGACTCGATGTCAAGCTCAATGCAACTTATATTATACATACATGGACATCTTACATTTTTTAATGGAATATTAAATTGATATTATGTATTTAGTACTTGCATATTATCGCAACCTATTTACATTGTATGAAACGAAGCACATGATTGCCAATTCAGTGCTTATGACACATACGAAATTGGGGTTGCCAACTAGGTGAGTTATCTTGAACGCTGGCAATTGTTGCGATAATACGCAAGAACCATGTATTTGATGAAATGAATTTATTATTTATTTTTTTGCTTGAACTGTATAGTATTGTGTAAAAAAATATTGATAAAATGGTAAAAATGATTAAAATAAAAGTTGTGAACAAAATTTTTTTATCTAACTAGAAGGACTTATCTTATTTGAATTTGGATAGTATTGCATTGTCTTAGTTTGGTCAAGCTCACTTAAGTAACAAATTTCTGATATTTTGTGAAATAAAAAATAATTTGATTTAAAAAAGTAAGTTTTTCTAATATTTCTAAACTTCACGATTTTCAAGGTGTAATTGATAATTGGAAGGAGTTCTTAGCTTTAAATATGATTTCTAATATTTTAACCCCTGATAATTTAATGTGTGACATTTAAAATTGTTTATCTCGTAAAACTTTCGATTGTGACTACTTTTAGTCTCACAGATTGTATAAGTCTTGGTATTGAAATAAAATAATCATATTGCTTTAATACTTTGATATTAAACAGTACTAGCTAGCAGTATTTATGGTAACATTAAATACTTTTTGTAAAAAGTTCTTACTAATTGTTGTCCCAATTTTGTTGATTTTTTTTTGTGAAACATTAAATGTTTTTATTTCAAATGTAAGTTTATTTCTTTAATTCTGTATTTAATATTGTACAAACATCTCATAATTTTTAGTCTTTATTTTTTCCTATTATGGGCCTGACATGAAACATTCTTATTGCTGCATGGCAGAAAAGTATCTAATTGAATTTTAAAATTAATTAGAATTTATTATTTTTTTAAGTATTTTGTAACAAAATAGTTTTTAATTTAAAACAAGTTATTGCATTGGAAATTATTCTAAACTTTATGTGTACATATTTTTTGGGGTGCAGTTAAAATTTGAAATGTATAATTTACCATTCATACATTAAGGTAAACCATTGCAGCTATAAATTTTATTTGGTTAACTTATTGTAGTTTGAGTAAGTGAGGGGGGTTTTAAACCATTTGAAATCTACATATTGAAAATACTTAAAACATTTCAAAGTTCAATATTAAAATATATGTATGGTTGAAAAAAAGATTCTTTTGTCTAGCATTTATTATGTAATTTTTTTTTCTAGATGGCTTGCTATTTAAAGATTTATTTTAAATTTTATAGTATGGCATTATTTTGCAATGCTTTACAATAATTTGCAAATTTTCATTTATGAATTAGCTTTAATATACATATTTATGATATTAATTAAAGATGTAATTTATATTAACATTTTATTTCATTTTATGATTTTTATATTTTGTATAAAAAAAATAGGTGCCAGGTGTGACTGATTGCATTTCTGAAATTGAGAAAAATATGTTATTGAGTCGTCAAGAATGCCTTGGTTTTGATCGTCATGGTCGAAAATATTGGTTCCTATGCCGAAGAATTGTTGTGTAAGTATATGAATATAAAATAGCAATTCTTGTATAAGTGTTTTTGATCATATCAAAATTTGTTATTGAAAAAGTTCATTTTTTGAGTTACAATTTATTTTTTGTAGTGTGTCCCATTATGCTTATTTCCTGTATTTGTTTGTGATTTTTAAAATATTCTTGAATGTCTTGAAAAAATTCTTGAGAATTTTTGAATATTGCTAGCTTAGTTTTTTACTTGTGAAGTACTAAAGTTTCTTAAAATGAGAGTGGTGCATTTTTTTTTTTTTTTTTTTTAAATTTCCAGTAATAATTTTTGATGGAAAAATTTTTTTGGTAATGATACTGTTTCGTACTTTTTACTTTCTAGTCTTTTTATGCTTACAAATATTTATTGATGTTATGTTTATTTTTTTCTTCTATTTAGTGAAATAAAGAATTGACACTTAATATGCCAAAACTATATTTATCATGCTCTATGTATGTATAATTACTTTACCGCTTAGCTTGAATTTAATTTCAGAAAATTAAGTCTACTTTGTATAGAATGCAACTAGAATTCTCTTTTTGGTATAAGTATCATTCTTTGGCAAGGATGTTGATATTCGATTGCTAAATTTTGTTTTATAGATTGGTATGGTTGAGAACATAAACCTTTTCTCCAATGTTCTTCATGATACTTATGCATCAGTCCATCGATAAATTTGGGTTGAATCCTAGTCCATTTTGGTCGAAATTTTTTGTCGCAAATTTTGAGCGATAAAAGGTTACAACATGGTAATTCCATTTCATCCAAAAAATTTGGATTTTCAAATCACCTAAAAAATGGCAACCTAAAAGTACAACGTTTTTCGCCTTTTCTCCGAAAAACGTCATTTGACATTTGAGAAAGGTTTGCTCTCCACCGGTTGTTGTTAAAATGGTGTGTGAAAGGAAATTAATTGAAAGTGAGGCTGCAAATTCTTTGTGCTCCTGGGCACAAAGGGGAAAAAAGACATTAGAATTGTATGAAAGCTAATTTAATTGCTTCCGTTATGAATTTTTAAAAAATATTAAATTCCATTATTTTTGAGAAAGGGCACTTTGGTTTTAGCAAAAAACTTGCTATAATAATTATCTTGCGTTTATTGGTTTGGCAAGAAAATGCGATCGTGGTAAATGACTTGATTTAAGAACAGGTCACAAGTTGGTGGATGACAATTTTCTCATCGATAATATCCACCAACGGAAAGTTGGAGGGAAAATGATTGATTTCCAATGAAAAACCCTTTCGTCCTCTTTAAAAATGTAAATCATGTTGTACACACTGGTTTTAGAATGCTTTTTTAAAATGAATTTCATTGCTTTCTCCGTTTTTTTCTTTATATAATGATTAATTTAATGTATTTATTCGTTTCATCTTTGCGAAACGCCCATTTCATCCCCCCATGACGAGATTTTTTCGTCATTGACGCCTTTTTGAAAAACCTTCAATTTGGCGCTTTTGGCGAAAAATTTTGGCGCCAAAAAACACAGTGGGTCCTCCTAAGATTTTACCTAGAATTTGTTTTTTTTTGTACCAACTTAAAAATTTTAATTGCATTTTATTTAAATTCATTATTTTTGCAAAAAAATTTGTTTTAAAAAATAATATTTAAGTACTATGTTGAACCAATGAAAAAACTCTCGCAACAAAAAAACTTGTTTTTTTTTTTAACTCATTTAAATTTTTTTGTACATAATTTTTAAGTACATTTTATACAGTATAAAAATAAAACAGAAATTAAAAGTCCTATATTAAAAGAATACACTTATGTCTTGAAAACAACTATTAAAAGAATATACATACTATATATAATTAATCCTTTTTGTCGAAAAAATTTGTTTTTTTTGTTTTAAGGCATTCAATCTAACTTTGTCAATAGATTTTTCTAGAAAAAATGAAGCCTGTAAAATGTCTGCATCAACATGATTTTGAAGGGAAAAGTTGCGTAGTTTGTTTAGTGATACTTTAGCTTCTGACAGAGTTACCGGAGTCAACTCCTCTGATTCCGCTTCATTACTTTCTGTATTATTGTGGTCCAAAGCCACAATTTCAGCATCAGATACAGCTCCCCATACAGCAATGTCCTTGTCAACCAACGCTTAGTCGTCAAACGTCAAATCATGTTCTGGAAGAGCTTCCCAAAGGGATGGTTCAGCATTAAATTCAGTGAGTGTATCGTCCACATCAACCAGATTCGGCGAGGAGAAGCCTGACTTATTAATACAGCTGTGTATTGTCGAAAGAGTAACAGCTCTCCAAGCCTTGTCAATCATGATCAAAGCTGTTGAAATAGAAATAGTAGTTACATTCTGCTGATTTTCGAGGTTATCCAAAACGCTTTTAATGATTTCACGCTGATAAAAAGTTTTAAAATTATGTATGATGCCCTGGTCGAGTGGCTAAAGTTTTGAGGTTGAGTTTGGAGAAGAAAATTGAAGTTTCACATTGGATAAAGGTGGTGCGTTATTGTGCACAGTACAGTTGTCTAAAATTAAGAGACTATGTCGTTTCATATCAGAGTTTTAGTGAGACCAACCATTCATTAAAGAGTTCGGTGGTCATCCATGCATTCTTGTTTGAGTGATATTTGGTAGGAACGAGTTTATGCCCTCGAAACACTGAGGTTTTGCCGATTTTCCTATGACGAGAGGAGTAATCTTTTTTGAGCCATCCATGTGTACAGCTAGTAAAATAGTTAACCTCTCATTGCTATGTTTTCCTCTATGGCATTTTTCTTTTTTGAATGTAAATGTTCTTTCTGGCAAACACTTGAAAAAGGGTCCAGTTTCATCTGTGTTGAAAATGTTATGTGGTTCGTACTCCTTATTAGATCCGAAAGCGAGTTCTGCCACTTGGAACAAACATTAATGTTGACACTTGAGCTTTCCCTTCACATTTTTTTGAAGACTATCTCATTCCTTTTCTTAAAATTTGTAAGACATCCCTCGCTAGCCGAAAACTCGATTCCTAATTCTTTGGTGAGTGCTTTAGCCTTTTCCTTTAATAAAGAGCTGCTCATCGGAATATTCTGTCCTCGGCACTTTCTCATCCATGAAACTAAACACTGCTCAAGGCGTGGAAAATTACCTTTATTAATGCGTTTTCTCACTACTTGAATATGCACTAAAGATTTGCTCTTTATTCTTCAGAATAGTGGAGAGCGAGTTCAGTGGGATTTAAAACGCTTTGGCTTACATCGACCTTCCTCTCACCTTCTTCAACTGATTCTATCACCTTTTACTTTTCAGAAATTGTTAAGCACTTGTACTTTTTAAAAGAAGACACGTCGTTCCTTTCGCGTGGTAAGTCGACACTGAGGTGAGGTGTAAAGTAGTGGCCCAAGGTTTATCGAAATTAACATGTAGGAAACGTAAATCACCACAGCTTTAGTAAAATAGTATTTTTAATTTAAAATTTGGAATCTAAAATGAACACAAGGCGTATTTGCAGTTCACACTCAGCTACGGGGTATACTTAATAGCAGAGAGTCGACAACTATGGCACATGGAGCAATTCTTAGTGGCATATTACCGCTCTTTTTTTAAAAAAATAATAGAATACAGTTAAATCCCTGTCTCTTCTGTCTTTTCCTCGTACATTTTTATATAAAGGTTTTATTTCTCGCTTTCAATTCTCTGCCATAAAACGATTCTGCTGAATTATCTTGGATGTAGTTTGAGTGCTTTATTTAAAAAAAAAACATCTGTTTAAATGTGACTCATTATTAGCAATAAATACTCAACGCAAATCAAAATTATTGTGCAATACTTGTAAAAGGAAGCATCACTGATTACTCCACAGTGAATAAAAAAGAAAGCAGTTTTTCCTTCATCCATCTAAAGCTTGGGTATCAATGGAAAAAGAAAAAACAAATGGCTTAGGAATAAATCAAAATTCTGCTTAGCAAATACGGGAAACATAATAAACAAAGTAGTTATTAAACATAATAAACAAAGTAGTTATTCTATCAACATGCACAATTTGGACTGAAAATAAGTTCAGTAAAAAAACCGCTCATGGGATAATTAGGTACAGGAAGTGAATCTAACTTCATAATATTGAAGGTTCGAATTATCGAGAGTTTTATAGGATAACTTCGAATTATCGCGCGTTGTAATCTGGCCAACCTTAAATTTTACTTCAAAATATTGAGTATACCAAAACGTATGGTTTTAGTTCAAAATATCAAGAGTTTTTCTAGGGGCTGAGCATGTACTTCGAATTAGCGAGAGGTTCGTATTATCGAAAGTTCGAATTAGCGAGAGTCGTATATTATTTAGGCAGCAGCTTACTTGTTTGTAAATAAATAGACATATTATTCCTATTAATAGAACATTCTTTTAACTTTTGAATTACCTCCCTACATTCTCTTCCTTAAAATGTAAGTTTTAAATTTCAGTTTTTTTTTCCTTCAGAAGAAAGTACTAGAAGAAAACTTGGGCAATATTTTAATAAGGATATTATGTTTGAACCTGTGATGAGAACTTTATTAATATTATTAGCTGTATATAAGTATGTGTCATCAGTTTTTGATTTGGCAAAAATGGTGAACAAGCTGATACTAAGTACCCTTTTCTTATTGATTTCATGCCTTGTATGTGATATAGAAATTCATTAGATAAAATTTCAAAGGGAACATCCAATTTTATTTTTAAAAAGTAGCGTAATAAGAACTAGTTACTTAAATATTACAACATCATCCAATGTTGCTGGATCAAAAAATGTTGTCAAATGCTGTGTCATTGTTATTGCTTTTGTGTTTGAACATGCATGGGAATGGTTTTCCACTATTGATTGCAAATTGTGCATAGCAACATATTTTATTTGGATATTGGTCGATGGTATAATACGTTAACATCTTAAATGTATGATTTTTTTCACATTAAATTATGTTATTTATGAGTTGGAAATTTCTAATGAAATTCATATGGGTGAGAAATAATTTTTTCACTTTAAGATAAGACATTAACTGTGAAATGTCTTCTTAATAACATGTTTCTAGTATTATGTTTATTGCATGTATTATAAGAAATATGAAATTGAGTGAGTATTTTTGAGTGTAATAAAATGTCTCATACAAACTAGCACATCCAAAATCCATTCCTAAGATTTTGGTTATAAAAGTGGAATTTTCTTTGTTTTAGACATGGATTGTTATAGATATTAAAAGTAAAAGAAAGATGCATATTTTTTTATCATGTAGTAGTTTAAATATGTATGCTAGGGTTTTAATATACCCAATTGGTATATATTTGAGTTATAATAGTACCGCACATATGTTTGATGTTGTGGTAGAGCCTGGTCGTTATGATCCTAAATTTATGGCTGGAATGTCATGAATAAGGGACCTAGTGCTACTGAAGACCTGCTGCGTAGAGGGGCTAATGCACATTAAATTTGTCACAAGGGACAAAGTCCTATTGGGGTGCTGTGGTAGTTTGAGGAAGGGGTTCCAGCTCAGATGTCATCCTTGTCATTTTGCAACTGCTTGACACTGACTTTGAAGAACTTATGTGATACAAAAAATCCCATACAAAACACCAGAAAAGTTTTAAAAAATTACTTTTGCATTTCCATGGCTAACATAAAATGTTTAACTGTTTTTAAGGTTACCAGGACATCATACATGTTCAAAAAATCGATTTTTCAACTTTTAGTATTAATAATACTGTGTATTTTTCTGAATCTAAAAATGTATTACTCTTATATGTTTGTGGATAAAATAACCTTAAAGTATGAAAAAAGCAATTGACTAAAATGTAAACAAACATTTACAAATGTTTAGTTTTTTCACTTTTTCTCCAAAGTATAGTTCTTTGCTTTTAGGTACGCTTTTTAAAAAAAAACTTGTGCACTATATGGTTCTAAATTTTTTTACACTTCTATACAGGATATCTGTGCATATAGTGAACCTCTTTTTGTTTGTCGAAGTCCTACATAGTTCTTAAAAAAAAATAGTTTTATGTATGAAAAGGGGGGAGGGGGTAAAAATTTTGAAAAGCACAAAGTTTTATAATTTTTTTAAAGAAATCTATATATATCTTAATATTACTTAAAAAAATAGGCTCACTATATTTTGAGTATTGTTTTTTTATATGTGTGAAAAAAAATATTGTAATATTTCAGAGATACTTTTTTAAAAATGGTACCTAAACCTAAGCATGTATTATGAGATCTCAAAAATTATGCCCAACTTAAATTAAATGGGGGTAACTAAACATTTTTCTATTTCTACAGAATGATTTAAAATATCTTTATAAAGATCACAAAAAAATATAAGCTCTATGGAAATTTTTTAGATGTATACCCATAAGCAAAGAGTCTTATTTTTGGTATCTTACTCTTTTGAGCATGTCCTGGTGCCCTTAAATGATATTTTTTTCTCATGAATAGCAGATTTGTACATAAGCCAATCCCCTTATTTTCACTTTGAAAATGTTCCAAAAATTCTCAGCCTATACATGGTAATATACTTTATTTATTTTACTGTATAAACATGTAACTTTATTAACATGTAACTTTATTAACATGTAACTTTATTAAAGATTTTGTGTGTACACCTTAAAAATAAATATTTATTAGCTCATTCAGTTAGTATGTGTTAACATTTATGTATCAATTTGTAACTTTAAAAAGTTTAAAAAATAAGTTCGTTAATAATGAATGTATGTATTTTTACTTTTGTAGTGAAGGAGAGGATTCAACTTATTATTACACAACTAAACTACAATTTCAAGAATTAATGGAAGTTTTAGATAAAAATGATTTTGAATATGATTTGTATAGAGCATTAGAAGATTTAAGAGAAGAAATAATTAGGCAAATGGATATTACAGAGAAACTTACTAATAGTGCAAAAGGAAATAAAAAATCATATTTAGAAGTTGAAAATGGTAAGCTCAATAAAGTTTCTGAAACTGGCTTAATATATATATATATATACTGTATTCAAAAATTATGAAGTGTACTGAAGCCTTCAAAATTTTTTTAAGTGTAAGAGATTTGTTGCATGTGTGTGTGTGATTTTCAAATGTAAATCTGCTTATGAGGTGCAGCATAATAAATCAGTAAATCCCTGCTGTTCTGGCTTTAATGGTATGAAATTTTAATTGTAAATTGGTAATTAATTATTTTCTCATTTGCGTTGAGGTGATTATATATGCAGTAGAACGTTTATCCGAATCAATTGGGACCGGATACCGTTCGGATACGCAATTGTTCGGAAAACCGAATGTGATCCATGGGGTATATGAAACCGGACACTATACTTAGATTGAAAATTATCATATGTGGAAAATGTGCTTAATGAAAAAGTAAAATCGGTGCAAAATGTCGCAATTTTACCTTTATTGTGGAAAGTAATTACTTATTTTTTGCTTTACCATTGTACACCTTTGTTTTTTCGCTGCAAGGTCTCTGATTCTCTTGAACAGCAGTAGTTGAGTAGGGCAGCACTCTGATTATTGTACTACTCTATAGCTGTCTCTAACGCAGAAAACATGTCAGCGTTTGATGGACCCTTGCTACTTTCGCTGTTGTTGTCAACAGGGTCGGATTCTTCTTGCACGGGTCACAATCTCGTCATCATTTAGCATTTGGAATCCAGTCTTTTTCCTTTCTTGCCATCCAGGTTTCTACATCTTCATTGCATTCTTGTAATTCAGGGATCGATTGGACTAAGTCGGTAATCTCCTCCCTGTGGTCGTCATTGAAGTCTTTTTCAGCTTCTAAATCTGACCACAGCTTATTCCATGCATTTTTCAGGCTTTGTCTTTCGAGCGAGTCCCACGTTTCGGCTAACATGTAGCAGGCATCCTTCATACTGAGCTTTTCAGCAAAAGCAGCAACACTTTCTTCGCCGTTTTCTGCCAAAAGTAATTTCTGTAAAACTTGTTTCCTATAAATTCTCTTGAGCTTTTCAGTGATGCCTTGGTCCATTGGTTGTACCTGCGCAGTGACGTTTGGTTGAAGATGCATCGCGCTGAAATCGTCATCAATTGCATTGAGAATTTCGACAGGGAGCATTATCAAGAATTAGTAAAACTTTGCCTGTTTTCCCCTCACTTTCACAAAGTTTCTTGACGTTAGGAATGGTCTTTAGAGTACCATTCAGTAAAAAGGGCAGAGTTCATCATGAGTAGGAAGGCAGGAAACATTTTTGAAGCAGCGAGGCTTCTTAGATTAGCCAATCGCAAGCAATGGCAAAGAGTGTGTTCCACTAGCGTTCGCACAAACCATGTCTGTAACACATTCCTTGCTGACTTTAAAACCTGGTGCTGTGGACACCCGTTTTGAAGCCAATGACTTTTTCGGCAGAGCCTTCCAATTTACTCCAGTCTCATCTACGTTATAAACATCCTCACTGGAGTAACCTTCTTCCAAAAATGTTTCCTTAAACTTGTGGGCAGAATTCTTATTGCCGGACAGTGATTTGCCTTCAATCTGCAGTTTCCATATCCCGTGGCGCGATTTAAAGTTCCTTGACCAACCAGTGCTAGCTTTGAAATCAGCCAAACCGCCTAATTTCTCATTAAGTTCCAGAGCTTTTTCGCACAACAGAAGGACCGATATTGGGTCCTCTTTGCTCCTTCTTTGTGAAAATCACAAGTAGAGTACACAATCAAGGAGAACATCATTTGCTTTCCTCATAGTTTTCCTTTTCTTTGAGCTATCATCTGAGTCAAAGTTTTGACGCAAAATTTAAAATGGTTTCTCAGCTTTTTTTTTTATCTCAGAAATTGTTCACTTTCGTACATTGTAAAACTGTGCTAGAGATGCTCCACTTCCTCCCTTCACGAGACACTTCAATATTTCAAGCTTTGTCTCTATGTTCAAGACATAGTGCTTCCGTTTTGAATTCGATGCCATAACAGTTCACAACTCAACAAAAGAGCATGTATGCACTCCCTCACTTGGAAACAAATTGATCTAATATTCTGCACAGATGTTTACCAAATTAAACAACTGAAATTCCCTAAATATCCCTGACCTTGAGTTTGTTACTTATGATTGCACTGTTCAAAAACTTGCTCATATGCAGTTGAAGCAAAACTTTCCTTTTTTGTTTTGTCTAGGCTGGCGCCAGTGTGCCCACTATTAATTTATTGCTTTGATCAGTGTAATCACTATTTTTTATTTCAGAATAAAACTAGATTTCGAAATGAGATGTTGATACTATTGATTTTTTTTTCATGGTACTTGTAGCTGAAAAAAAGATAAACTGGTTCGGATAATTGATCGAATAAACGACATTCTACTGTATTTCAATGGAATACAATTGTAAAATATATGTATAATATATAAAGTATAGTTTAATAAACTTGTGTTGTAAAAAAAAATGTTGATTTTATATACTTATTTAACTTAAAATTTGTGAAAAATGAGAGAAATGAGTAATTTAATTTATTTAACCATTAGTAATGGCAATTTAAGTTTAATATATGTTTTTACAGCTGCCTTAGCTAAATTGCAAAGCGAAAGAGCAATTCAGAAAGCTAAAGAAGAAGAAGAAGAAAGATTACGAGAAGCTGCGAGAGCTGCAGCAATGATGGCATCTAATGTAAGAATTAAGTATATTGATGAGAAATAATTTATAGTAAAATTTGCTATAAAACTGAATAAATTTTTTTAAAATGAAATAAAGATGAGTAATTGTATTATTCTCAGTATTAAAAAGATTACAAAGTTAAATGACTTGTAAAAACTGTGTTTTAATCACTTGTTTTCTTAGATGTGATACATAAAATAAAAAGTTAAATTTTATAATTGCTGCGTTTAGTTTTATTAAATTTGCATCAAATGTTAAAATTTCTTTTAAAGTGATAGTATCGATTTCTTATCCTGCCAGAATTAAGACAGCTTCTTCTAGTCTGATAAGAAAGAAATTTAATAACTTTGTTAGGATTCTTAAATTGATTAATCGCAAAAATACGCTATTCTTAATTGTATAAGCAGCAAATTTGTTGATTGATAAATGTTTCTTTTGCAGAATAGATATACTTGTTTTTTATCTAGAAGTTTTATATTTTTAATATGTGACTAGCTTCAATTTCCAATTGGGAGTTCGGGCAATTGATTCACATGTTGCACAATAAAAATTATCTGCTTATTTATTTTTTTAAATTGCAGTTGACATTTGCTGAATTATAGTCTAATGTGTGATAATTTCATTTCAATTAGTAGTTGTATTTACCTTAGATTTCATAAATTATATATTACCAGGGAATTTTTATAATTTCATTTAAAAAAATTATGTACCTTTTTGTTTAATTATTATTGTAAAATAGGCTTTTTACATAGTTTGTTAATAAAAAAAATGTAAGTAAAAAAAAAACTTTATATTTGTAAAATTTTTATTGCTTACAGTAAATTAAAAAAGATCTCCTAGCTTCATAAAAAAAAAAAAAAAAAAAAACTTAAGATTTGTACCATGTTTTAAATTTAAATATAGAATGAATGTTTTTGAATACTGTTCTGAGAGGGATTAAATTTCTTTCTGGGTGTGCAATAATGCAGTTATTGTATCATTGATAGAGGTAAATGTTATATATAAAATATATATATATAATTCAGTTTTTGATTATTTAAGTTAATGAATATATGAAATAGTTTATAATGTTAATTTATGGATGCTTGTTATATATGAAATAACAATCTTGTTTTGTATGTGTATTTCAGATAACTGATGGTTCAATGAATGAAAATGGTCAGTGGTGTAATACTGGCTTTCCAAATTCAGATCAAATGGGTGGGATACTTGAAGATCAAGGCAAGGAGAAAAGTCTTTGTTCTTGATAAATTGTATATTTTATCATTTCCACAAAAATATCTTTTCTTGTAATAACATTCTTTTAAAGTCGTTTATTTTATTTCGATGCTTTCTCCTTAAATCATCATTTTAAGTGCTTAGCATTAAAAAAGATATTCAATTAATTTTTTTAAAAATGTATTTATCTTTACAAATGGATATAGAGTTAGTTACTTATGTCCATAATTTAATAATTTTTATACGTATAATTTATTCAAAATAGTATAAAAATGGTAATGAAAACTGTAAAATAAAAAATATTAAATTGTAAATAAATCTCAGTTGCTCCTCTAATTAAGTGGAGTATTGCATTTTTAATTTATTTATTTTCTAATAATTTTCAGTTTGAGCTAATACTTTCCATTTAATTCTGTTTTAATTTATGAAAGCAAAGAATAACTTCCTGTACAAAATTCTTCTGTGATATGTTTTCATCCTTGGAACCTGAAAATCATCTTATAAAACATCTGTTTTAGATTTTTTTTTTTTTTAGCAATATTTTATACTTATTGTCAAAAAGTATTCAAATGTCATTCCAAAAATTTACAAGAGAACTAGCAGTCCCAACAGACATTGTCCTGAACACACATCTTAAATTCGAAAATTACAAACTTTTTTGAATAAGTTGTAACAATCTGGACCATTTTGATGATATTTTTTATAAAGAAAGTTATTACAATATCGGAGATCATCACAGGTACAGTTACCACAATTCGACCTATCGATTGCATGTGAGTGTATTTACTGTGAACTAAGTTGAATATAGAAGTTATTCTGAATAGAAACTTAAACTTGTTTTGATTAAAGAGTAAAAAAGATAAAACTCAAGCTATTTTCATAACGGGATAACGCAAAAAATAAATTTATCGTAATGCCATTAAATGTACAATGTTTTTGGTTAATCCTTGAGGGGTATAAACAAACAAATGCGATGGTTTGCCGACCGTCGGACATGCAACATTTAATTGGCCATGCAAAAAGTAAGGGTTTTCTAAATCTAAGCCACAAATTGTCATTGTTTGACCTTGTGACGTATTAATGGTCATAGCAAATGCCAAGAGAAGTGGAATTTGCTAACATTTGAATGTTTAGGAGAGTCTGAAAGAATCATTGGGATCTGTGGTAGAAGTACAACTTCACCTTGAAGTTTGACACTCAAAATAGTGGCCTCAAGAATATTGCCCTTTATTTTTATGAACAATTGCGTGCCCTTACATAATTTTGGCACATTTTTAACTAATTTGCGATATCAGACTGAATTGTGAATCTAAATCATTCTCAAATCCACTTGAACCCACACGGAAAATATCATCCAAATTGGTCCAACCATTTAGGAGGAGTTCAGTCGCATACACACACAGAAGAATTATATATATAAAGATATATCCTGTATCGTGACAAAATGAATAATCTTTCCAATTCTGTAATTATTATTTTTTTTTGTCTGATTTTGATAGAAAAATTTGATTGCAATTTTAAAAACGGCTAAAATATCGGAAAATTCTCCCTCTTATTTCTTTTTTTTTCTTACTGCGCATTAGCAGAATAAACAGCACACATGGGTAAAACAATTATGTGTTTTAAGGTTTTTAATTAATATCTTTAACTAATAGCAATATTGGACTGCATTGTGAGTCTAAACAATTCTCGATTCCACTTGAACCCACACTAAAAATGTCATCAAAACCGGTCTAGCCGTTTAGGAGGAGTTCAGTCACTTACATATGCACAGAAGAATTATATATATAAAGATTATTTGTAAAGATACTAATTAAAAACTAAAAAGCATGATTCGTCTGCATTTTTGTAACAATGAAGGCCAGGTTGGCTGAAAATCGATTTTCGACGCCGATTTACGTCATTTTTATAACAATAACATTGTTACAACAGTGCGGGTGAATATTGAGTTGAATGTTTTTAATTAATATATTTTTAACTAATTGCGATATTGGACCAAATTGTGAATCTGAACCATTCTCGAATCCACTGGAACAGACACAAAAAATTTCATCAAAATCGCTCCATCCGTTTAGGAGGAGTTTAGTCACATATGCACAGAAAATTTTTATATTTAAAGATATATAGAACATTGTGCATAGGAAGTTTAGCAAATCTTTGATATTACTGGAATTACTACACTTGCTACATAATATTGGTAAAAAAGGATCACAAAAGTGTTCCAATATTACAAATTACTGTGAAGGGAAAGGGTTAAACTTCAGCTAAAAATGTTCCTGTCCATCTGCATAAAGTGAAATAAAATGGTATATTTAATCAAATGTGAATGAATATGAAAGTTAAAAAGTACTTTTTACACACTATTAAATTACAATAAATTTTTCAAATTCATTTTATTAAATTTTGACAAAGAAAATTTAATGCTCTGTGGTTATTGGTGGGATGTTATAATTGTATAAGAATGTTATATTTATGTATGAGTTCATGTTTATTTTTAGTAACATGTTCAACATTTAGAATTTTTTGGATTGAGGAACTATTTTGTTCTTTTCCATATACTTTATTTATGTATTTACTTGTTTTTTCAGTTAAAATGGTCAACAATGTGGAAAAACTTGATGAACATTCATCTAGATTAAATCAAAATGATGTGAAATCAGAAAGTTTATTATCAGAGAGTAATTCAGATGATAAGATCAAATTAAAAAACGATGAAGTAAATCAAAAATCGGAAGATGTGGAGAATGATGATAATAGCAGATCCAATGAGGCCAACGTTAATACTGATGGAAACTGTGATATGAATGAAGAATCAAGTAATGGTGACTCAGAAAGTAACAATATAGATGATCCTCCTAAAGAAAGTATAGAAAATGAGAAATCTGATGAATCAGATGCTAGAAAAGGTGTTCATCTAAAGATATTTGCTAAAGGTGGAAAAGGAAATTTTATACGTTTGGAAAAGAAAAATGATGATGATGATAGTAAGTCTTATATATATATATATATATATATATAATCTTTTTTATATGTTGACTTTGTATAGTCTTTAATTTTTTGTAGTATATTTATGCTTTTTTTCCTAACCAGTTATTATGCAATCATATATATTGTTAACGTTGTATTTTCCCTTCTTTTCTTTTTTGTATTGTTATTTTCTTTCCTTTAAGCTGTTGTACCAAATATGTTTTTTTTAATGTTTTTTAATTACTTTTACAGCTGACAGTCAAAAAGGTGGCATTGTCACAAGATCTAAGACTGGAGCTTTAACACCAAGAACATTTTCAAATGAAAACAAGATGGTTGGAAATTTTGTAAAAACACGCAAGAATGGAGAGGAATCTATTATTATTGTTAGCAAAGATGGTGAAATCACTCGAATGACTACTCGATCAAAAAGTAATGCTTCAGCATCAACTGGGCCAGCACTTTTCAAATTGGGGATGGAGACAGTTGGCAAAAATTATTCTAACCAGTATGCTACTAATACTTTAGCTCTTAATAAGCATCAGCATGCTGAAGACAGAGACAAAAGGCGACACTTATCTCATAAATTTAGTTTAACAACTGCTAGTGAATTCAAGTGGCAGGGTACAACCCATGGAGACAGAGGATTTACTGTTGCAACATTGCGTCAGGCGATTTTGCAACTTGAAAATAATATTCCTGCTTATTTGCTTCATGCTTATTGGACAATTCATCGTAGTAATTGGTTAAAGGCTGTTAATAAGTGTACATTTCCAAAAGAATTTGCACTTGCTTTAAGCATTTTGGAGGCTTGTATGAAACCAGTTCTCTTTACCACTGTATGGAATGATTCTTTAGGTAAAACATATTTTATTTTCAATCTTGGCATTATTTATATTTTCTGTTTTGTGTAATAAAAGTTGTTCTCTAAATCATTTTGATAGATTAAAATGCTTTTGAATTTGCTGCCGCATGGTTGCTTTTTATTAAAGTATGTAGTGAAGATGGATGGGAGAAAAACACTGATTAAATCATGAACTTGGTAAATTGACTGTATTTGTATAAAATTTGATGTAAGGCATCATATATTGCGGGACGGGGATACATTTGAACTGACTGTGTAAGAATCAAAAGAAGGGTTTAGTGGGGCAGAATCACTGATTGGAGAAAGAGAAAGTGTGGTAATAAATGTAAAAAAAGTCTGATTATATAGCAATGGGAGAGAATTTGATTTTATTCACATTTTATCTCAATTGGAAAAAAAATCAAATCTTTAATTGAACCTTTTTAATGTGATTTCTTGATTCAGTTCCAAAGAAACTAAATTATTATGCTATTGGATTAGTTAATATTAACTTAATAAAAAAATGTATTTCTCATACTGGTACTGGCTATTAATTTTAAATTTAATTAAATATTTAAAGGTTCTTTAGTTATGGTTCTCTATTAAAGGCTTTTTTTAAACTTTGTATTTTTGTACAAAGTTTTATTTTTGTGCTTGAAAAATTATTTATGTAATTTAAAACTTTGTGCTAAAAGCAATTATAATCAACTCTTTTAATTTATAGGTCATGTTAGATTACAACGCACAACTGCATTGGATCGTGAAGATCGTAAGAAACAGGAGAAAAAAGAAAAGCGAGAAGGACCGGAGGAAGAAGTGGATAGAACCATGTGGGTAAAATATACCTTGGGACTTAAACATCAGGTAAAAAAAAAGTTGAAACTTTTTATCTTGTATTAAGATAGTTTCAAAGTTAAAATATTAAATATTTTAAAGTCAAACTGGATATTGTGTGGGTTAGTATCTTTTTTAACCCCAATTTTTTCGTTGATTTTTTTTTAAAAAGTAATGTATTTATATATATATATATATACCCATTTTTAAATTATTTTCAGGTTTGGAAACAAAAGGGTGAAGAATATCGTATAACTGGCCAAGGAGGATGGAGGTATATTGGTTACACTCGAACATATAGATTTAAGTCATGCTCAGAACTTGGTCTGCGTGCTGGTCCTCATAAAGTTGTTGTATCTGAAAAAGGTTGTGAACCTAAAGTCTTGGAGACAAAGGAATACTTATCAACTGTTGTTGATGTACCTGAAGACAAACAATTTTCTAGTTTTGCTTTTGGTGGTGATATTAAGATTGAATCACCAGAAGAAATTGATTCAGACATGTTAGATGTGGAAACTATAAAACAAGAACCAATGGGAATTGAGGAATCTATTGATAAGAAGCCAATCATGAAAAAGAAATATGTACCAAAAAATGCTGGTGTCTTAACGTCTTATCGATTGAATCCAGATTTAGATGTTGATTTGATAAATGTTTCTGAAGGTCTTGTTGAAAAAGTAAGAACCACTTATCCAAGAATATCGAAATCAAGTAAACTGGATGATTTCCTAGATATTCGTATGAAAACTATTGAAGCTCAAGAAAATGCATCTGATGCAGTTGACAAGAAAAGTCCTACGAGTCTAGTAAAAGTTGAAGTGAAATCAAGTAATCTTAACTCATCACATAGTGTTAAGTTGCTTGTTAAAAAAGGTGCAACTGCTACAGAAATTTCTCGGGCGATTGCTAGCAAGCTTGGTAGAAGAGATTTGTTTAAACCTAAAATAACTAAAACTCTCTCTAATGGAGAGATTAGTAGTAACAGTATTGAAGAAACTAAAGTAGCTACTGGCACTTCTCTGTTGAAATTTCCTAGACGTTGCTATTCTCCTCTTTGTCGATCAGAAAATCCTCAGCAAAAACTTGGAGGGCAATGTAGTTGCTATTCTCCCTCTTGCCGCACATTTCGTCCTGGACAAGTAATTATAGTTCGTAAAGCTCCTGATCAATCAGTTGCAAAAATCAACTTTATTAATGCTGCAGGGATTGATAAAAAGATAATTGCCACTAAAGATCCTACCAAAGCAGAGACTGTTCTCATAAAGCAAATAACAAATTGCGGGCTTTTGAACAGTGAGTCTAAAGTTGTTAATAATACTACCCTTCCAATAACATCAATTATTCCAAAAACAGAAAAAACAGATGATGAAAATTCTAGTCTTGATGTCAAAGATATTAATGAAAATGATGATAAAAAACCTATTTGTATTAGGAAAGATATTAGTACTAAAGAAAAAGCTTTTTTGGGAAAAGCCAGGACTTCAAAAAAGTCGAAAAAAATTGGCAAAGGTGTACTACCTCCATGTAATAGGTTTACTACTCCTGCTAAAATTAAAAGCATTCTTGCATTACCTCCTCATGAATTGCGTAGACTTTGTAAAAAATCTGGTTTGCGGGAAACTGCAGGTTTCAATTATAATGCCAAAAATAATCCATACATCTGGCCTTATGGTACATGTCCAAGACCATCTTTCAAGATTGCTTGGCAGTTTAGGACTCAAACTTTGAGTAGTATTCATGAAGCAGCACTACAGTTACGTGTTATTTGGTCTTGCATACGATGGGATGATGTTCAAGCAAAACCTCCACCTAGTGGAACAAATACTATATCAACTGAAACTGAAGTCCAAACTGTGGAATTGCTTCAGCGGAGGGATGTGGGCATGTTTGGCTTAAGGTCTGAATACCTAGTCCGAAGGATTACTGTGCCTATTGATTTGCCTTCCAAACCTAGAGGTAAGAAAGTGATTATCATTGTGTGAATAATCTAAAAATATGTAGATTTTTTTTATAAGATTTGCTTTATTAATAAAAATGTTACAGTTTTAAGCCATTAATTTAGTTAGCAATACGTTCTCTGTTATTTCATAATTGAATTTGTCAACAACGTTAAGAATTGCTTCTAAATTGATTTAATTTTTATTTGATTTAATGACTGTGTGTGAAATCACTAAAATAATTTTTTATGATAAAATATAAATAAAGAATTTAATTTTAGATACTTAATGTAACGTAAATCGCGATTTCCTTTGTGATAATACACTACTGAAAATTTCCAAAATTTTTATACTTATTTAAAAGATAAATAATGTAACGACTTATGTGATCTCTTAAACATGCAATATATTCCTTTTTAGTGAAATCCACTCCTCAACGAAGCGGTTTACGAGAGAGACGTAGGCCTGAGTCTCCAGAAAATAGATTACCAACAGTTGCTGAAAGTTGGGTACCAGAAGAAGATCTTGATTTATGGGAAATCAGGGAATTTGGTGAAATGTGAGTATATTTCTCATGCTTTTTGCTTCAGTATCTGTACTTCATATATATTCTTTGCTAATTATATATTTTGCCTAATTTCATGTAATTTTGAAGCATATTAATTAACTCTGCTATTAATTTAAAATTTTCTTTTTAAAGGATTCCTGTCCAGTTAATTCAGATTTTGCAAAAAAATGAGTATTTCATGAACAAGACTCTGAGACGTATGTAAACTTATACAAAACTATGGGCTGATAATGTTCTCCCTTGTCTGTTTAGTTCAGCTTGTTTAACTCATGAATGGCATTATAGCCTGCCATGATAAATTCTGCCCACTGGGGCATTTTATATTTCTAAAGAAACTTATGTTTCTCATGTGTGTATACATAAAATATTAAATGACTGAGACTTAACATGTATCATTGTTATAATACGCCAGTGGGACTGCAGACTCTAGTTTAATATTTGATATCTACGAATGCTAAATGTTACTGGAAGAATTGGTTTTGTTAGGCAACCATGAGTATTGGTTGTTTGACCTATGCTTTTTTTAGTAGGTATAACAAAATCGGATTAAAATGAACTTGCAATGACAAGATAATTTGAATAATAAATGCTTGTATTTGTCAAAGAATTACTTACAGATCATTATTTAAATGCAAATTTTAAAATAATGCTTAATAAGAACAACTTCCGTAAAGACAAACCTAAAATTTCTCAATTATGTTAATGAAGAAAGAAATTTAAAACTGAATTTGATAGTCGTTTTCAGAATTTAAACATATGACAAAATGTTTGAAATATTTTCATGCCCATTTTATGTTGACATGAACAGTATTCCAGAAAAGTGCAAATGCAGTTAATTGAGTTAGAATGTAGCATTGAAATTATAGATTTTTACATCAACATTAAAAAGGAATTTTTATAATACTTACATTATATCAGAGAGGTATTCTAATTTATGATACTTTGCAGGCTTCGACTTGAGTTTGTAAAACATTTTTTTTATATATAAAATATATGAAGAGTTTGTTACATGTATTTTTAACTGATGCTAATTAAAAAATCTGTTAAGGACCAAAATTTACAAGAATTAAATGAAAGAAAGGATTAACATTTTTAAAAAATTTCTAATATGCTGCAGATTGGTGTTTTACCATTGCAGATCTAGTACATTCCCCGGAAGCTAGTATCTCTATTTAGTGTGACACCATTTAGATGGATACCAATCGCTGCAGGTAATTTTGATGCCCAGTTTCCTTCCCCAGAGGGAGGCAGGCACCTGAGCTTTGACGATGCGAACCTGTGCTAGGATTTAATTTTGCCAAGAGCACCCAAGCCCCAAAAAAACCCTCTAGGGATCTTTTACATGTGGCTGCTGTCTATTTTCTACATCAAGAAAATTTTCTGTCTTGGTCCGGGGTTGAACCGGCAACCTTGGATGCAGAAGGCCAGTGACAAACCAACCACACCACCCAGCCTTCAGAAAGCATAAACAAATATCTCATTAAGACTACAGTGTTAATCTTAGTATAATATAATTTAATGCATTTTGTATTTGTATAACACTTTAAGGCCATGTTTATGTAACTCGAAGCCTACTGGAGCATTGCATGTCATCAAAGTAGTCCTTGAATCCATTTTGGTTGATTATGCTATGTTGTGAAGACCCCCCTGGGTCTCACCCTGGACACTAAGATTAATTTGAGGCAAAGAATCACTAAGAGCCATTTTGTATAATAATAACTTGTATTTATTATATCAAGTCTCAAAAAAAAAAAAAACTAATAACATATAATATTTTTATGTTATGTCAAATAAAAGGGATTTACCTTTTATATTGAAATTAATTAATAATTATGCTCAAGATCAAATAAGGTCTACCGAAATAGGAGGTCCGAGAAATACACGTACTCGAATTATTAGCTTTCATTAACTTTTAACTAATTTTACTGAACTAAGGCTTATTTTAAGCATGCATAAATTTTATTTACCGCTGGTATATCAACTTTCTAGTTCTGCCGTGGAATAGCAGCAATAAGTCTTCACTAACATAATCTTCTGAAATCCTCTGAATTTGAGGTTACTGTTGCTGCGCAATAGCCTTCATCCTTGCTAGCTTACAACGCTCGACTTAAATACCCTATCTACTTTGCACATACTGTTCACTTTTTGGAGCTGATTGGAAATATATGCGAATTTATAATCCCCAAAGAGACGCCTAAGAATATTAGTGGAAAGGTTCCGTACAGATTCGTCACAAGGTTATATTCATTGTGATTATTTGCTTTCATATGCTATAGCCATTAAAATTTGAACACAGCTTAAATACTTCCTTTTGTCATTTATTCTTCTGTTGGATACTTTTTGCGAAAAATATAAACCTTGAGCCTGTAACTTTCAATTTTCAATGTGTTTTAAGCTTGTTATAAATTACAATTTTAATTGTTAAAATTGTAAATTCCATAAATTGTGATAATTATGCTAATGACAGTTTCCTTTGGGAACTCATAAACTGCTTATTGTTGCATTAGTTTTATAATATTTCCTCTTTTAAGTAGCAGTTTTTGATGCTGGAATGCTATACTTTGTACTTTTTATAATTTAGGATTGAGAAAAAGAAGAGAGAACATTTACGAGATCGGCAAGTTCATCAACAAAGTACAGAAAAAATTAAGGCACAGATGGAAGCTCAACTTCAGCAGCAGAGACTAGCATTACAGCAGAAACGACAGCTGGAGTCTGGCCAAGCATCTAAACTTCCAAATAAAGTAACTCTCTCTTCTAATCCAAAAACTTCAAAAATTACCTCTGTTTCTTCTACAACTTCTTCTGCTACTGTAACGAAGGTAAACTTATATACATTAAGCATGCATATAAGCTCTAACCTTGTTTGGTAGCTTTTCTAACTTCTGTGTCCTATTTGCAGCATTCACAGCACTTGAAACATTCATTATTGCTATATTTATAGGAATAAAGTCTCCTTTTCATATATTTTATGTAATGCTGGTACAAGTTTTTTTTTTTCAAGCTCTAGATTTTTTTTTTACAAGTTGCTTTCAAAATTTTTGCTTGATAAAGCTTTTATTATTTTTCTTGTAGTGGAAATTGTTTTAAGGTTTTTTAATTAAATTTTTTTGTTTATAAAAACTTTTTAAGTTCCCTGTCTTGTCTGGCCAATCTTTTCTCTATATATGGAATAGATAGGAAAATAAATGTATTTATTAATTTGCTGTTATATTAAAAAAATTTTATTAATCTTGGTATATTTTCTAGATATACCAAGATACCTATTGAGTTATGCTATCTAGTATTTGTTAAGTTATGCTAAATTTTTCATTTTAATTCTTGTTGTATTTATAAAGTGTTTTTGAATTATTTTACTCCTGTTTTTTTTATAAAAATAAAAGGCGTGTTTCTCATGTGTTATGGATTTTCCTCATTCTCTCGGGTAAAAATTGGAGAATTTAAAACTTTTTCACTGATATTTGGACAACAAAAGTGTTAATCCATCTACATTTTTAATGTACTATCAAAAATTTTAATTTAGGAAGTATTATTTATTTACTTTTGCTAAAATTAGAGTAGTTTTTTTTATATATTATGTGTGTGTGTGTTTAATATTTAGAATTTATTTTTGAATGTGTTGCCTAATTTTCTCTAGATATCATTAGTATCAACAACTTTGTCAGCATCTCCTACAACAACTTCCAATACTAAAACATATCCGGGTGTTAGACGAATATTCACCAGTCGTACATCTAAAACAGATGGTATGTTTTCATTCATTTTCTCTATTTGTACTAAAGTCTTCAGTTTTTTTTAAAGAGAATTTTAATTTTTTATTTATTTATTTATTTTTATTTTTTAGTGAAATCATTAGCATCATTGACTACCACAAACACTAAAGTTCCCGTCGCTACTACTATATTACCAAAGTCACCAATGGTTGTAAGAACTCCAACTGCCACTGCCTCTAATACTGCAACTAGACCTACAGTGTTGACTGTAAGTAACTGGATAAATGGAATTTTTTAAAAACATTTTTTTGTATTTTTGTTTATGTGTTTTCAGTATACTATTATTTTTAAAGTAAATTTAATTGAAGCTGTTTATTCTGTAATATGTATGATTTATAAAATGAGAAGGTTAAAGCTCATCAAAAGAATTCAAATGTATGTATGTTGATTATTGTTAATATTTAGATTTTTAAAAATTGCTTTTTATGCTTTATTTAAAACTATATTTTTAAAGATCTGTTAAATTCTTTTCTTTCTTTTGCCAAATTGTGATAACTTTTTGTGTGATTTTTTTATATGTTTCTAATGTGCCACTTTTGAAAAGTAACCAATTAAAAAAAATTTGTTTTCCAAATTGTAATCATTTTGATTTTTCATAGTTGGGTGGTCAAATAGTTCGTCAGCCTGTTGTCAATAATCCTACTCCACCAACTGGACCTATACGTACTCAAATTCAATTGATTCAAGGGCCCAATGGTCAACTACAAGTCAGAGGACTCATGCCAGGTAATCTTAGTGAAAATAATTATTTTTAAATGCAGTGTGTTTTGTTGAAAGTTTTAATGTTTCAATCGGAATATGTTCTCAATGCTCTGTTTGTAATGGATAGTAATTAAGTAAAATTATTAAATGACTTGATTCAATTAAAAAAAATTCATTCATTAAAGGATTTGCTATTTAGTTGCAATTGTAGGTGTTTTTTATAGTTGTATTTTTATACTATTGAATTTCTAATTGTATGAATAATTTTATTTTGTTTCCTGTAATAATTGCCTAGGAAAACTTTTTGAAGTATAAGTTATGAATTTGTTTAAGTATAAGTTATGTATAAGTTTGAAGTATAAGTTATGAATTAGTTTTCTTTTCAAGAGAGTGAAAGATGAGAATTTTGTTAATATTATTAATTTCAGGTCAACAACTGATTAGGTTGGCTGATGGCCGTTTGCAGTTGCTTACTATGCCTGTTCAACAAACTCAGTCTGAACAGCCTGCTGTACAAACTACACAGCAAACTCAGCAAGTGCAGTTACCTGCCTTAAGACCAACAATTTCACTAGCACCAGCTCCAACAGTTACAACAGGAGCAGCTGTTGCAACTTTAGCAACATCATCTGCGACTCCCATGTCAATCTCTATGCCCACAGTTGCTAGTATAGCTACACCTGGTACAATACAACTGGTATCACCAGGACAAGCAGCTCAAATAAAGGTACGTATTGTAGCTATATTATAATATTGTAGTTCAAAATATTAAAGTAATTATTTGGATTTTTTTGAAATAAATGAAATTAATATTGTTTCTTTCATAAAGTTTCAATCACCTGTTGCTATTTCTCCAAATTTGATATCAAGTGCTGGAGCTACAGTTACTGCAACTCCACCCACATCTAAATTGATTCAAATTAGACCTCAAGCACCAGGTGTACAAAACTCAGTGAGACCTGGTAAGTTAAATATTAATTTATACTTGTGTGTAAGATAATGATATAATTAGATTTTTTAATAGAATTTCATTGATTTGATATAAGTATAATTCATTCTATCGAAGTATTTTTACCGTGGTTGTGTTTAAACAACAATTAATGACCATTAGCTGCATGGTTCGGCGTTGCACAGGCTATCTCTACTTTTATAAATTTCCCCTTTCCTTAACAAAATCAGCACTTCTAATACTCTTTTTCAAAATGACTTCCACTCCTACTCCGCTTAACCCGGTGTTGCTCAGGCTTTCTATTTTCCTCATGACACCAGCATTTCTGTGGTGTGTGTGTGTTAATACGCGCACAATGCGAGTGATTTCTTAAAATTATGTCAAAAAATTTCCCTTTTTCGAAACTTGTTCAATTCCACTTATTTTTGATTTAAGACAGGTTTCTTTCCCCTCTCTATAGCCCAAACACTGTTTTTTAAGCGTAAAATTATTGTTCTATCTTCCCTTCCTTCTAACAGATAAGATATAGCTCCAAATTTCAATGTATGACTTAAAAAAAAAACATGACGTTAAAATTAAAAAATTATTAATGTGAAGCAATAAATAGAAAACGATTCTGATGCTAAGAGTAAAATAAAAACGTTCATCACATTTTTTAATAATTGTTAGTTTCTAAGAATCTAAAATAATAAAATAGATTTCGGATCTTTGTGAATCAATCGTTACATATAGTTAGCTTAAAATGTCTCAAAAATGTATTTTGATCCAAAATAATAGACAATGTACTTTTTAATTATCAAAAAATTCGTTTCGTAATGAAACAATAAAAATAATACTTTTATTAATAAAGAAGTTATTAAGTATTTAAATAAAATTTTGAGTAATTTTTGAAAAATCGTGAAAAAACAGTTTTTGACATTAAATTTTTTAAATGACTGATTCTAAAAGAGAAAAGCATGAACTTTTTTAGTGTAAAATATTTTTTTTATTAGCGTGAAAGAAAATGCAAGCGGAACGATTTAGAAATCTATTCATAAAAAGTATCGATTTTGACTCATTTTAAAAAAATCGTAAAAAATATAAAATATAATTATTTTGTAAAATAAATTTTTTATACCGTATTGTGGCGAAATAAATGATCTTTCCCAATCTGTAATTATTTTTTGTCTTGAGTCTCATGAAAAAAATTAGATCGCGTTTTAAAAACGTCTGGGGGGGGGGAAAAGTTCCAAATTTTTGAACACGTCCCCTGGCGGAGAAACATGGTACTAATTATGTGTTTTAAGGTTTTTAATTAATATCTTTTTAACTAATTGGAATATCGGAATATAAAGGGTCAAAACGGATTCCTCGGATCATTCCCGAAATTTTGGGACCTTCGGCGAGTTTCTGCATTGTGTGGTTCGTGAGAAAATAGGGACGCATAGATATACATTTGTTTACCTTTGGATTTTAATAGTATAGATCTTTTTTTTTCCCTCTGAATAAATATACTTAAATTATTATACAAATCTGTACTTGTATATGCATGTACAGCTTTCTTACTTTTTTCCAAATTATTATTAAATCTTAAAATAATTACAAATTACTCATAATGTCACTGAAGTTTGTCAAAAAGATATGGAAATGTCATGTTTTACCCCAGGAATCTACACACTACAGTTTAAGAATTTGATCTATAGAGCAATTAACTTTTTGTAGTATCATTTATTGCATTTTCTAAGCTTGCTTATTTTGCTTAAGATTTTTATATTAAGTTACAGATTTCAGGAAACATTTGATTCTTATGCTAAATTATAATACACAAAAATATCAAAAGAAACACTTAGCAAAGAGGGAGAGATGAACTAAAGCAGCACTTATTAAAATACTTTCCCAAGTGAGTAGCCTGCCATAAATGGAAAGTGACCATATTTGCTTTAAAATATTCAAATTAAGTCTTCATATTTATTTATATATACAGTCGAACCTTTTTTTGTGTGGTCCTTTTTATGTGATTTTATTTTTGTGCAACCGCATAAAAAAAAAACTATCTACAGTATTTCAATGAATTTGCTTGTTATGTGTAAGAATTCATTAAATTGTTGAACATTTTTTTTGTGCAGTTATTTTTATGCGATTTTTATCAACTGCACAAAAACAGGTTCAACTGTATTTATTTATGTATATAATATGTATTCTTAGCTAAATAGTAACTTCAATAGCTTAGTAGTCAGGGTCACAAACTTGTGACTACAAAGTCATGAGTCCTAAAATGCAACTGAAGACCCACTGCCTAGAGAGGCTGATGCATGTTAAATCTGTCATGGTTCAAAATTCCCACGTTGACATGATGTGGAAGCTAGGAAATTAGGGTGCTGGCTTGTGTCATCCTTGTTACTTGACCATGGTTAAAAACTACGAGGTCCCTCACCAAAAGCCCTGGTATTACTTAAAAATGTGATGTTAATAAATACTAACTCTCCCATTTAGATGAATTTGTATTCATTAAGCATGAATTAGATTTATTTCTTGAAATAATAAAAATTTTAAGTCAATATTTTAATAAATTTTAAGTGCGTCCTGTTGCTCCGGTTGGTCAGCAAATTCGATTACAAACAACAGCTGTTACTATTCCGGGACTGACAACTGTGGTGCAGCCTTCTGTGACTTCTGTTGCTCCTCAAGTTGCTGTTGCATCTGGTCAATCTCAGAGTACCTCCCAAGCAAACAAAATCTTACTGTCTCCCACTCCTGTAAAAGTAAATTCTCCCGATGGGAAACAGATTCTGACAAGTCCAACGAAAGTGGTCACTGTTACAAGCAAAGGAGATGGAACTTCCCAACAATTTGTACTGACAAATGCTCTCAAACAGCAGAGTAAGTTGTTTTATGTTTGTTTTTCATAGATTTTATTTCAGCCTTTAGAGGAAGGAAGGGGAATATTTAGGTAGTAATTAGTTATTCTCTTATTAACTATCAGAATATTTATAATTCTAAAAATTTAACTTGTGTTTTTTCTTTCTTTTTTATGCAACAGAAAATCAATGTAATTGCTTAAAATTTTGATTTCTTTTATATGAAATAAAGAGAGAAAATTTAAAATATTTTTGAAAAGTTTCATATTGTAATGCTTAATTTATGGGATTATTTTAACTAAAATAAATTTTGCTGGAATAATTTATCAAATTTTATTATTTTTATATTATAGGTGGTAATATTTTTTGTAGAATAAGTTCACCATATATTATTCAGACACAAGCATACATATAGTATGATGAAATGTGTTAGAAAAATACACAGCAACCGTTATTTCATTTCACTTCACTTCAAAACCAATGTAAAGACTTGAATTATTCAAGTATTTTTATGACAATTATAAAGGAAATAAGTCATATGATGAAGCAAGTTAGTATTCTAATAATTTTTTTGAGTTCAGATCTGCATGTTACTTTAAAATCTTGTAATAAAATTTTATTAGAAGAGAAAATTAGCATGTTTTCTTTGAATATGCAATCTGCACAACACTTTTGAACAAATATTATAAAGGTGATTCAGTAACTGGAGGTATGGGCCAGGGAGCTTGAAACATTGATAATTGTATTTCATAGAATTAAATGCCTTGTTTGATTCGTTTTATTAAAGAAATAAAACTTCTAGCCTAAAAGTTTTTTATGGTAAAAGTATACAATAGCATAATTTCGCAAAATCCAGCTGCCTTTTAATCTGTGATAATTAAATATAGTGTTCTCATTGTTTTATCAATGCAATTTTTTCAAACTAATGATCCAGTGTTGTGAAAATAATTAACATTGCATTTGTAACAAATCTTAAAGTTCCTTTATTATATTTTCCTCGACTTTTATTCAATTTATTTGAATAAGATTGAATTGTGCAATTTATTTGATCATTTTAAATTATTTCTTTTCAATTTAGTTGTGCGGCAAGCTTTGATGAATCAGCATACCTCTCCTGAAATTCAGCAAAAACTGTTAGCTATGCAACGGCATCAACAACAGCAAATGCATAAACAGTTAGAAGCTGAAGGAAAGGCATCTACTGTTAAAATTGCTAGCCCTCTGGTACCTACTATTGTAGATAAGAACAAAAATAAATCTTTAACTCCTGAACAAAAAGAAGATAGTCAAAGGTATGTATAATTATGATTAAATTTTTAAGAATATTTTTGTGTGATAAAATTACAGCATTAGTACTCAATGTCTAAAGAAATAAGTTTTTAATATATTAATTATACTTGTAATTTCTGTTAGTATTTTTTAAACTTGTTATTTAGTACACTTTAATAATTACTTTTATGTAGATTTCTGTTTGAAAAGGGAAGTGACAGCAGAAAAATTAACTTAACTTTTGAATATAAATGATTAATTATAACAACCTGTGATTGTACAGGAAAATGAAATACATATTGTATGTTATTGGTAAGTTTTAAATTGTTGCTAAATTGACAGATGTCGTGAATAAAATTTATTCTGCATATTAATTGATCCTTATGTATGTAGTGCTGTAAATTACAGCTGTTGCATAATGTTGTGATCAAGAAACAAGGTATCACAAAGCTCTTGCTCATTCATCTTGAGGAGCAGTTGAGGAATAAAAGTGATATGGCTTTGAAATTTTGCCATTTTCACACTATTCTCCCAGTCTCACCCAAGTGACCTTTTCTTATTTTCCGAATTTAAAAAATAATTGGAAGGTCTGGGACTTCATGATACTAGGATGTCATTCAAGAGATGGAACTATGGTTTTTGATTTAAACTGCTAAATTTTTCAATGATGTCCTCCAAAAGGTCAAGAAGCGCTCATAGAAATGTATTATTTTAGTTTGGATAGATTTTTTTTTTTTTGCACGAGAGCCAAATGTGGCCATGTTGCATTAAACATTTGATTATTTTGGAGTGTTGCTGTGTAAAACAAGTAATATATAAAAAAAATTAAGTCAATTCCTACTTAGATCAAAGAAAAATTTTATTTTAGCTACTTTTTATTAAATAGTTACAATTAATATAAATATGTATATACATACGACAGAATCACAACATTAAGTGGTAATTAATTTTTATTAATTATCATTAAAGTATTGTGTTGTCGTCCAAAACAATCCTGTATAGAAAATTTCAGCTCAACTGAATGCATTAAAACGTGAGAAAAAAACCTTTTCAAGTTTTCACACTAATCGCCAAAAATGATGCCAATGTGGCTGTATTTGTAATTCTTTAAATAATTAGTTTTAATCAAAATAAATTTTTATGAATTATAATTAAATTACTGTATTGTCATCCAAAATGATCAAGTATATAAAATTTCAGCTCAATTGAGCACTTTAAAATATTTTATTAACGATTGAAAATTCCGCCAAGATAAATAAATAAATATATAGAGAGTGTGAGTTAATAGTAGGAATTGAAAAAATAGTCTTAGAAACTTAATTTTTATTTAATTATATCTCATTTTTTTAATAATGATTAAAATTTTACAATATATCCTTGTATTTATCAATAATTCTCAATTATGAGGGAATTTAGTTACTTGTGTAAAAGGATAAGATTGTTTTTCAGGAAATTTTAAACATACCTTATTACGAAATTTTTCTCACATTTTGTCATGCTTCGTGAAATAATTACTCTACTCAAAAGTAATATTATTGGTATTTTGTATTGCATACATGATATCTTATCTTTGACCATTATCTGTTGTAATTACTGAAAATGAAATAATACTTATAACCATCTATATTATGTTAAAAAGCAGACAGTTTAATTTTCAAAAATTATTTGAAAAGATTTGTATTGTAATATTTTGTCTACTGAAATAAAGTTAGGTAGTAAAACTATTGCATGATGCATAAAGGTTGTTTTTAAGTAACACTGTTAGACTTGTTTGCCAGGTTAGCAACATTTGTTAACCTGTTAGTGCAAGTTTGTTATATGAATGATGTGTTCTTCACTATTAATATTTTTTCGTTAAAGGCTAGCTGTTTGTCAAGTGGTTCTCAAAGGTGTCGTAGATCGCGTGGAACGTGATGAAAAGAATACTCAACGCAAACAAAAGAGTAAAGAATCTGCTGAAGAAAGAAAAGTAAGGGCTGGAGCAGCCAAACAACAAACACTTCTTATAAGGCATACAGAGTTATTACGGAGAGACATTCTTAAAAAACGAGCTTTAATGGAGAAGGAAATTCAAGTTGAGATTCAGGTACAGCGAAGAAATTTTCTATTTGGCTATTGTGTAGCTGCAAAATTTTGAGGACTTTTTACTTTGCTTAGTTAAATAAAAACTTAAAATTTAAACTTGAAGGGGTTAAAAAACTCTTTGAGTTATTAGGATTAAAAGTATGATATAGCATTACATCCGGATTATTACCTATTACAGTTTGGTATTGTCTTAATTTCAGTTTTGAAACTAATTACAGGTTTTAATTAGATTATTGCTTTTGTAAATGTTTGCTGCTAAGTTATTTAAAGTTGGGGAGTATTTATTAAATTGAACCAAGTTTCATTTTGCTCAAAAGGAGAATTTTCATAAAATAATTTATTTTTTTATTTTTGAAGAATAAACATTAAAAATTTTCTAACTTATGCTTAGCATTTAATTACAGAGTCTTTTATAACTTAAATATCCTTCTCTCTTTGACATAAAAATGTAATTTTATTGTTTAAAATAATTCCATAGTTTTCATAAAAGAAATTTGATCCTTAATTGTTGTGAAATATAAATTGTTGATTTTTTATGTACCAACTATTAATTATTCTATCAAACAATTACAAGAATATTTCAGAATCATATTGATTTTAAAGATCTGATGCATACCAGATATGTCAATCTTATAACATCTAGGGCCTAATAATTTCATTAATGTAAAATTGTGTTTATTGTTAATGGTACCATTCTTGCTTACTAAACAATATTGGCTTTTTTCATTAAAAAAATTAGTTACTTATAAAAACCATGTTTATTTTATTGTAGTTGTGTTACAAATGTATTTGTTTTAGGTGGAAGTTCAAGCTGAAATAAAGAAAAGAGAGGCCATGACCACTGCAATACCACCTCAGGCAATGACTGTTCAGAGTCCTATTGTCCAACAAAAAGTAACAAAAATAATTAAAGCTCCCAAACCTCCTGTAAAAGTTGTTAAGGCTGTAGCAAAATCTCCCAAATTGAATAAAACATCTCCAAATAAAAATGTTAAAGTAGAAAGGGATAATAAAGAAGAAAAAATTGTAAAACCACTTAAAAAGCGAAAGTCTCAGTCAAGTGAAAGTGATAGTGTAGAACAAAATACAAGACCTGCTGCAAAAAGGCAAAAAGCTGTTTCTATCACTAAACCAGTTGACCATAAAAGTATGGACCAGAGGAAATTGTACTGTATTTGTAAAAAACCATATGATAGCAAGAGGTAATTTTTTCCTCCTATATATGTATATATAATATGCTCTTTCCTGTAATCAAAACTGTTCAAATAGCAATATAATTTTTAAAAAATTTTCATTGGAGTTTATTTAAAGCAGTTTCCCAAGCAAGATGTGTTTTACACTTTTTATTTAAATAAAAAAATTCGCACTTCATAGTTTTTTTGTTGTTTATACATATAAAGTATTAAATGTAATAATTTAAATCCTTTTTCACATGTTTGAAAGAAAAAGATTTAACTGTATACTTTGTAAATACAAGAATGATGTGTGTTTTCTCTCCATATAGATTTATGATTGGGTGTGATATGTGTTCCAACTGGTTCCATGTAGAGTGCATTGGACTAACAGAAATAAAGGCAAAATCAATGTCAAGATATGTCTGCAATGATTGTACAAAGGCTACCGAGAGTGCAGCTGAAGAGCTGTACTGTCTTTGCCGTTCACCTTATGATGAATCTCAGTAAGTGCTTAGTTTATATACTATGATCAAATTCTCAAATTAAGATAAATTAAATATTAAATTAATTAGATTATTATTAGATATAATTTGTCAATCTTATCAGGTGTTTGTAAAAGTTTCTCAGTTTATGTAAAAATAAATTTTCAATTGAGCTTGTATTGATAAGGCCAATTTTATTGGTTAAAAAGCATGTAAAAATTAGTATATAAATTCAAAATGTTTTAACAATAAACCTTATGGCAAGCGATAAAACACATGCTTATTGTACAAATTCGATCCAATCCATACTATACATTAAATTTATGGGAAGAATGCAATTGATGACATCAATTGTCATCATTGGTTTAAAAATTATAGAGGTGGAAACCGTCAAGATTAAACAGGGTGTAGACATCCTTCTATTAACAGGCTCAGTGTAGTCATTCGTCAAAAAAATAATACTTTTGTTTAAGAGGTTTAAACCCATCCTGTTTATTTGCATTATTTGGCGCATATGACTATCACCTGTTTAGTGTTGACGAATTCTTTGAGCCCAAAAGAATCTTTGATATTGATAATCTGAAAACTGCCATCTAAGAATGTTTTCATTTCAAATCTCGAAACTTTTATCAATGTGAAATTCATCTCCTATCAGGAAACTTACTATAGGTTATAGATAATAGTCATGAATATATTCTATCATTAATATGTATATACAAGTACTTATATTTATTGTCACAAAAACAAAAAAAAAACTTCATGAATTTAATAATATTACAAGTGAAATTTTAATACTTGAATGAAAAATAAATTTTAACATTGCTACATTTAACATTCTGCTGATGTTCATCAGTTTCCGGTAGTCATTACTATACAAGCAACTGGAGCTTTATTCTTACTGTGTTCTGTTTAATTATTTAACTTGAACTATGCAATCAATATTTAAGAAATTTTAGTTTCGTAAAATAAATTCTACAAAATGTATAGTTTTTCAAATTAGCAAGTTCAGTAAATAATTCTAAGATTGATGATTTTTGAAAAATATTTTTCACGTTATCATTAGATGTTAATAATTTTTAGATTGCTTTGATTTATTAATCACTGGGGCCTTTTTCAGTTTGTGGGTTATTTAAAATTGTAATTATAATTTATTATATATTAAGTGGACCAGAAAGTAATGTCATTTTCACACATACATTAAATTCAAATGGATGAACTTACATGAAGTTTTTAGTTTTACTCAATTATGCAATTGACCTCATTATCAACAACCTTTTGCCGTCTAGTGTGCGAATTTTCAATGCCGGATCGATAAAAGTCAAATGATTTTTGAACAAAATATCTTGAGATGGTAGTTTGGACATCCTCCAAGTTTTCACCATTTAAAAAATGTTACAGTGATCTGAATAAATGGAAATTCGATGGAGCAGTATCGGGTGAGTATATGGAAAGTGATGTAATGATTTCCATCCAAATTCATTAATTTTTTTTAACTTGGTTTGTTTTGCGCAGTGTGGTCTTGCATTATCAAGTTGCAGAATAACAGCTTTTCTGTTGATAGTATCAAGTCACTTTTCAGTTAAAGATTGATTTACTCAGTCCATTTGTAAAAACCAAAGGGCCTGAATTCACAATTTTTCCAGGTTTCATTCAGCCCTTCAAAATGAACAACCCCGCAAATACTTCACCAAACACGTAAAAGTGCCTTTTTGGGAGAGAACCACTGTCTTTTGCATTTCAGAATGTCATAGAGGACTCGTATTTCATTTTCAGTGATCAAGCAATCAAAAGCCGTTTCTGTATTGTGCCACTGAAGCAATAAATTGCATGTGGGGAATCGATCAGATTTATTTTCTTCAAACAGATTATGCAGGACCCAAACACCTGCTCTGCTCACTTTACCAATGTGCTGCAAATGTTCTTGTATGGTCGAAAAAGTTCTTTTTGGTTAACAGTGTTTGACAGTTCCTAGATTTTCTGACATGGATTTGCCTCCACTTCAACCCTTAACACGTGATTGTCTTCCTGAAGAGTGCAAGTCAGCAAGCTCAAAATTACCCAATTTGAACTTAAAACCCCACTTTATGCACTTACGAACATCTAATGCATTTGGATAAACATCACAAAAGAGTTTTGTATCAACCATTGCATTACTTCACTTGGGAAACTTGAAATACATTCAATGCTGGATACTCATGTTCTGGTATTTGGCTGGCCATTCCTTCATAAATTGCCAAAAAAAAAAACAAGATTTAACCCCTTTGGAATGAATGTCCCAAATGTGAGCCAGCGTAAAACACTGCCCGAGGCCAAATGACTCAAAAATGATGCTGACAGTAAAATGTTTAAAAATTTGTACTTAAACAGAAAGTGGCCGAAGTAAATAAAGTATATTAATATGAAATATATAAAGCATATGCAGTTCGTATAATATACAAAAAAATATTGAACAATGAGTTTATATTTCGGTATTTTTACGGATTTAGGCTTAACTATATAAAACCCTCCATCTTGTGATTGACAGTCGCGACAGAAACTTCCAGCCCTGGCAGTACGCATGTGTTTGCGTCCTTCATCCCGAAAGGGTTAAATATTAATGAGTTAACAAATCACTCTAATCATAAAATGTCTTAGGCACAATTTTGAAGTACACAATGAGCTTATAAAGAACTAACTAATATCAACATATGCAGGAACAGCATTACTTTCCAGTCTTCCTAATAAATATGAACACATTCAGATTTTCTTCTGAATTAACTGAAAAAGTATCTTGACAAAATATAAAAAGTTGATATTATTCTTCTGTAATGTAGCATTTGTATTCATATGAACTAATAGTTTTTACTGTTGTTTGTTTACTTGTTTCTTTATCTGATATAGAATAATATACTATACATAAAAATATCTTCTAGATTTTACATTTGTTGTGATCGATGTCAAGATTGGTTTCACGGCAGATGTGTTGGAGTTCTTCAAAGTGAAGCTGATTCCATTGATGAATATATATGTCCAAATTGTCAGAGCAACACTCGTATAAATATTGCTAATTTGAAAATGTTGGAAAACAAGGATTATGAAAACATTAAACGACTTCTAAAAGCACTTATGGTATGTAAAATTCCCCAGATGTAATATATTTTTTATCTTAATTTTTTCTCTCTTAAATTCTTAATGATTGAAATTTTTCTGAAATGGATTCGATTATAACTGTAAGATTAGCATTTAAGAAAATTTTCATGCAAACCTTATTGAAAGAATTTTTTTATCACAATATTCTGAAAAAGTAGCCTTTCTGCTTGCTCATCACATTTATAATTTTTAAAAAAATGGAAACATTTTGTTTATTCTACTTACCTTTTCATCCTTATTAAATAAATTTTAATTAATTAGAACCCCCCTTATTTTTAATTGAAAATAATTTTGCCACATAAACTTCCTGCTTGGAAAGATGTTCTTGAAAAAGCGCATAAACTTGTGCACTATGCTCCAACATCATATGTAGGTATATAATAGTTGAAGTAATAGTTGACAAAATTAAATGTTGGAGGAGACTTCTATCTCTTTGATTTCCAAGTGCTGTATAATATAGCTAATTAATAAGTATTATGATAATTATAAGGGGGCTGCGGTAGCCCAGTGGATAAGGTATCCAACCATGGCAGGCATGTCATGAGTTCGATCCCAGTACCACTAAAGACCCGCCGTGTAGGGCAGCGATGCACGTTAAATCTGTCGAGAGCTGAAACGTCCTCCCGTTGGTGTGGTGTGGTAGTTAGGAGAGGGGGGTGCCAGCTCAGGTGTCGTCCACTTCACTTGACCATGGTTCAAAATTACGTGGTCCGTCGCCAAAAGCCCTCGTGTAGCTGAACAGTACGACGTTAATATTAACTCACTCACTATGATAATTATAAATTAACTTCTATCATGATATAAAAAAGCTTCATTGATAAAAAAAGATTAATACCTTCAAAAGGTAATCTTAATATAGCAGCATGTATGTGCTCTATTTGACCATGAATTTCAATTATTGTCACTGTGAAGAAGTAAAAATTCTTTAATTAGTTATGTTTATGTTCCTGCAAAAGTTAGGTATGTTGGATTTGTCGAAAAGAAACACATAAATCAGTAGAGAAGCTTGAAAAAAAAAAGCAAAGAGCCCCAGACCCATCAACGTATTTTGAATGAAACTTGTGAGATTTGTAAACAAAAGCACAGAAAAAATCAACACTGAACAAATTACAAATATGCAAAGGTTTGGATATCTCAGATAATTTTGATAAAAATGATCAAATCTCAAGCCTTTTGTGCTGTATTAATAATAATAACGAACTACAGCAAATGAGAATAAAAAAACATTGGTCAGTGATCATTATAGAGTCTTGTCCCTTGCTATTCAAAGCCATGCCAACTCACTCTCAATGCTAAGGTGCTAATATCAAAATCAGTGTAGGACTGAGGGCTTCTGAGCAATCCAAATTCCTATAGACGATAAACTATGACAAAAAAAACCTAGATCCTCAAAACATTTTAATTAAATTTTCGTGCAATTTTAAGCATTCTAATTTTAAATTATACCTATTTTTATCAACCTGAAACAACAATAGTGCTAATAATTTATAGATATGTGTACCTAAATAAATTGTATTAAAAAGAGAAATGCGTAAAGCTAGTTGACCCTTGATTGCCGTGGACTTAAGAAGGACTGACTGAGAAATATGAAAATTGACATCATATTGTGCTGCTTTTTCTACAAAGGAAGAATTTAATTTGAATGTTGTGTTATGATATAATACTATTTGATTTGATTTTATATATGAAAAAATAGACTTAACTAATTATAAATTTTTTTTAGCAAATCAGTCTTAATTTTTTTTTAATTTGTTGATAACCATGACTGAACATTTTTTGAAGAGTTTCACATCCTTTAATATAATATTATTTTGCACAAAGTGCTCATTTTGATTTTTTTCCCCTAATATTCAAAGGAATTGCTGAATCAAAATTATTATGGAACAAATAAATTTTATTTATCTATATGGAAATAAACTTTTCACCTCTTTTCTTGTAATTTGAAAAATAAACTATTTTTTAATCTTAAATGAGTCTGAAATGTTTGTGTAATGCTTTAAAGTTAAGTAACTTATTTGAAATAACATGTTAAGAGAAAGGAGGATGAAGTTATCAATAAATCATTTGATTAAGGATGCACATGTACTTACTCCCTTATACAAGCAATATGTGAGAACCTTGGCAGTTTACAGATAAAATGTTGAAGGCAGAAGAATGGATTTTAATATTTTATTTGATGCTGACAGAAATACATTTGTTACTATACTTACTTTGTTTAAAGGGTTTTCAAATACTTTATTTAAGAAAAATTACCTATAAAATTGGAATTTGATTTTGAATTTCCAAATACAGGCTTAACCCTTTGACGGTTAGGGAAATGAGCAGTTTTCGTTTAGTTAATTCGCGCAGTGTTATGAGTAAGCAGTAGTCGAAAGTGGCAGCTGTTTTCCCCCGTTGTTCTTCCGAAAATGTCACCCTTCTACGGCGATGCCGTAGATAGCTCGCCTCATGCATTTTAAAGGTTTCTTAAAGTATTTGTAGTACACAAATAACAGTTTTTACGTACTTTAAAATAATGAATAAATGATAATTATTAAATAGTAACCACATCACCAGTAAAACTAAATCGGTTAGGAGCGGGAGAACTTGAATCAATTTTACACCACTGTTGAACACTCGAAAAATTTTCCTCGTCGCTTGTATCGTCTTCTGAGCTTGATATGCTGTGAACAAAGTCTTCATCAGACTCAAAACTTGATCAGCTTTCTGTATCGAAATCAAAATCATCATCATAATAATCTAATTTTCGCTCTTGAGCCATTTTACTTTACAAACAGTCTAAAAAACGCGCCAAAATACGCATAAAAAGAATAACGTTAAAAAAAAAAGAACCTTCATTATGAAGAAAAATTCATGGAACCCGTACTGCCATCTGTAGACAGTAAAACTAACTAAATTTCGCGAGTAGGATTCGTTTGTAACCTAATCAATGCAGAATAATGACCTTGAACGAGTCCATCTCGTCAGCGCCCTTTGGGGAAAGGTTTAACTACGCGAGTAGAAGTCGTTTATACCCATTTCGGTCGAAATCTTGCGCCCGAACTGAATTCGTTTGCGCGCATTCAGAAACACTACTCAATTGCGAGCTGAGCTCGTTCATGACCATCAAAGGGTTAAGATATCTCAAATTGAATTTAAACTATCATCTTTGAAACCAAGAGGTGCTTTTTCTTATTCTAAAATTTCTATCAAGACTTTGAAAAATATTGTACAAAATAAAAAAAATTATTAAGTTCTTTAAATTTCTTGTAATGTTTGTATTGAACATTGTAATATTTACTTAAATGTGTATTGAAACTTAATTTGTTTTACTTAGATGAAATTAGAATGTAACTTAATGTATTGTATAAGATTGTATTTAATACATTTATATATATAACTCACATACATATATATTATTATTCAATTTCTCTGCAGACTCACAAACATGCTTGGCCCTTCATGAAACCGGTGGATCCCATTGAAGCACCAGACTATTACAAGGTCATTAAGGAACCTATGGGTATGTTTAATATAATTATTTGTCAATTACATAAAATGTTATTAAATTTTAGAATTTTTAAAGTCACAATTGTCTTTGTACTATTGTAGCTGAGTGTAAGTGAAATAATGGTTTTTGTGCACATAAAAAACTATTGATTATTGCTTAAAAACTTATTATAATTTCAATTGTACTATAGCGGCGTGAAAATGATAATGTCTCAAAATTGGACATTAAAATTTATAAAATGCCTTTCCTTTTATGTATTTGATAAATGGCTATAATTAACATCTTTAAATTAAACTTTTGAATCTCTGATTTGGGAAGAGCTTTATAGCAAAAAAAAATAAGCTATAAAACTGAATCATGTTGTTTATTTATAATTATAGTTGAACATCTATTTTTCTAACTTTTTCTTGGAACGTAGAACATTTTACTATTTTCTTTGTAAAATAACCTCCAAATACCGAAGTGCATTTTCTATTTAACAAACTTTCTCTCTTACGATTCAATTTTTTTGCCCTATTTTTTAAATATTTCAGGATATTTTTCAAATTATTCTCACTTTTAGCACATTTTAAGGTGATCAATGGCCTTGAACTGGTTTTACCAAGTGCCCTGACTCATCTAAAGCAATGAAATTGCAGTAATTTTTCAAACAAAAATTTCATGTAAAATTAATGTATATTATCTGTAATGAAATTTGAGGATGTATATGGCAGTGTGTGTACTGGTAAATTACTAATAGGCTTAAAATTAGATAATTTCATTAAAAAAAATTCATTAATTTTTTTAAAGTTGAAGTATAGTATATTCTCTTGCACAGTGTTTTCCTTTTTTTTTTTTTTTTTTTGTTTTCCTTGCATATTTCTTTTTAATGAGTAAAATATATAAAAAGTAGGTATTAATTTTAAAAAAAAGTGTAAATAATTACTCTTTTTAAATAATATATAATGCTTATAAATTTAAAATTTGTTTTATGTGGTCTCTAAAATATATTAAAAGAGGAATCTCTATTTAACAAAATTTCTATAATGAACTTTTTAGGGATTTAGAAACTCAATTAAATAGAGGTCAGACTGTATTTATTATATTGGTGTAAATTTTTGTCATGTTCAAGATTTAGATTTCTTAATAAAGTATTTACACAATTAAAATTCATAGGTAAACAAACGTATCTATCTATGTGTGTGTCTGTCTTTTCACCAACTGCTCTTCGCAGAAACTTGCCGAAGGTACCAAAAGATTGGGAATGATCAGAGGAAACCATTTTGACCATTTATATTCTGATATTGCAGTTAGTTAAAAAGATATTAATTAAAACCTTAAAGTGCATTATTGTTTTATTCCTGTTTTTTATTTTGCCAAGTGTCATCTATTTCAGTGGAGTGGAGTTCCGACCTTCCCCGCGTTTTTAAAAAAGCCATCTAATTCTTGCTATAAAACTCAAGACACAAAATAATTACAGAATCAAAAAGATCATTTTTCCCGCCTCGATACGGTATAATGTTTTTTTTACAAAATACTGATATTTTCTATTTTTTAAGAATTTTTCTAAAATGAGTCAAAATTGTTACGCTTTTATGAAAATTATTTCTAAATTGTTCCCTTTCAATTTCCTTTCGCTTTAATAAATTGATATTCTACACTAAAAAGTTCATGCTTTTCTCTTTTAAAGTCAGTCATTTAAAAAATGAATTAAATGTCAAAAACTTTTTGTATTATTTTTCAAAAAGTAATCAAAATTTTAATTTAACATTTAATAAATTTGTTATTTATAAAGATAAGCTCACATAACATTTTTTCTGTGTTTAGAACAATATTTTCCATAATCTGTTCAAAGATAGAAAAAATTGCTTAAAAATTACGGTTTTTTAAAAAACATTTGTGTTCTTCATTTTTTACCCTTTTTTGCAAAAGTTAATCAAAATGTAGTATTTTTTTTTTTTCCTTTTCTTTTTTTTGTTTAAAAATTACCCTAGTTAGCAATTGATTTGTGATGTGTGAACGCATTCACTTAAAAGACATGCTCTTAAAAAGAATTTTTAAATTTCATTGAAATATTCATTTGATGTGTGTGTGTCAAGGTCGCGTTACCTAATATGAGGTTTCACCTTGAGGTTTACGACGGGTGAAAGTTTTGTGCATGCACGATGGCGAAGGTCACTCTTTTCGTGGTTTTTGAAAGATTAAGGGAATTTCCTTGTTTTATGCTTTATGTTATTTGCTATGTATATCAGTATTAAATTCATTACACATTACAGATAAATATTTTAAAAGAGTGCAAGACAACTGATAGTTTTCTTCATTCTTAAAGAATGATTTATTGAAGAACAGTAGAATAAAAAACTTTAAAATTCTGAAATAAATTTTTATCACATAGTATATTTTCTTTTTGAAGGATTTTATACAGTGAATGTAAATAAATTTCCAACTAAAATTTTAATCAAACATTTAATAACTTCTTCAATTATAAAAATAATTGCATGAAACTTCCCCCCATGTGTTGAACATTTAAAAAAATGCTCACAATTTTAATTCAACATTTAATATAGGTGTACAATTTTGTAAATTTAAAAAATTTTTACGTTTCTGTCTTTCTTCAACATACAACTATTTTTAAAAAAGTTACATTTTTGTTTCTAGGGTCTAAAAATTTGCGAAGTGAGTGAGTGAATTTTAAAGTTGCACTTTTCACCTATTCTAGAGCTTTTGGCACCTCACCTCAAAATTTTGAACCATTGTCAAGTGACGCGGATGACACTTTGAAAAAGGATAATGGAAGTGGTAATTTTGTGAAGGGAAGGGAAAATTTATAAAAGTAAAGAAAAACCTGTGCAGTGCTGGGCCATGTACCTAGTATATATATTGCTTTATCAAGTCTGGATTATTTTGTTGCATTAGCAACAAATTCTGGTTACTAATGTATCATTTAAGTTTCAAAACATGTATGAATGCTGGAAACTAAAAGATAAAGAGAATTGAGGAAATTAATTGTTAAAATAGAATGAATAGTTGAAAGAGAATTTAAGGAATTTCTTGTGAATTCATAAAATTCTGATTCATTCAAATGTATTGAAATTTGTGTTTTCTGCCTTTTGTTTTTGGAATGCTTTCAATAAGTGCCAAAACTGTAAATTCTTGTGATAAAGTAATATTTTCCCTTGTATTGTAGAAGACATAGTAATTTTTTTTAAAAAAGTAATTATTTATATTTATTTATTTTATTTTTTAGATTTAAAGACTGTTGAGCAGAGGTTGAATTCCCACACCTATAAAAAACTGGCCGATTTCATTGGTGATATGACCAAAATATTTGACAATTGTAGATATTACAATCCTCGTTCATCTCCATTCTACAACTGCGCAGAAATGCTGGAATCATTTTTTGTACAAAAAATTAAAGTATTCAGAGAAAGTATCACATGAAATTAAATTAATCCTCTCTGGATTGGCAGAATATGTCATTGAGAGAAATATTTCAACACATGTACATAGATGTAGAGATATGTCTGTTGAGAATGAATGGTATATTCCACCCACCTGTCCAAGAATTTGCTGTAGAAAAATTCAAATTATCCTCATCTGTGGATTCAAAATCAGAAATGCTTCAAGTTCAAATCTCATTTTAGTAGTTGCACCACTCCGGGCTCACTTGCTTAAGTACCTGACAAAAATATATTCATGATGAATTTACATTGATTGTAATTGGACAGGAACATTTTAACAATGTTGGTTATCATACATCTGCTAATAAGAAGTGATGAAGAAAAAAGTGTAAATAAGTAATGTTCTCTGAAAAGAACAATTCATGGGAGCCCAAAATGCCATTGCACTTGTATTATATTGCTACTCGTGGTGGACTAAAGGTTTTAAGCTTAAATTTTACAATTAACCTTTTTGTACTTGAAGCAATATCATCTAAATACACAAAATCATGGAATCACAACTTCATTGTTGTTTGCCATATTGAAAACCTGTCATTATATGTTCTGTACAAAATCAAGAGTTTAGCTATTCTTAACGAAGTTGGATAAAGCATGAATTTGCATAACGTTATTGAAAAAAGACCATTGGCCATTTTACTTTATAATAGCTGTTTCAGTAGGTTCACTTTTCTCAGGGCATTCTTTATTTAAAAATGTTGTGCTGCAGTTATTGTTGTTACTGAGTTTATTCTTATTTAGAACATTAACAAAGATTAGTTTGTTTTTCTTTATGACTTGTAATGATTTTTTTTGTTACTTTGAAATTTCTATAATTATTAATTTAATGTAGTTTGTTGAAGTCAAGCTTATTTTTAATGAGAAATTAGAATATTATATTTTAATGTACTCAGGTATTGTAATTCATTACCTTATAAATTGAAACTTTTTATTATAAAACATCAGTGGATATTCCCATATAATGATTTCTTTGAGAAATATGCAAGAAATCATAAGTAAATTTACTTTGGATTTATTGGCATACTGAATTTTCTGTGTTATATTTTCAACAAATTTCTTGTGAATTAAAAGCTGTTTAAATTTTTTTTAAAGTATGAAATATGAATAGTTTTTGATAGTGTTTATATTTTTGAATGGTGAACCTATTGATAATTCAAGATCTGAGATTATTGCAGCGTGTTTGTAAATATCTATTATATATATTGATGTGCATTTTCTCATTGTATATTTTTCCATTCCATCATTGATGAAAGTAATTTTTTAATGACTGTTTTGTTTCTGCAATGTTCCTTATTGCTGCAATAGTCCATGTAATTCTTCCATTTTTGCAAAATCAGTTCATTGTTATGTAAAAACATCTTAATCGAGTACTGATTATTCTTTGTTTTAATTTCAGTTTTGAGTTGAAATAATCCAAAACTAATTTATTGCATTTAAATAGTCATTACTTTTTATTGCTTTACTCTAAATATTTTGAAGTTGTAAAGTGTAAATACGTACTTTTTTAATGAATTATTATTTAATAATAATAAAAAAATGCAATATGTTCATGTTGAACTTTTTTAAAAAAAAGTTTGTGATCCCTTTGGAATATTAGCTCAGGCGGAAGAGAGTTTGTCAGCATTTATTTTAATGAGGCAATGAGCTACTTCATCCATTCCTAATATGTAGGATTGTGTTTTAGATTCACATTTTAGTGATGTTGAAAGCTATTCTTAGCTGAGTACACTAAGTTTAGATAAATTGTGTGTAAGCTCTGATTAGAGTCTAAAATGTCCTGCATTATTAAAAGCCGTTTCAGAGCAATATCTATTTTTCCTTAAATTGTATTATTTTTGGTAGTTTTGAAGTAAGTTGCCTTAATAGAAACCTCAATTTGAAAAATAAACTATTTTTTAGATGTTATGTAACTAAGTAGCTAAATTTAAAACATACTGAAAATAAAAAAATACTGAAGCTTCCCACTTTTTAAATAGAACATTTTATCTCTTCTAAATTGCTTCACTTGTATTTGAATTTTATGTAGTAAAGAGTTATTTGAATTAACTCAATGGTATAATATTAAGTGCTTTGTTGTTTATCAAAAATTTACTTACAAATAATTTTATTTACATTTAAGGGGAAAAAATGTTATGTGAAAAAATATGTGCAGCATGTAATGATAGGGATGCATTTGGAAGTTGTGGTAATTGACTCAATCCATAAGTTAATGGTATAACTTTTTGAATTGTGTTAATTATACAATTTAGCAGATTGTGGAATGATGTTTTCTATTGTTAAATTATTTATTTATTTAATTTTAAGTTAATACTTATATTAAAATCAAGTTCAAATCTAGCTTTGATTTCTTTTTTTAATTTCTGCTTTTAAATCCATTTTCTGTGTGTCATACAGCCTTGTTTTGTAAATAATGCTGTTTCCATTAAAGAAAGGAAAAAACTGATTGTAATCTGTACCATCCACTTGAAGGTACTGTTGGCAAATTTGTAGATAGTGACATCAGTGCTGTGTGCATGTGTTTGTCATTTGTATTTCAATTATTAAAAAGAATATACCTATTAGTAGTTTTATTTAGGAGTCTTGTTTATTCATTGCTTTTAAACACAATTATGACAAACAAAAGGGTTTTTTAAAAATCTATGTATTTTAATTTACAACTAATTATATATTTTGAATTTATTCTAATATTTATTTACATTTTAAAATAGACAAACCTTTTGCAATGCATTAACACATTCCCAAAAGAACAGAAAATGTTATAAGAAATCACAACATAGGATACAAGAAAACTCTTATTTTAAAACTGAACATCAGTTTTTATAATGAATTTGAGTTAATTATCATTATTGTATGAAAATAAAAGTATAAGCCCAGAATGAAACCTAAGAATGCAAGTCTAGAAAATCATTTTTTTAACATAAAACATAGAATGTATTCTAAAATTTAAAAATCTGAAGATTTGTTAAGCTGGGTACCCAGAATTATGTAAAGAACTTGAAGTCGGCTACTTAATTTTCTTGAAAGACAGTTTTATGCCTTCATAAAATATTTTTCTGGTGTGTCTGATCAAATAAATTACTATATACTATGTATTTATTAATTTTCATGTAGTAAATGTGCTCTATGCTTTCATAAAGTACTTTTGTCAAAGGGTATTTGGGCAGTTTATTTTCTTTTGTATTCTCGAGCTATCAATATGTACAAGAGCCGCACAATATTTTCTGAAGGATCATTCATACTTATTCTTTTTAATCCCATTCTTGATAACCTGGCATTTTCACAAACTGGATCACCTTTTGGCCAGATTTGTTATGTGACAAATCTAATAGTGCTGTAAGAATTTTGTTAAAGCATTAGAAATTATTACTAATGTCGTAAACTATTTTTGACATCTGATTTTCATTGAATCAAGTAAAGGCATGAAATCTATTATCAACGATGGAGTTTAAAATATCCTGTACGACACTGCCTAACTTTCTGTAGCCACTCATGCATTATTCTTTCACTGCTTCAAATTCTCGAGTTACTGCTTTATTTTCATTTGTAAGCACAGTAAATTACATTAAGCTTAAAACCAGCAATGTAGCTTCTGTGTCATTCAGGTGCCATTAGTTACGGAAGTTGACGGGATCTGTAACTTGCAGATTGCAAGGGTATTCGTATTGAAGGAGAAATACGACGTAAAAAAAACTCAGAGATGAGTTGTGATCACATCTAGGAAGACCTGCGGTATATAAAGTTACAATATAGGAAGGAGCAACTGCGGAAGATTCTTTAAGGAGCTTAGGCTATACTCGTATTAACGAGAATGCTAATTTGAACGAGAGAATTGCAGTTATTCCGAGATCGTATATAGTGTGAATAAGGCTCATAAGTGCTTTTAAGGGAAAGTTTACAGAATTCGCTGAAAGTAACATCATGGCCTGTGTACGGACAGCCGCAGAGTTATTAAAGCTATTTGCAATGGCATCTTGCAGAGTAATTAAGTTCAAGATACGGATCGGAAAAAACGCCGCACCCACTAAAAGTTTTATTAAGTTTTAAAACTCATGTATAAATCCCAGAACTTATTGTTGCAAATTTCCGTGGGGAAAAAGCAGCTAACTACTCCAGTTAATTGAATAACAGATTTATTAATGGACAAGGACGAAGCACCAATGACTACACAAAAACAAATTTACGTTTATACACAAAGAAATATAAAACAGATTATTTAAGTAATGGAAAACGCACTCTTTACAAACAAGTTTCACAATGCTCCAGAAACGGCTTTCTAGAATAGTTTCACTAACAGGAACTAAGACATTCTGTCTTACCGCAGTCAAAGTACAAACAGATTCTGATCTCAACTGACTTGCCCATTGTGTGTGTCAAAGGTCCTTTAAATAACCTCATGGAAATTTCCATAATGGTTGATCCCAGAGACTTCTCGATGGTTCCTTGGCGATTAATGTGTAGCCAAACTGGTAACCTTTCTCACATCTTCTAGGGTTGCTATGATCTTATTTTTTCATGTTCATGCAAAAAAACGAACTTCGCCTATAAAACTCAATTTTCCTCCAGGGAAAGCGAAAACAATATACGCGGGTGTTTTAATACTTAAGTTAACACGTTTCTTTCAGAAATTACGGTAACTCTCTCTCTTTTAAATATTTTTCTTAGTTTTTTTATTTAAAATTTTTATTTTTTCTTGAAGTTATATGTATGCATTCTTAATTTTATTTTAGTTATTAACAGATGCGAATACGAATTCAATGCTGCAGTGAAATAAATTAATGTATTATATTAAATATATGAATATAAATACACAGTTCTAAAAGATGAAGTTCGAGAGATATTCACTCGCCAAATCCTTTTTTCTATTTTTTAAGTAAAATCTAAGCATATCCTAAGAACTTTCTTCTAAGATTTCCTAATCAAATAAACCGCCTAGTGATTTCTGAAAAATAATATTCTAAATGATATTTTTACGATAAAGGAAATAGATATATTTCTCAATATTTTAAATGCAAGTTATGCTATTCTTTTTTGACAAAAACCATTAGTTCACACCCACATATACAAGTACAGAAGGTCGTTCACACTTTATGGAAATGATTTTGATAGTTATTTTTTATCAATAAATACCTTATTTTTTGTAGAGATATGCTTCTAACAGCTATAATTCTTGACAATAGCTCTAGCTCGAATTTTTCATGAAAGTAAACTTTTTCTTAGTACTGTCTTGAAAATTTTTTCCCCTCAAAGTTTCGTACAGTGTTCTTGGGTGGCGTTTACTTTCTGCTAGACGCTATTTTCCTTTCAAATTTCATACATTATTAATACCTTTGAAATGCAGTAACCGAGATTTTACACCTCTTTTTAATTTACTGATACGAATATTTCTCCCTGGAAAGTGCAATTACGTAACTTTCGAGCCATATATCATTTTTAAGATAAATCTTTTAATTTACATAAAAAAACTTATCAAAAGAAAATCTTAGCAGACGATTATTCTGAAATTGCTAAAGTTTTATCTCAAAATGGAAGCGAGAAAATGAACGACAAAATCGTTTCCATAAAGGGTGAACGACCTTCTGTATATGTGTGAGAGTGTGTGTCTTGTTTTATATACTAACAAGGACAAAAAAAAAAAAAAAAAAACATTTACTGAAAGCTTATAAAATATAAAGGAAATAATAAATTCTCATTCTAGTTGAATTAATAAAACACATTGTGTGCTGGCCACACAAAATGCAACAACACCCTGAAGGAAGCATGCAAACCATGTGAAATTTACATCATGTGCTCGCGGCGATGACATATGCAAATCATTAACATTGTAGCTCAGACGTACATCACTGAGGAAAATCATCACTGAATTAGCCACCCGCAAACATAAGGGGAGAACAGATTGACGAAAAGTAAGGCAATTGTTTTTTCGCGAGTTTCTTTTGCGTCAGCTGTTTACCTATGCCTCATGGAAGACATCGAGCGCCGTTTGACCAAATTTCTGAATTCGACCGTGAAAGAATAGTAGCCAATAAGGACTGTGGTTTATCCTTCAGAAAAATTGGTCAACGTGTTGGACGAAACCAAGCAACTGTGATGCGGAACTGCCATCGCTGGATGTCGGAGGAAGCGACAGAGTCGATCACATCCACCTTGTTCCATCACCACCCGTGATGACAGGTGGATTGTGCGCATGGCAGTGATAGATCGCGCAGCCATATCACGAACTATAGCACAACAGATTCAGTATGTTACGCATCATTCGGTACCATTCGACGTCGTTTGCAGCAGAGTGGAATGTCCACAAGGCGTCCTTTGCTTCGTTTACCCCTTGATTGGAAACCACAGGCTTTTGCTCCGCCAATGGTGCAATGAACGGTGGACATCGACATTGTGTTTACTGACGAATCCCCCTTCTGCTTGCAACATCACGATTGTCGGATTCGAGTTTGGAGACACCGTGGTGAGATGCTGCTGAACTATTGCTTTATACATCGCACACTGGTCCTGCACCCTGCACCTGGTATCAAGTTTTGGGGTGGTATTGGATTTCACTGGCGAATCCTTCTAGTACGCATTGCCGGTACACTAAATAGCCAGTGCTACGTCTCTGAGGTGTTGGAGTCCGTGATCCTCCCTTGTTCTCCCGATCTATCACCAATCGAAAACGTGTGGTTCATGCTTGCCCAACAACTGGCCCGGGATACACCATCCACTGAAACACCAGATAAACTTTGGCAATATGTGGAAATCACATGGAGAAACTGCTGTACCCTAAGGATACATTCAAAGCCTCTTTGATTCTATGCCGAGGCGTATGGCAGCGGTTATATCTAACAATGGCGGCATACTAACTCCTGATTTTGTCATCATCCCCACGTCATAGGAAACTAATTTTAATTGTTTGACCTTTGTACAACATGTTATCTGTCAAGTGAGTGAATATTAACGTCGGACTGTTCAGTTACACCTGGGCTTTTAGCGACGGACCTCGTAATTTTGAACCATGGTCAAGTGACGAGGAGAACACCTGAGCTGGCACCCCCTTTCCTACCTACCACACTACACCAACGGGAGGACGTTTGAGCTCTCGACAGATTTAACGTGCATCGCACCCCTACACGGCGGGTCTTTAGTGATACTGGGCTCGAACTCATGACACGCCAACCACTATCCGATACCTTGACCACTAGGCTACCGCGGCCACATATCTGTCAAATAAATTTCGCTGTGATATCTCTGGTCGTTCTTGGTGTTGTATTTTGTATGGCCAGCATTGTAATATAATTAAATTATCAGTGCTTTCAGAACAAATTTAATTCAATTAATCTGCACTCACATCTATCAGTAGAAAAGAAAAGTTTCATATGTTAATGTAATATAATGATTGTGAAGTAAAAACAATGAGATGGAAATTAGAATGTGTTTTGTACAAACGATAATTCCTTCGAAAGTTCCTCAAAATTTGTGATAAACAGGCAGTTAAAAGGAAAACGTTCTATAATAAGCTGGAAAACATAATTTTTCAACGTAAAATTCATTAATAACACATGTGAAATTGTTCGAATCTTTAGGATACTTTTTCCCCAGACAGTTTTAAAAACTTGCATCATAAGTATGAGAAACTTAGTTATTTTCTATGACTACACCGACGGATTAATGTTAGATCGAACGAATGGAAAGTTTGCATCTAATTTCGGTTTACTGGTGTTTTTTACAAAGTCAAACTCATCCACATTTTCCCAACTCGAACATCCGCAAACACATTGCCAATATTTTCATAATTCTTAGCAACGATTAGATGATAAAGTCGACACCTGAGTTAGTACCCCACTCTCTCTTCAAATCCACGTTATTTTAATGTGTATTTGTTTGGAATCATAAAACCCAAACCTATAACCTCACGAGCTCGTTGTTTTACTCTAATCAGGTAACCTTGTTCTTATAACTTAATTAGGCTGTAGGTTTTTTGTTATTGCAAGTTTTCACTCAGAAATTTGGGAATGAAATTTAATGTGATATAATTATAATTTGAACTGTGTGTGAATCTGGGCATTATTGTAATCCTTTTTATCAAAAGTGTGGCAATGCTACATATATTTCAAAAATATACAAACGGGTTTTTTTCATTTAAAAGAAGGTACTTTTTTGAAATCCGAATATTATAAGACGTAAGATTTTATACGGAAGCTCACAATTATTGTCAAAAGTAAAAAATTAGAAAATTCAACAGAAAAAATGGTATGTTAATCTTAATTTCAAGTTCCATGTAAGTTTTATTTTTACAATGGAGGAGAGAAAATGTAGCTTACTCCCACCCCCTTTTACCATGGTTTCAAAAATCTTCAGTAGCACATTTTTTGTTGGATTTCCAAGAGCGCAAATGCGGTTTGTTTGACTGTCATTTCCATATAATAATTTAAAATATCATATTTTTTAAACATTTCAAGTTTTTAATATGTTTTTTTACGTATTATATGGGCGTCCAATTTCGTTAAATCCAAAAACGTCGCGAAATGCATTCAATAGTGGAAATCGATCCCGCTATCGTTCGAACACAATAATAACGATGACAGCATTTAGCAACATTAGTTGAATTGGTGGTATCTCTTAGTTGGAGAAATTGGTCGACTGTGTAACACTTAAGTATCGCCAAATCTTATTATAGTTCTATCCTTCGCAACTAAAAATACATTTGAGAAGCGTGCTGTAGGAAAAGAATGGGAGGAAGAAACTCACATTACTATGAAGGAAAATATATCAATTAGGCTCCATTTCATCCTCTTCAAGGGCGGGAACTATAATAGGATCAAACCAATGGACTCAATTCATTGTAAGAATTCAGTAACTATTTCAACTTTTATTATATCCAAAATACTAATATTGTACTATAAAATATGGAAGGCATTCCAAATTTGTCCAATTGGTACTTGCATACTGTCGCAACAATTCCAACGTTCAAGATAACTCGCCAAATTATCATTCACACGCTTTGAGTTGACAACCACATGTGCTTCGTTTCATATAATGTCGCCAATACCGTAAGAGTAATAAGCAAGTACCGGCACATTTAAAGAACCAATGTATTAAATTCACCCACTAGGATTCGGAGCTGCAAAATCAGCATAGAAGGCCTTTTTATAAATCCGTAAAAATTTGAGTGCTTATATATTATACGGCCGAGCAATTTTTTTTTTCAAATCAATAGCCTCGCCAAATATCTTGATGTGCAGCCAATAGTGGAAAATCGTGTTTCCACCTTTGTACTAAAATAATAGCAATAACAGCATTTAAAGGGATAATAAATAGCCTTTGTGTTGCTCCAAATCCCACGTAAAGATATTAATTGTAACTCTGTAACAGCATTAAAAGACATTGTGGTACTTTGCCATTTAGGCGGTGCAGGTAATAAAGTCGTCAAAATGATGCAACCAACGCCAAATGGAATATATTCCTACTAGTAACTTTTTACCGGTGCGTTTTTAAAACAAGTCGTATGCTTTTCTTAGAAGTATCGTCTTTTTCCTAAATACGTCAAAAATGAATGAAAAACCAAAGAAAATTTGGACTTAGCATAGAACAGTTGTTGTGTATACTGTGTGTGTTGTCGTCAATAAAGTTTTGACGAGATTTGTACCTACGAAATGGAAAAATATCCAAAACTGACTATACATGGCTTTTAATGGTACTTACGTATTCGCGTCACCACAGCAAAATTGGCGCCAAGTTTTACGCCTTAATATCAAAACAACAAAGATTCTGACGCATTTTATATGAAAAAAAACCCCCAATAAGTCAGATTTTTTGGGGAAATGGTACGATTCTCGAGGCGCCACTTTTGCTTTGGTGACGCTGATACGTGTAAGAACCTTTTTAAAGCTTAATCAAACAGTCTTACAGCTATTTTCTTGGCGAACAGCTACGGTCCTTAAATCATCCCTATATTCTTCAATCCGACTTGCTCCGGTTAAGGGAATACTCTTCTGGTCTCGGACCCACTTATAACTCAGCTTCACTGACACTATTAGACCGGCTCATAGAACTCCTCTTCGAATATACTTAGACTCTTCTCCTAGAACTTTACCTCTCTTCACTTAGCTTTACTTAGCACCCTTTAGTGCTCCACGCGAATACTAACGTTCCAATATATACGATTCCTAATGTGCATAACCGCGCTCTCTTCTTGGGTTGGTTGGAAAGAATTGCCATTCTGGCCCCAAAGAAATCCCAAGAGGATTAATAGAAGAAATACGGATAACGCCCCGTCACAACTGCTAAAAATTCATTGGAATTAATGCATATGATTAATATTTTCTTTGTCAGGATCCAAGCGTCAAACGCCGGTGAATGGTGTGATTCGTTGTATGAGATGTAGGTTAAAAGCTCTTTAAATATATTTTCCCTTTCAATAGCACGTTTCATTGTTTAAAATAAATATATAAATACTTGGTATGCCTATTTTTTTGTAAAACTGTTCTTAGGGGTTGTGGTGAGCTTCAGCTAACAAGAGATATTAGTTCCTTAACTTTGTTTCATAATAATCTAATCATTTTTATCTGATTGCTTAGCTCTTTTGTTTTCATTTCTAATCTTAATAATTATAGCATAATCTTTAATAATTATACGTCTAAAATACCTTGCATTTCTTTTCTTTTCAAGAGTGAATTCAAGGATCCATTTCATTCTTTGATTACTGATTTACTTTGGGAACTTCAAAATTTGCATAGATATTGCAAATTATTTGATGAAATACGAATTATGAAAGGTATTTAATTGTTTCCTCACTTGGTAACAGATTTGATTATTTGTATGAGCCAATATTTAATTTTAATATAGTACTTAGTAATGATCTTACCCCTGAAGTTACTTCCTCATCATCTTGTCCACCTAAATCTGTGGGAGGTAACGATGAATGACCAAGATTCTCTATGATAAATCTCTCTCTCTCTAATTTATTATTATCAATTATAATATTCAAGAACAAGTATATAATCTACAAAAGGGAACCCTAGGAGTAACATAAAGAAAGCAACTACCTTACGTGAATAAGCGCACGAAATCAGCTTAGTTTAGCTTTAATCGATCCTATCCTAATAATTCTGGATTCACTAATTTAGTCTAGTAGCCAAAATCACGGCCTTTAGTCAAGATGCATAATTCTAATTCTTACCATAGTAGCACTGCGTTCAGATGCTCCGCTCTTACTGCCTTACGATTATTGAACTCTATTTATACATACACTAGCTAATTTGCATCTCAGGGTTTCTTCTTGAGAGGGATGGCTGTGAAATAAACGTGAATGCTAGCCCAAAGATTCTCCAAGAGGATAAGTGGTTGAAAGTCGCGTAAAAACCCGTCACAACTTATTTTTAATTTTGTTAAGAATAATGTGTTATAAATATCTGGTATTTTAAAAAAAATTAGTGAAAAAATATTTTCTTTACAATAATTATGACCAAATCTTGCTTTCTGAAAAATAGGATAGTCGCAGTGTGTGTAGTTTAATAACAAGGCATTGTGCTCAAGGCTGAAGATATTTCAGTTAAGTCAAGGATTTGAGTTCTGATTACACTAAAATTCCGTTGTGTAAAGTGGCTGATGCACGTAAAATCTGTTGAGGTTAAAATTCTCGTGTTGGGAAGGCTTGGATTGGGAGAGTGGGGTACAAGCTCGTGCGTAGCGTTGTAATCAAAACGGGGTTCACAATTACAAGGCAGAAAGGAGTGAAGTCAGATTTCTTATTTTCGAGTGCGCTAAGTGAAGGAAGCTGATTCTCGTCGTTATTCCCATGTTCTTATGAAATTGTGTGGTCTAGCCTCCAGCTAGACCAAACAACAACAGAAATTTAAAAATATCAATTAGTGATCAGAAATTAGATTAGCTAATAAATGAAATCAGATAATTTATTAGAATTTTTCTGGCTACATGTTATTTTGTTAGTTTTCTTTCAAACAGAGAAAGGGAAAAAAACTGTGCCTAATGAGGAAAAACTGTGAAGTTGTTTGTATTGAAATTAAGCTCGAGCAAAGCTCATACACAGATAATGAAACTCAAAAATTGAAAGGCGTGAGACCCATCAATGGCTAGCAATTACGTATCGAAAGATAAAATCAGTAAATAATTCCTCCCCCCCCCCCGCGGTAACGATGCACACCCATACATCGATGTAAGGAGGATAAAGATTCGTAACTTCATCCTAACCGATATATTTTGAGAGGCACTTCATTAATATTTTGCTGCACTCCTGGAAGCGTATGATGTGTCATACATTTCTGATTGGCGAAATATCTATATAGTATAGCTAGCATTATATATATATATATATATATATATATATATATATATATATATATATATATATATAGGGTGTTTTTTTTAGAGGTATAGAACTTTAAATTGCAATAAAACAACGATGTATTATTCGATTGAAATGAATTATTTTATTCGAAAGATAATCTTGTGGCATTACATTTTAAATATGATCAAGCAAGGCGTAGATTCGTCGAATGGGCCCCAAACGAGATTGCCGTTGTTCCCGATTTTCATAAGCGAATTTTGTTTAGTGATGAAGCGCACTTCTGGTTGAATGGCTACGTCAACAAACAAAACTGCCGCATTTGGAGTGAAGCGAATCCACAAGTGTATGTCGAAACACCGTTACATCCAGAGAAACTGACTGTTTGGTGCGCTTTATGGGCTGGTGGAATCACTGGTCCGTACTTCTTCAAAAACGATGAAGGCCACAACGTTACAGTCAATGGTGATCGGTACAGAGCCATCATTACTAACTTTTTCATTCCTGAATTGAACAATCATGATGTCCAGGAGCTGTGGTTCCAACAAGACGGCGCAACATGTCACACAGCTCGTGCCACAATCGATTTATTGAAAGACACGTTTGGTGACCGCCTAATTTCGCGTTTTGGACCTGTGAATTGGCCTCCAAGAACTTGTGATTTAACACGGCTAGACTATTTTCTGTGGGGCTATGTAAAGTCATTGGTCTATGCGGATAAGCCACAAACGCTTGACCATTTGGAAGACAACATTCGCCGTGTTATTGCCGATATATGGCCACAAATGTTGGAAAAAGTCATCGAAAATTAGACGTCCAGATTGGACTACATCCGAGCCAGCCGTGACAGTCCTATGCCAGAAATCATATTTAAAATGTAATGCCACAAGATTATTTTTCGAATAAAAATAAATTCATGTCAATCGAATAATACATCGTTGTTTTATTGCAATTTAAAGTTCTATATCTCTAAAAAAACACCCTTTACATGTTGAGTCAAATATTATAATTTATATTTGTAGAGACTGCGGGAAGAAAGAAATGGAGACGTGCAGTCGCAAAAGTGACTGGTAAAGATACTCAACTCGAACCTCTTAATGTAGTAATATATCAGGTAGGCTTCTTTTGCTTGCATATAAAATCTCTCATCTAAATATCTATATAACTATTATCTTTTTATATAAAAATTACGCATCACAGTGTTTGTCCAAGATTGACTCTTAAGCCACTCAACCGATCCTGACATAATTTTGCATATTGTGTGTCATTTCGTTCAACTTAAAATATAGAATAGTTTTTACCTCAATTTTTGACGTCATTATTTTTTTTATTGCCGGAAATGCGTAGAATCCGGGAAACGGGAAAACTCGCAAAATGTCGGAATGCGTGTGTGCCTGCCGAAGCGGATTTTGTGAACCAAGGTGCATGAAAAGTCAGTGCCTGGTGTATTTCGGAACGTGGAATCCGAATTTCGAACTGAATCCCTAAAATACCCATAACTTTGCCGGACAATGCCGGATGACCGTATTTTAGACATTTCCTGACAGGGCTTTACCTTAAAAGCCATAGAGCGTGAAATCTTGGTCCTTGACGTATTTGGAAACGGGCAATTTGAATATGATATCGGATATAAGAAATTGTCACAATTTTGCCGGATAATGCCGGATGACTGTTTTTAGACAAACCCTAGCAAGGGCTTATCTTGAATACCTTATTTAGAGGGGAAATTTTATTTTTCGTTGGGGAAACTGAATTTGATATAGGAGAAATTGTCACAAATTTGCCGGATAATTCTGGACGACTGTCTATTAAGCAGACCGTGACAGGAGCTTTCTTCAAAAGTCTTGAAGCGGTAAAAGTGCTTTTCTAATCGTTTTCGGGATGGTAAACGAGAATCTGATATCGGATATTAGAAATCCCTGTAACTGTGCCGGATAATGCCGGACGGCCCTGATGCCCCTTTTCAGCGACTGAACTTGCAGGGGAGCCAAAAGTAGTCCCCCGTTGCGTCTAGGAGAGGAAACGAGAATTTGAAATTAGGTGTCATAAACGCTCATAATTTTGCAGGATATTGACGAAATTAGGTGGAATTGCTTCGCGTTCGAGTCCCACTTACAAATTTTCATTCCCTGTAGCGGCTAAATTTGCAAGCACTAGGGCACCGAAATTCAGCCCCTTGTGTGTTTTGGAGAGGAGAATCTGAAATCGGATTTTAGATGTTCCCGTAACTTTTTATTGAATAATGCCGGACGATCATAATATGCGGGGACAGCGGTATCAGTCTAACTTGCAAACGCAGGGACGCAAAAAGTGGGTTCCTGACGTATTTTGAGACGGCCGATCCGAATACTTAATCCAATTCGAGAAACTCCCATGTTAAATAATGCCAGACGACGCTATTTTAAACGAACCATGGCAGGGGCTTACCTTAAAATTCTTGGAGTGTGCAAAGTGCGCTTCCGATGTTTTTCTGGAAGGGGAACCAGAATCTGAAATCGGACTTTAGAAACTCCAGTTACTTTGCCGGACGATAGTACTGCCCGTCCTTTCAGGGACGGATCTTGCAGGAGCGCCAAAAGTGGGCACTAGGTGCATCTCGGGATGGGGAACGAGAATTTGGATTCTAATTTCAGAAACTCCCGTAATTTTTCTTGATATTTCCGAAATGAGATCAAATCACTTTGCGTTCAAGTCCCGCATCCGTGTTTTTATTCCCTATAACTACAGAACTTACAGGCGCAGCATTTCGACAATACGACCAACAGAAAATTGCATTGGCAATTGCATCTTCAGGCATTGCTACCACTTTGTTAAATGGTGGACAAATGCACATTCAGTATTCCAGCTGCTTTTAGACATTCATGAGAAACCTGACGCAATGTGTTGTATTAAAAAAAGAGCGGAATGGCTATGGTATTACAAAGGAGTTCAATTATAATCTGCAATGAGTGTACTATGGCCCATAAATACTCTCACTCGCTTTACATAGAATTTTGTAAGATTTAAACGGCAACGAGAAAATATTCGGTGGTGCTGTCCCGTTACTATCTGGTGATTTCCGACAGACATTGCAAGTCATTCCTCGCTTTACTTTTGCTCAGGAGATTAACTTAAGTTTAAAACAATTGTTTTATGGCGAAACGGTGAAACCCTTCAACCGACCGTAAACAATTACCGTCATTTGCAATTGGCACCTGTAACGGACCGTCATTTGCAAGAGGATCAATCGGCGCAAATACTTTCTAAACAACTGCTGGATATCGGAAACGGCGAAGTAGAAATGCATCAAAATACACAATGTATCGAATTGCCAGGAAATTTCTGTACTGTTGTCAAGACAAAAAAGGAACTAATTGAGAGTGTCTTCCCGGACATACTGTATAATTATCTAGGTAATGACTAGCTCAATGTGTGTAATCCTGTTACTTGGGTAGAAAAAAATGTTGATGTTGATGAAATAAACTTCCTGACACAGATGTTTTGCCAAGTGATCTAATGCCTTTTAAATCAATCGTCATTAATGTTGAGGAAAATGAAACTGTAATAGTTTTGAATTCCCTGGATATATTAGGAATGCCACCTCACACAATCTTCGGTTGAAGATTGGTTTACTGGTTATTCTTCTGAGTTACTTAAATACACCTAGATTATATGTAAAGGTACACGTTTCGTCACCAAAAGAATTACTGGGAAACTTCTTGAAGCAACCATTTTGATGGTAAAGTTTAAAGAAATCGTCCTGTAGCCACGTATTCCACTGATACCGTTAGAATCTGCAATACCATTCAAAAGGATTCAATTCCCAATTTGTTAAGCGGGCTGCTGTAGCCCAATGGTCAAGGTATCGGATCATGGCAGGCATATCATGAGTTTGAGCCCAATACCACTAAAGACCCGCCGTGTAGGGCAGCGATGCACGTTAAATCTGTCGAGAGCTGAAACGTCCTCCCGTGGGTGTGGTGAGGTAGTTAGGATAGGGGGTGCCAGCTCAGGTGTCGTCCACGTCACTTGACCATGATTCAAAATTGCGTGGTCCGTCGCCAAAAACCCTGGTGTAGCTGAACAGTGCGGCGTTAATATTCACTCTCTCACCCAATTTGTTAGGCTTTCGTGATGACCATAAATAAATCTCAATGTCAAACAATGTCAATTTGGGGCTTGGACTTAGAAAATCCATATTTATCGCATGGGCACATATATGTTGCATGCTTACATGTGGGGAAACCACCGAATCTATTTGCGTAAGCAAAAGACGAGTTACCAAAAAATACTTTTTACCGATTAGTGATTAATTATGTAAAAGTTATTTATTGTTATAATTTAAAATAATAAAAATATTAAAAATCGTAAAAAATCAACGCTATTAACCTCATTTATAAAATTAAATCTTCATATGTTGCTACTAACAATTTCGTGAATAATTCATGCATTCAGGCAATAATTCATTCATATAAGATATGAATAAAATGTAAAATTAAAAAAATATGCTGTTTAATGCTCTCCAGAATGGTAAGCACAAGATAAATTTGACTGCACACTGAATAGCTGAGAATATTATTAAATCAACGTATTAAAACAAAGCCACAACAACGCGTGGCCCGGGTCAGCTAGTCGCTTTATATAATATTTCATAAAACTTTTTTTGTCAGTTGTTGTCTCACACAACATTGCCATTTTTCTATTATCTTGTAATTACCCAAAAATTCTAAGTTACTTATGTGTAGGGACTGCAATATTGGGCCAAAAGTTCAATACTGGTATTCGGTATTTTTTAGATCTCAATACCGGTAGCAGAAATTTTAGAAAAAGAAAGGAAACACAGCTGCGCGCGTTTTCTTTGTTTTGTACTCCAATTTTGTTAGAGGGTGTAAATATCACAAAATAATTTGTAACTTATAAATTATAACAGTATGTGTAAAGAATCACAAAAAGTAAAGGTACATCGTATTTATTTAAATCACAAAAAAGTGTAAATATCACTATTCAGTCTGTGTTACTATTACAAATTTTTGAAATGTGATCTTAAAAAACATAATGCATCAATTTTAGTGACTTTAAGCCTGGAACTTAATTTTGTGCAAAAATTACCAGCTGTCGAAAATCCAGCCATTAAATACCAGCCTTTAAATCCCTCGTCTACAAATAAATCGATTTCTCTTTGGATGGTTTTGGATGTAGCTGATTTCTGTATCGTGTTTAGGTTTGTTGAAATTTTTTTAGTTATTGCTAATTTTAATTATATATTGTTCGAGACAATTACTTTTCAGCATTAGAGTCATCATTTTTTATAACTGTACCGAATTTTTCTGAATGTGCATAGGTTTGTGGGTACAAAAGTTTAAGAAATTTTACTATTAATTTGATCAAATTTGAATTGGTTAGTTTCTTTTCTTCTTTTTTTTTCATTTTTAAAATCATTATAATTATGTAAATAATACAGTAAGACATTTTATATTTCGTTATGCCTTTCTTCTGGGCGATTTTTCAATGTAATACACAATTCTTGAGATAGTGATGTGTGCTGTTCTTTCAGTGACTGCAACATGAAATTTATTGTTTCCTTAGCTGTTAATAACATAGAATATCTCCAACATAATGCCTTAACAGCCAGTTTTGTTGGAAGTAGAGCTGATGCAGTTATGGATATTACTTCGAAATCACTATCAGTAAAATTAATTTGCAGGTTTAAGTTGTGTGTGTGTGATCATTGCTTTTCGGATTGGATTTTTCAGTTTCACAAATAATTCTATCACTAGGAATAGTTTTCAAAATGTTAAATCCATGATGGCTTGGACTTAGAAACTGTGCTTAAATTTGTGTCTTCATCGGAATTAGATTCTCTCTATCATCTTTAAAAAATTTGTATCATGTTTCGTTTTTAAATGTGTATGGAGTTTGCTTGTATTTCCTCCATTCAATTTAATAACTCTAGAACATTTTTTACACTGAGCCATCATATTCTTTTCATCATATAAATAATGACACCAAACCGAAGTGTTATCAAATGATTTTTTATGTTCTTTAAAGTTATTTTTATTCATTATTATGGGTTATTATTGATGAGTATATATATATATATATTACGAATCTGCAAAATATTTTGAACCCTAAAGTATGATATGCACAAAAACAATACGAATAACAAACTTACCAATTAAAAAAAATATCGAAATACTACGCACTCTCTTTCTTAACAGCTACAACCTTGTTTTCACGGATGCAAATATCAGACTACGAATTTTGCGCGTGTGCAGTATCGATCTGAGCTATAATATATTTTTGGACCTCCTCTTTGGATGATTCACATATTTTATCACTTCTCTTAATTGTATATGATGCAACTTTATATTCACAGTCTAATTAATTTTGCCTGTCAGGGTGACATAAAAACAAAAATGTATACTATTTTGCTATGTTGGTGATCCCTGAACATATAATGGAGACAATTTTAAAAATTTCTAGTAAATACCGAAAAACCGGTATTTAAACTTGTGAATACCGGTATTACGAAATTGTAGAAATAACTCAAAATACCGGTATTCGGTATTGCAATCCCTACTTAGTATAAGGTGTTATATATACAGGGGCGTAGCTACCGCCGCCGTATCAGCCGTATTACTGATACGAGGCCCCCAAGCTACAGAGGTCCCAATATGTGTAACTACAGTCCCACTAACAGGGATTCCATATCTAAAAAAGGACCCCTTAGGAATTTTGATACAGGGCCCACTCAGAGCTAGCTACGTCATATATATATTGGGTTGTTCGGAAAATAATTTCGTTTTTTTTTTTTTTTTTTTTTTTTTTGTGGAAATGAAAGACAGTTTTCGCAAAGTAAACAAATACTTTATTAAATTATATATTGGCCGTTCTGGTCCAACACCTTTTGCCATTTTTCTGGTAGTAGCATAATTCCACGCTCATAAAATTTTTGGTCTTTGCTGGCAAAAAACTGATCGAGGTGGTTTTTGACCTCCTCATTTGAGGTGAAGGTTTTACCGTCTAAAAAATTTGGGGGTGATCGGAACAAATAATAATCCGATGGTGCCAGGTCTGGAGAGTATGGTGGGTGTGGCATTGTATCCCATTCAAGCTGTAAAAGCTTTTGGCGACTGACCAAACTTGTGTGAGGTTTTGCGTTGTCTTGGTGAAGCACTACACCTTTCCTGTTGATTAGTTCTGACCTTTTCTGTTGAAGTGCATCATTCAGTTTGTCCAGCTGATGACAGTAGACTTCCGAATTAATCGTTGTGTTATCCGGTAAAAACTAAAAAAAAAAAAAAGATTCCTTTAAAATCCCACCAAACAAACAGCATCACCTTTTTTTTTTTGGTGAATATCGGCTTTGGAAATGGTTTGAGCCGGTTCATCTTTTTTGAACAAGAATGATGAATAATAAAATGCAAAACTGGGGAAAGCTGTCAGCTGTAGGAGTGAGTGAGTATTAACGTGCACTGTTCAGCTACACGAGGGCTTTTGGCGACGGACACGTAATTTTGAACTATGGTCAAGTGACGTGGACGACACCTGAGCTGGCACCCCCTCTCCTAACTACCACACCACACCACACCAACGGGATGACGTTAGAGCTCTTTACAGATTTAACGTGCATCACTGCTCTACACGGTGGGTCTTTAGTGGTACTGGGCTCGAACTCGCGACAAGGCCAGCCAACGATCCGATACCTTGACCACTCGGCTACCGCGGCCACATCAGTTGTAGGAGAAGAATGCCGAGATTTGCATGCTTGGGAAGAAGGGGAAGCTTTATGCAAAACAAGTCAGTTTTGTTAGTTGTACCGATTTCCTCGTAGAAGAATAGCCCAAGGTTGTGAGTATCGCCCTGAACTCACACCATACAATAACTTTTGGAGACTGAAGGGGAAATTCAGTGGGGATCCGCAGATTTTTTTCAACCCAAATTCGGCAATTCTATGGGTTGACTGTCCCATTGAGGTAGAAATGAGCTTCGTCACTCCACGAGGCCATTCCAAGGCCATGATCGATCAACAGTCATTCTGCTGAGAAAACTGACCTCGAATGAAAGATGTTGTGGCTTGTCCCTATCAAGTAGCTCCTAGGTTTAGCGGATCATGAATGGGAAGCGGTGCATTATATTTTTGGAGTACTTTTTCGGACGGTGCTGTAAGAATAGCCCGTCTTTCGAGAAACTGTACGCGCGCTATTGCCCCAAAACTTTGATGCCTGTGACTGTACGTCAACAGCTGTCTTGACGCCATCAACAAGTACCAGTGTGACACGTTTACGGCCTCTTCCATGTTGAACTCCTAGTTTCTCCGTCTCTTTGAATCTCTTAATCATGGCTGGAATACCTTTAGTACACATTGGTCCACGCAGTAGGTTCTTTTTACGACGAATTTCACGAACTACAGCAGAAGCACATTCCCCTTGATTTCGTGAAACAGCTTTACCAATAATGCACGTTCAACTAAAAAGATCGTCAATAGTACAACCGGAACTATCGACTTAAACATGACAACGTCTACAAACGTTTTCAAACAACGCTTCATGCAAAACTAACCTATTTTGCATAAAGCTTTCTCTCCTTCCCAAGCATGCAAATCTCGACATTTTTTTCCTACAACTGACAGCTTTTCCCTGTTTTGCATTTTATTAATCATTATTCTTATTCTGAATTGTTAATATTGTTTCTGTATTCCATTTTGGTCGTTCATTGAGTTAAATTTCATGTTTTTCCCGAAAAGGTGCCCTCTGGAGGACATTTTGGAACTAGTTTTTTTTCCCGAAATTCCGAGAACGCATCTCACGTATAGCCCATGTACAAAATTTCATTACATTCCGTTCACCCGTTTGCGCTGTAGGAGGCTGTTTATAGGGGAAGTTTAATAATAACCACCTGGTATACATATATTTAAAGCTGATCAAAACTTTTAATGAATGTTTTCAATGTAAATCTTAATTTCTTCTACTTATATAATTTAAGCTGCAGTGAATTAAGCTAATTTTTTATCAAATAAAAACATTTGAGTTACTTCTTTTTGACTAATGTGCATGCTTATTTATTTTTACATTAGGATAACTCGTATGAAATACGAAGAATGATTGAAAAACTGGATGCTTATTTCATTGACATGAAAACCAGATACCTTTGGGCGCAAAACCGGATAGCCGAGCTAAATATTTGTCGAATAAGGAATGTTTCGCTCCAAAGAAAAATGAACAGCCGTCGACCAACTGTCATTGATGAAATTTTGGATGAGCAGGTAAATTTTATGATGGAAACCTTAATATATATAATTCGGAGATCAGTTATGTTTTGATTTGCATTGTATAATTGCAAAAAATGCCAATGCGGAATTTGATTAATGAAGCTACTTAAGTGCTAATAGACCTACGTGCCGCCCAACTGATATGGCGGTCAGTGATGCTGACTTCTGTGCCGTAGAGCCTGGATTTAAATCCCAGAGAAGGCATGGGTGTTTGTAAATGTATAGTGCCTTCGCGACATGGGGTACTCAATATATTCTCCGAGACGCAAATCCTCTCGTGAGGTCGATGGAACTACGAGTGCATCGGACTGGAGAATATTTCCCTCCCCTCCAGTTCCATGCATAAATCGTGGAGGTGGAAATCGATGGTGTCGCCATCTAGCGTAAAGAAGTCCAACCTATCTCACAGGCTCTGGCAACATTCATTCCTTCACTTCAGAAATTTCGCCAAGCTAAATCGACTGTCACCTGTATGGTGCTCAAGGTTGAGGCCAACGACAGGCGTACATCTAGCCAATTGCCATGATCAATTTCGTGGACCTCGATCTGACTACGTCAGACAGGTGGCATTAGAAACAACAACAAACCTATAACCTTCCATCCACTATTCTAAGACGAATTCGACAGTTTGCCACACTCGTAAAATACTTCACTTTATGTGTTTATCATGTATGTGATGTATGTACGTACTAATGATTTAATATCGTAAAGCTGTATTTTCAAAACATTGGTGTATTTTTGATTAGTTATTATAATAAATCGTCTACAATTTAAACTCTTTTCTGTGTATTAGAAATGAATGTATTTAATTTTCGATCAATCATCTTAAATGTTTATTTCCATACGTTAATTATTAACAGTTTTGGTAAAAATAAACTGTAGTAGATTTAGAATTTTCTTACTGCACTTAAGGAATTTCACTCTACACACTTTCAAGGTGACTTGTCAGTTATAAAGTGAATGATGCATATTAAACTACATAGCCATAAAGTTTTAAAAAAGGATTCCATGTACAGTCACTTATCTAAAATGCGTCCGACAAAATGCAATTAAAAGAATTGACTGATTGACTGAATTACGTGTGCACATACCATACGGATAAAATATTCTAATTATTAAGATTGATGTCTAATATTTATAAATCTGCCTTTACCCAAGAGATGGCATTGATTGCAACCCGGAGGAATTCAAAGGCGATAAAGTTTGGAAGTGGTAATCATTCGTTACTATAGCAACAGGGTGTATCTTAGAAATAATTGACAGATATAGTTGGTTTCAGAACGCATGTGCTCTTTAAGGAAACAGGTCTTGTAAAATATTTAAGCAAACAATTCAAAACCGTAGTGTCATCAAATGGTGAGGAGAAAGGAGAGGGGTGTTAAGCTGATGTGAAAGAGTACAAGAGAAAGTTTTGCACAGATAACATTTTAAAATTTCTGCACATAATCGTGGTCAATGACCGACTAGCTGGAGCTCCATCGCATTGTAATGGAGCATCTAAATCTTTATATATAAAAATCTTCTGTGCGTGTGTATGTCACTAAACTCCTCCTAAACGTCTGGACCGATTTCGATGAAATTTTTTGTGTGGGTTCAAGTAAATTCGAGAATGGTTTAGATTCACAATTCGGTCTAATATTGCAATTAGTTAAAAAGATATTAATTAAAAACATTAAAAATATTCAGCTCAATATTCTTTCAATATTCAATTTAAATTTTTCTCAATATTGTTGTAACAATGTTATTGTTATAAAAATGAAGCAAGTTGGCGTCGAAAATCGATTTTCAGCCAAACTGGCCAAATCGTGTCTTTATTGTTACAAAAATGCAGATGAATCATGCTTTTTTGAATTTGGTTGATCGAACATTTAATATCTAGTTTTAAACAATTAAAAAAGAAACATTCATCAACATTACTATTACTTTGAAAATCTTTTAAAATTTTATTTACATTTTTTGAAAAAAATTTCGTGCACAATGCTTTAATTATTTTGCTGTAATAGATTAGTGAGCTAATATGTTATATTTAACGAAAACTCAGTTATTTTTGCATATTTTTTTTACTGCTTGAACTTTGAGAATTATTTAAGCACACCTCCACAGAAGATGAATTTGAAAACCATCAAAAGTAAAGAATATATATATTTAAAAAAGTGGAACTAATTTTGCTGAATGTATAATATATAATTAAAGTGGAAATATATTCAGTATTTAAGTACTTCCTGCCAGTAGAGCACTCAGGAATTTTTAAAGGGGGGTCCGGGGTTGAAAGTTCACCATTCTTGTATCATGCTCCTTTTGATTTTGTCGATTTTCGGGAACAAAACACAGTAAAAAACTAATTATTGAATAAATAATTAGCATTAATTAATAAAATTAATCATTAATAACAAGTAATTAATTAAATTTTACGTACTATATACTTAGAATTATAATCAATCGGAAAAAAATCAAGGGCTTGGGGGGGTCCGAACCCCCAGGATCCCCCCCGTTGTGTGCGCCACTGACCATGATTAATCATACAAGGGCGTTTATACAGCCTTCCATCCTATCACTAATGCTAGTGGGCAAGGTCACGAACTCGAGGGTGGCGTGTCATGATTTCGAGCCTAGTACCGCTGAAAACCCGTTATGCTAAGGCGGTCGATGCATGCTAAATACATCGAGGCTCAAACGTCCTCCTGTTGGTAGGGTGTGGAAGTTAGGAGAGAGGGTGGGTGCCAGCTCAGGTGTTCTCCTCGTCACTTGATCATGGTTTAAAATTACGAGGTTCGTTGCCAATAGCTTTCGTGCAGCCTTATAGTGCGATGTTAACATAACTCTCACTCACTCCATTAATAATCAAGTGCTTAGATCTTCTTTATAAAGTAGGAGTAGTTTTAAAATAGCAATCCGACAAAATGTATGGGTATTTGTCAAGTTTTACAACGTGATAAAACTGTAACTATATATCTTACACAAATATTTCTTAACAGTATTTAGCTTATAAGGAGATTTTCTTATTAAAAAAATTAAATAACTAATAGGCAAAATTCATGAGACGCCATTTATCAATTGGTAACGACAACCACGTGTTTCCAGCCAATCAGATCAAAAATTCATACGACGTCATAATCACACGATAAATGTAATCATGTTTCCAAATAATCAGTTATAACGTAGCCACTCCAAGCAGCGGTCGAAAACTTTGGTAGACCCGACACCCACACGTGCATCTTGCAGCTGCAGCGCAACCCCTTTTTGACCCCCGAGGAATCGAACACCGTCGACCGGAAGAAGAGAGAGAAGAGACGCTTTGAACTTACACGGGAGCGGTGGCCAACGAATCCTCCTTTCACAAAATATTGGACTAACAATCTATAATTAAGTTTAATAACTTTAATGTATCATTTAGTAAATAATATTCAATAGTTGTGACGTAAATAAATTCCATATTTAAATTAACCAAGAATACGCTACCATTATTCTTTCAAACGTTACACAGTTCATGCACTTCGTTGTTGTCAACTTTTGTTCTTGTAGAAACTTTCTTTTAAGAAGCACATGTTTGTTAACAATAATAGCACACATAGGTATAAAAAAAGTGTACTTAATTTAATAGTAAGAATTTTTTTTTTCAATTTAAAATCTTTTTGTTGAACTTTTTTCTATAGCGCTTGAACTTTTTTTTTTACCCAATTACGAAATTTTATCTAACAATAAGTTTTACAAATAGAACAACAAGTGCAGGTTGTATATAGTTTAGTGTCAATTTTGAATTCAATGGAAAACATATATTTGTCTCTATTATGTTATCGTCATGAATCTAGGGCATTAACTTAGTGCTAAAAACTTTTTACTCTTCATTATCCTTTCAATTTCTTTTTTTTTAAAGTCAAAGAATAAAAAGAATAGGACAATGAGAAAACTTGTCATGCCTTCTTTGGAAGATACTTATTTAAAACCTAAAGAAGAATCATCTTTGGATGAAGATCAGACAAGACCTGGTGGCTCTCATTTCTCGTATGTTTTGATTTAAACTATATGGAACATTTTCATTTTTATTTCTAAAACAAAATATTATAAACATCAAGCATATTTTTGAGTTCAACCCTTTGAAATGCAAAATGATCTTTTGGCACGTCGTACCGGCACATGAAAAGTTTTGCTTTAGAAATAAAATTTTTCGATACTTACGTACTATCGTAACCATACTGGAAACATTGAATAAAATAGCACAAATTCTAAAAACGGAATGTGCAGCGCGTAGTTGAAAAATAGTAAGTGATTATAAATAATCAATAAGGAAAAAAAATTTACTGATTTTTAATGTTTAATTTTTTATTTTACTTTTATTAATTTTATATTATATTATTATGTTTATTTTATATATAATCTCTCACCTCTCTCTCTCTCTCTCTACATATATAAATTGATGTTTGTGTATATGGTCTCACATCACTCCAGCGCCGTTCAACCGATTACTGTGAAAATTGGCATATGTATTTGTATTTTTTTGTGGAGAAGGGTTTTGTGTTCCCACCAGGTGGCGTTACAGCATATCAACTTCTGGACCGTTCAATCAATTCCCAAGTTGCCAACATGGTCGCCAAAAATGATGCCAACTTGGCTCTATCGCCAACATTTCGCTATGTTTCCATTGAATCGCCATTATAATGAAAGGAACGGTGTTGCTTACGAATATTACAATTTTAACATAAAATAAATACAACTGAAATTAATATTAGCGTATTACACATCTAGATATAAATTATTTACACTATTTTAAGCGTTCATTACACAAAATTTGTAACAATGTGTTGCTTTTGCTGAGCAGAGATCAGCTTAGGAAGATGTTTTCAAAAATCGACCTACAAGGGCGGTATGAATAAAAAAAATCCTTTTTATCAGCTATTAGACCTACAGATTTAAAATTTAATCAATATGATTTTTGTTCAGCTAAAATAGGTAAAAAGCTTTTCTTTTTTAAAAAAAATTAGCAATTCACGTAAAATTAACACACTAAAAACTTCTTTATCCTTCAGTCTGTATTTTGTAATTTTTCAATTCCCTCGTGTGAAGAACGGGTATACCAGCTAGTAATAATTAAATAATAACACTATGATAATATATTTTATTATTGCTGAATTAAAAATTTAAAAATTCGATAAATCTCAGATTTCTGTTTTAGTATTCGAGCTTGCCATATCAACGAACAGTAAGGTTTAGAATGGGGCTGCATGCCGAGAAGCACAACGAAGCACATGGTTGCCAATTCAACGCCTACGACACGCGTGAAATCGGGGTTGTTAATTTGGTGAGTTATCTCAAAAATTGGCATAATCGCGATAGCACGTAAGTACCTGTTTTTGTACAAACTTGACTCAGATCAAAATAAAAACTAACGCAAGTGATAAAGATTTTTTCCCTTTATTTGAAAAGTTAATAAAATTTTTATTTAAGTATAAAGAATTTAAAAAATTACTCAAAATTAATAGAAACACATTTTCATCTTAAAATTTATAATGATACCATTTTTATATCTTGTCATCTTGAAATTATTTATCTATATTTTGCATGTTTTCATACTCTCTTAAACGAGTAAACTCAAGGCCAGACCGTGACCTTTGGGGGTCCTGGGTTAACAATATTTGGTGAGATCCGTATTGATAGAAAGAAGTGATAAATAGTTAAGTCTAGTATTTGCCATTGATGTCCTATATTTGTTTCCTATACATGACATTTTAGAGAAAGCACGCTCTGCTTCACAACTAGTAATAGGGAGCGTTAGAAATTTTTTTAAAATGGTATACAAATTTGGAAAAACGCCAACAAGTTTCTTTTCAAAAATTAAATTGAATATATCTCTACAAGTATATGACTTTAGCTCAGTTTGTTTTAGGTAAGTTTTGAACTGAACACACACACACATTCATTTACTAAATGTTGGTCTACGTCATCTGAATAATAATCAATAATAGCGCGTACACTTTCCAGGTCGATGTTCTCCTTACTTTGATCTTGTAAATCCATCAAAAATTTAAATTTCTTACTATATTCTGCACACATATATACTTGACTTCTATTTAAATCAAAGATTGGCTTATCCAACGCAACAATAAGCGTGTCTCTTTTGAATTTTTCTGTCCCATACACAGCTTTTTCTGTGGATTTATCTGAAAATTTTGAAATAACCCGTCTCTTGTTCACATCGCCGTTTCTACACTAGGACTTAATTTTTTGGCTGCGTCTTGATACTCATTTAGTTTTTTATCTGATTCATGTCGTACATTGCTTATAAAGGTTTTTAATGACATAATTAACTTATTCCCTTCACAGATGTCCAAACCAGGAGTCTGTAATTTTTCATTAACTGAATTAAATCTTTCTAATATTTCTTCCCAAAATATAATTAAAATGGCAGTTTCAAGTTTTGTTAATTTATTATATAAATTTACTGCCTCTTTTCGAAAATCAATTTTCTCATTTTCATTGTCACTAAATGTCTTAAGAATATTCATGATATTATCCTAATTATCTTTTAAGGCTTCAACAGCGTCGTAGCACTAAACCAAAGAAGTTCACGATTTCAGTTGCAACCTTAACTGATTCTGCACCAACCAGATTAAGAGAATGTGCAGCGCATAATTAGCGAATTTATTTTTTTCTTTTAGAAGAGCTTGCACACCATTATATCTACCGGACATATTGGCAGCGTTGTCAAATGACTGTCCCCTACAATTATCCAATAACAGTCCATTTGTTTGTAAAAATTCTTGTAGAGAATTAAATAAGTATAAACCAGCGTGTTGAGTTGAGTTGAGTTAATATTAACGTCGCACTGTTCAGCTACACGAGGGCTTTTGGCGACGGACCACGTAATTTTGAACCATAAACCAGCGTGACTACTGATCTTAATTAATGAGGCACATCGTTCATACACTTTTCCCCGAAAACAATATCGTAGTACAATAGCAAGTTGGTCATTGTGGGACAAATCTGGTGCTGAATCAATCACAATTGAATATTACTTTGTGTCATCGTTGTTTATCTGAGTTGTAATTGTTTTAATGATTTGCTTGCCCATGATCTCAATTATTTGCTCATATATTGTTTTTGATAGGTATGCTATTGACGATTTGGGTCGTAATTCTCGCTGTTCAATATGTTCACAAATGAATGGATCGAACTCTGCTAGCAGTTTCAGAGCACCCGTAAAATTACCATTATGAGGAGAACCAAAGACTTCCTCAGTACCTCTAAGTACTAAAACTCTTACAGCCAAATACTTTAATAAAGCAATAACACGTTTGAGGACTTTGTGGTAATATTCTATATCCTTTTTTATTTGCTCCTGTAACTGTTTATCTAAAACAGACTTATTTTCTTTTCGAGTCAACCAAACTAACATTGAATTTTTATGTTCAATAGAATTTTCATGATATTCTAAACAATTCGTTACGTGTTTCCAATCAGAAAAGATGGTTGTGTATTGAGAATTTGTTTTAGAAAAAAGCTTGCAGGTCAAACAAAAAACACTACCAATACTGGATGTAACATAGCCAAGATTTTTTCAGCACTTGGCCATTTTTAAGTTTTTAAATAAAATGATTGTTCGAAAATGATCTCTTTTGTTCTTTGTATTCTTTTACCGAAACAGAATATATATTGTTTGGATCTTTATTTTGAAAATAACTCATTTCATGTGAAAGGATATAATGAATAAAATTATTATTTAGCGATATTGGCCACGAACCCACGTCAACGTATTTCTCAAATTCATACCCAACATTTTCTAAACACTTTTCGGTCGGGGCATTACTGATGTCCTCTCGCTGAACAACATCTTTTTCAGAAGTCTGCTGGTCATCGAGAACTTTCATATTTTCATCAGTAATATTTGTTTGCTGTGTTTCTCCGTTTTCTTTGTCTAAGTTCCTTTCCCTTTCGCATGCTAATGTATCTACGTTTGTTATATTCGTTTTACTTTGTTCCATTGTAAGAAAATTTGAAATTTTGACACATTTAATTTTTCTTTTTCTCGATTTAACAGTAATTTTCGTTTTTCCGCTCCACTTTTATATTTTCTGCCAGACATATATTTATATTGTTAACTAAGGATTTGATTTTCCTGAAAATAAATTTAAAAAATTAGGTCATAAAATTACAATAACACAACCGACTGCTTAATAAACTAAAAATATTCTAACAAATTTTTACAAAACAATGTAGTATATTTCTGAGATAATTAATAAAAAGTATCTAGTTTATTTAAAAAAAAATAAAAAAGATCATTGCCTATACTCGCTAAAACTTGAAATGCAGATGATTATTATTTATTATCCTATTAGTTTAAAGGGTTTTTATAAGAATAAATCCTGATCAATTCCTTTTCTCCTGATCAATTCTGATCTTTTCTGTTTAAATGAATCATTCAATTTATCCTGCTGATGACAGTAATCGTTTTGTTGTACAGTAAATGCTAAAAAAAATACTGATTCATTTGAAATCCCACCTAACACCTTTTTTTGGTGAATATTGACTCGAGAAGCTTTGCCACTTGGGAAAAAATGCATAATGCCTCCTCAAAATAAAAAAAAAATATTATTAAAAAAGATAACTTATTCACACACACACACATAGATACACACCTACAAAATCTGAATAGTTCGCGCGCGCGAACAGAAATGCAGCATGACAATATATTAATATATTATTTAATATATACATACATATTAAAAATAAAAGCACACATAAAACAAATTTATAAAATAAGTAACAAAATTAACAAACAAACAAAAATTACAAATCTTCTTTTTCTGCGTATAATTCTGAAATCTTTCTAATCAATTTTTCAAAATCAATTTGTTCAGCTAATTCCTGTTCGATATAGCTGAATGATTTAATCTCTTAGAGTTGCGAATTGTATGAATTTTAATATTGAAGAACTTGTCTCTCCATTTGCAACTCTTATTTACAGACAAAGCAAAAATTTTAATGCAGTAAAAAAATTTGGTGAGAAAATTCTAAAGTTGTAATAAGTTTTATAACTTCAATTGGGTTTCCTTTTTTGCCTAATAAAACAGAAACTGACACTAACTCATTTGCAAGATCAAACACATTTATACCCACTGATTCTTTATCGACCAAAATTATTCCTGAATTTTTAGTTTTTAGTAAATAAATTTTTAAAGGTTTTTTTTAAATCATATATATTTTATAAAAATTGAAAACAATCACTGTGGGTATTCATTTAATTAAATCTGAAGTCTAAGGTATTAATTACTTTTTTTTATTTTGATAAATTGTGCAAAAATAAAAAAAAAACTATCTTGAATTTTAATTCAGGGTCGTCCACTGGATCATCTTGCGCTTCATAATCAAAATTAATATTTCTTCGTTGAATTCAGTAATGTGGCTGCGTCATCTCAAAGTTAGCAGGGGGATCACCTTAAAGTCTAAGTTAGTTCCATCGGCCATTTCTTTTGCATATCAGACCATTTCATCGAAAGCCCCATCCGATCAAAGATCCTTAAAAAATCGTTACGATTTTTTAAGAATTTGATGAGATTATTCAAATTCCTATCGTAAATTTGAAACAAAGAAAAAGTCCACATATTTTACTTTCATTGAAACACTGTATTTACGTATACTTAATATATTTGGAAATGGTGATTACATGGCAATACATTCTAACAGAGTAGCTTTTTCAAACTAAAACTATGCCGTCTGAGAGTATAACATTTAGCTTTTTTTCCGACAAACCCAAATATAAATCTGTATACAGCGCGCACAAAATATTGCATGGATTTAAGTGAATTTGAATTTTAAAAAGATGTTTTACCTATACAACTTCTCCAAAGAAAAAATACTTTCACAAATCTCATAAATATAACACAAGAAATTAATGATCATTGTAATCAATCTTAAAAAAGAACTAACACTAATAAAAATACTCAAAAAGTAGACTGTGATACTGAAATAAAAAAATAAATACATTATAGTTCTCAGTCTAATAAAATTCCATTTTTTAGCTTCCTAACAAAATATTTAATCATTTCGTTATATTTTTAATACTTAAATCGAAATTTATTATAACATATGCAGTTATTAAAAAATGTATTTAAAATAATAAAATAATATTTCTAAATTTATCTCTTTAGAGTAAAAGAAGAAAAAATTGAAATAACACATTAATTACTGATGTAATTCAAACTTTGAATATTCAGAACGAATCATAAAAAATGCATTTCGGATACTTTAATCAATTATAAGACAATGACTTATAAAAATGTACTGATAATAACAAAATGATTATAAAATTTTTCATTTGATGTATGAAAAAAGGATAAAAAATCTGCAAATACATATTTTATATTGATTTTACATTTATTGATTGAGGTGAAAAAAACAAAATTTACTATTAGCAACAAACAAATGAACTGCAATTTTTTTTAATACTGAGAACAGTAATGATGGTTGTGAAACGTCTCGATCCAAAAATGAAAGTTATCTTACGAGAAAAGATTCGTGTCAACAATATTATTTCAATTAGATCCAAAGAGAAGATTTTACAATCTATATACTGTTAAGTATAACTATTGACACATATATACAAAATAATTTCATTGACAATAAAATAGCCTAGGTTTTTCATTTAAATCAGTTAGCTTTTCAATTAAAATCGTTAAACAAAGTATTTTATTTTTACAGGTTGATTTTTTTTTTCATAAAAGCAAATACAATTAGATATTCCTTCACCCTTTATCTTAATATGGTAAAAATAAAGTAAGTATTTTTACTGTGTTTGACACAGTATGTCTTAGTGCCAGAAATTTAACCCAGCCACAACCTAAGGAAGGACAACCACCAGATCAGACACTGCATATATTGTCCTTTAATACTAAGAAATGTAATTTAATTAGAAATTCCCCAGATGCATCAGGCTTTAAATAAGTTATATATAAGTAAGTACCTTTTAGTTGCAGATATTTTAAAATTTGAAGCTATGTAAAAGGAAAATACTTAATCGAAAAGGTTTAATTATCGTATGTTAAAATAATCAATTGGATTTTGTACTTAAAGAAATTTATTGAAAATAATGAGTTGCACATATTTTTTGAAAGCCTGTGTATTGTGTCAGCTTTAGACTGCATTTTTATTTTTCATATAAATTCAAAGAAAAAGTGCACCACATCATAAGGCGCAATCGTTTTATTATCTGTTTTGTCTATTAATTGAAGAGTCGAACCGATTGCGTTGCAATTGTTTGTCTCTGTTTCTTTTCTCTTTCAAAGTTACTTTGATTTATCAGGTCATCAATATATTTGATATATTTATAGAAAAACACAAACTTGTTTTTGAAATTGTGAAATATTACTATTAAAAAACATAAAATAATTAAAAATTTAAAACATAATTAACCTGCGGTTATTTCAAGTTAAGTAAATTGTTAAAGATGTGCTTATTTTTTTCAGCTAGCCTATTTCTTTGAAAATGAGTTTTTTTGATGATATAAGTAAGTAACCCTTAGGAGTAAAATGAAACATCTACTGTGTGGGTCTCTACCTTCCAAAAAAGCTCCCCGTTCCTTTTTAGTAATATTACACCTACATCCTGTGGGCGTTAGGAATGAGGCGTTAGTGACCCCACTGTAGGAATGGGAGAAAATTGCAAAAAAGGTGTAAACACATAAACCAGAAATATTTCAATGTCCATGTAAACAAAAAAAATCCAAAAGATGCTGTCGTAGACCCATATTTACCCTTTATGGACCCGCAATATTTTTTTCACTGTCATAGACCCCTTGTAAGTCATCGTCGCCCCCTGGGGATCCATACAGACCACTTTGGCACTGGTATAAATGCTCGATGCTCGTCGGCGCCGCTCTATAATAGAGCCCCTGTCTATTAATTGTTAATTTCCGCGTATTCGGTGGTAAGGTGGAAGAAGAGAAGTAAGCTGTTCTTGCTGTTGAAATAAAAATAAATTTGTGTAATATGCTATTTCGGGTACTTTACTTCTGATTTGTATTTTTTTTACTGGTTTATTATTTATTACTATTTTGAGTGTAAGCATCTTTTTCTGTTTGTTATCTTCAACGAGGAACGGGGGCCCCTGGGCTGCAGCCCATTTAGCCCATACTTAGATCCGGCCCTGAGTAAACTTGTCAAACAGGTATGAAATAATAGCTGCGAATAATTGCTTTTCTAAAACTTTCTTATATTAAGTTTCCCGAAATGACATTACATAATAGTTTTTATAGAGAAATTCAAATAAAACTGTATATTTCAAAAAAAAAAAAATTTTAAAAATGTTTCATTTATGAAACTTACTTCTTAAAGGTTAAAAGCAATGATTTGAATTTTACTTAATATAATGAGAATATTTTTAATTAAAGTAAATGATTAATGCGAATTATATTGAGAATGTTCTGAATGTGCATTAGAAGATATAATATAATTAAGATAAATAATTCTCCTAATAACCTTTCTATAAAGACTAATCTTTTTACTCAGAAATAATCAATTTAAGTATTATTATTTTACTTTCAGAACGAAAATTTGCAAAATAATCCATTCATTAGTTTGTCCAGCAAGCAAACTAGATGACAAGGGTGATAGTTGTAAGGAAGTAAGAATGATTTGTAATTTGTATTAGAAACAAGCCTGTGCTATATATTAAAGGAGGAAATAGAATCTTAAGACTTATTTTATAAATATAGCTTTTCTTTCCAAATCAATTGTTTAACTCCTTATTTCGAATCTTTTAAATTTTTGTATCGAAGTATTTGTTGATCTTTTGTTTTTTATAGCTGAATTATACAAAGCATGTCTGACAACTAAGTACAGTTTTGGAGAAACTCGTGTAAAAAAATCTCTTTTCAAAAAAAGAAAAATTATTTTTACAAAGAGGATGTCGGAAACTATTTTTCTGCATAGTTACCATCATTGTTCAGATATTTTTCATAAGCGGAAACCATATAGTCTATACCTTCTTTAAAGAAAATTATCACCAGTGAATAGTTTTTAAAATTTGGGGAGCTCTCATTACAACGCCGCCTGTAAACTGTTTGTTTTTTCACGGATTTTCTCATTCACTTTTTCAACCAAACCACCACTGACAACAAAAGACCGCCCACTCCGTGATTTGTAATGAACATTGGTGCGGTTAACATAGAATAGTCGAATCCACTTTTTTTTTCACCATCACTCATTACATTTTCAGCACAAATATATCTACAAGTCAACTATGAATTTCAACTGGCTTAAAATTCCTTGCTTTCACAAAAAACAAATTACAGAACGCACTTTACAACCGGTGGGATCGGTAATAGTCTTAAACATTTTGAACACTCCCTAACCCAGAGATGCCAAACCTTTATGGATCAACATGCCATTTTTTCTAAGAAACATTATTAGAATAGACGTGCCGAAAAATAATTTTGACTTGTGATTATAGGGAAAATAATAAAACTAATAAGTCAAAACTCTCTATTTACTACGAAAAACTATATTTTGTACTTTATAGTAGTACGTGTTTTAGTTATGCGTTTAATTCAAATTAAAGTAGCATTAGTATGATTTCTGCTGTTGCAGATTATAGATGAAAAATAACTTATATCAGGATTGTAAGATGTTACTTTTAGCAGAGCGCATGCTGAATCGATGTCTTCTGCCAAGCGGTTTCTAAGCGAGTCTAGAATGTTTTTCATCTCTGAAAATAATGACTCGCAGACGTAGGTAGATGAAAAAATATGGTTAAAATAGCATGGTCTAGATTCTTCAAATAGTTGAATGTGTCTGGAATCGAATTCCATATTTCTAAAATTTCATTACTAGCATTTTTACTTATATTGATTGTTAATATTTCTGTTTCAATCAATTTCAACTTCCTTTTTTCTAAACAAATTTTTGAATCCATATTGAATTAGACTTGAAATCAATCAGAGTTACATTTCAAATTTTTCAATTTACAACCAATCGAATTGGGACAAATTCGGTTTATTAAATGAAGTCTCATCAGGGTGCATAAAAAACTTGAGCGTTTCCAAGAATTCTTTGAACTTAGAAAATCTCGCTGGAAACTGTGACCGATCACTCGCGTTTGTTCGTAATACTTCATATTGTGAGCTTTGTTACTTTGAATTAAAATACAAACCATTTTGATCTGCGGAGTGCCCAAAACATTGTGTCGCGTGTCATTGGTTCGCCATCTCTGCCTTAACCCATATAAAAACAACACAATCCGGTTGTAATAGTGTCACTGGACCAGAGACACACGTTCAAAAGTGTTGAACTGCAAAATACCAATGCGGTTGCGGTAAAACAAAACGGTACTTAGTTCCCGGACCAACAATTGATCCTTGAAATAACCTACAATTTTTGTCACACAATTAAGAAATAAAAACTTAATGATAACAGTTTTATTTGGTATATAAAAAGAAGTGCTTCTCTCTCATTTAAGCTCTTATTACCTTTCAGTGTTATCATTAGTGTGTTGTTTAACTTCTTGCCAGAAGTATTTCTGGGAGAATGAAACTGTTTATTTCGTAAAAACTTCTTGAACAGTTTGGAAGGGGACAAGTAAGACATGACAATGCGCTTAGAATTCAATTAAGTTACAAGGTTCGTTATTTACATTGGGACAGAGCCTGTTCCAAATGCATTATTTGCTTGGTAAAAAATGAAATGGAATAAACACTGCAGTATAAATTAAAATATTCGACTGTGTTTTGAATAAAATATATTAATTTGAATGTGTGGCATCCGGGTTACTAATATGGTACACACTCCAACGTCGGAATATGTTTCAATTCCAGATCAGAAGGGAAAACACTGGTAAAAATTAACTAACTGTTTATTTAGTTGAAATTTAAAAATTAAAAGCAATAAATTATATAGTAAAATCAACGCAGCTCGTCAACTAACGAAGCAGGGCTTGGAAAGGAAATAGTTTGAGGTTCGAGCTTCATCTTTCTTTATATTCGTCATCTATTTAGAATCACGCTTAGCTTGTCCATCCTGGAATAATGCATATCTAAGTGAGGAACACTGCATCTACATATCTTGGTTGGAAATGCCACAAATGATTTAAATATTAGTTTAGATGGAGAGTAAAATTAAATCTGGAAATAACTGTCATAATTTCTGTTTTTATTTTAAAGTAAGAAATTGATAGTAAAATATCGTTCATAAATATATACAACCTCTGACAATAAAGTTCGGGGAATGAAATTAGAACGGCCGATCTGGCAACATTGGCGAAACAAAAAACTGCACATGCGTAGTGGCATGAGTTGACCATCTGCCCCACCGCTATTCAGTTGAGCGTCGTTTGTGTTCCGCGTAATACTTGTTTTTCAAAGTGCTTGAATAGTGCGTTGGTTCTTAACTTAACGAACAAAAGATCAAATTAAAGTTTTGTTTTAAGCTCGGTAAGAAGCCGACAGAAACTTATTCGATGCTGGTACGTGTTTATGAAGATCAAGCACTGTCCATCAAGTGTGTGTGTACGAGTGGTTCGTCCGTTTTCGAGAAGGCCGGAAAAGTGTTTCTGACAACCCCCGTAGCGAAAGACTGGCGACCTCCACCAGTGACGAAAACATTAAGAGAGTAAATTAATCACGGAAGATCGTCGATTAACTGTGCACACGATAGCTGGACGATGAATGCGGTAAAGTACATTGAAATTTTGACCCTTTTCATGAAACGTCTATGCAGGGTACGACCCTAGTACGTATAACAAGGTTCATGGTTTTACAATGCTTGCCCTCACACTGCCAATAACGGCAAACAGTCCCTGGCAAAAAACGGTGTGGTCCAAATTGAACATCCACCATTCTCACCAGATCTCAATCCTCCAGACTTCTTCCTGTTCCCACGACTCCAACTCGCTTTGAAAGGAAAGAGATTCAACGATATTTCTGACATCCAACGAAACGTGACGAGGCTTTTGAACTCCATCTCAAAAGAAGACTTTTTGCAAAGTTTCCAGAACATGTATAGCAAATTTCAGCGGTGCATAAATATGGGAGGTGACTATTTTGAAGAACAATAAAGTAACTTTACCTAATATTTCAACTTCGGTAATGTTACAGGACTATTCACCGAGCTTTATTGTCAGAGGTTGTATATTCATTTCTTAAACTCCTTCTTTTATTAATGATCTGCTTTTCCTTATATTCTATACGAAGAATCAATCAGTCCAAGAAGAAGCTATGGATATCGACAATCGGATGCATATCATTGTCCTACTGGAAGAAATACGAGAAAGAGATGAATATATCGGTAAACAAACTAATATAGATACTCATAATTTTATTGTTCAACTGTTTAAACTTTTTACTCATTTCTTAATGATATAATAAAAATAATACGTACTATTTAAGCTCGTTGAAAATTGAAAAGCTTGTTTTCTTTCTATATATATTTTCCTAACAATTAAACGTCGTATCTATATATAAAAAAAGTCCAAAATCATTTTTTAAGAGAATTTTTTTCCGATTTTCACTTTTAAGACAATTGAATTACAGTAAAACCTGTTTTTGTGCGGTCCTGTTTTAGTGCCACATAAAAATAAACCACACAAAAAAATATTCGAAAATTTCATAAATTTTCATACATAACAAAAACCTTCGTCGAAATATTAGAGAAATATTTTTTTCATACGGAGGAGAAGGACCGCATAAAAAAAGTCGCACTTAGAAAATACGCCAATTATTTACGAAATTTATGAGAAAGTATCATAACAAAATAAATAATTAAATGGAAACATTTTAAAACATTTAATTTCTCATTGTATACATAGACAAGTTTTCAAAATGCACATACATAATTCACTGCTGCTAATCCAAAGCGCTCACCTTCATGTGATGAATAAGTTCAAAATCGCTTTCATCATTTGAAGATACGATTTCAATTGATTTATTTTTTGTCACCGTTAAGTCAGTGATAAGTGTTTGTGACGATGGTAGGTCAGTCAGTTACTTGTAAACGACACAATAACAAGATATGCATGATCGAAGCTCTTCATGAAATTTCAATCTCCTTTCGGAATTTGTTTCTATTTTTAAAAAATGCTTTTCCAATTTGTTGGAAAGCTGTATCTCTACATATATTTTAACCGCTATCAAAAAATCCTGTTCTTCTTGTCCGTCTTCATATATAATCTATCAAAATATTGATAATGTGATTGTCATAGAGTTTCGTCTTCAATCCAGTGCGGGCTGTTGGCGCATTGAGAGAAAGCAACTGAGCGTGCATTGTTGGGAGACTGTTTATAACAAATGAACAGAGCGTCTTGAAGTTTATATATGTATATTGCAGTGGCGTACCGTACACCCCCGAAACTCCCGCCACGCGAGAGGAGGGGCAGGACTCAGGGCCCGAGGCCTGACTAACGCCAAGTATGTATTTACCCAATTTATAAAATCTGACTTTGCAGGAGAGCCCTAATATTCCCCATGCCACTGGTACATTGATAGGAAACATTACAGTGGAGAAAAACCCGTTGAAATTCATATACCGCATCAAAA
>BMAU01002168.1:0-17500 GCA_019973935.1 Trichonephila clavipes | reverse complement strand
CCAAAATCGAAAAACATGACAAGAGCTCTATGAGACCAAAATTTTGGGAACCTCTGCTCTAGGATGATTACTTGACAAGATAAATCCAGAAACTTCCGAAAAATTTTTCTCAGCATAGTTAGTAACGTTGAAGTCGAACTATTGAGGATTCTTATACATTTTGAATTAATTACTGAAGATTCGAATTTTTTTTCTTTTGTTTCCTTGCCTTATGAAAGATGTGTAGAAAGATTATTATGTGTTAATTATGTTTTAATTAATGTTTATTAAGAAAGATTATTATGTGTGATCCGCCCACGCGCTTTCCCCCGCTTCTCTCCCACGCATTCTTTCTATGGGGCTCACTTGCTGATCAGATGCTGTGTGCTTTGGTCAGACGATTTTACTGTGTGCAGTATCCGTAATCGTTTTTTCGTTCGTGCTAAATATATGTACTGTCCAGAAACCTGTATGGAAATAATTTCACAGCAATAACAGCAAATTAGAATCTGCGAACAACACTGAGACTCGCGTAAAATGAAATTAGCCACAAAGTTGTCTTGGAGCAACAGAGGATTAGAGTTATTCTGGTGTTAAAACCTGCGTGGTCGTGTCTGAAACCTGATTGCTTAAGTTAACCCTTTATCTACCGACGGTACTTATAAGTACCTCTCACTTTAAAATAATATAGAATAACCAATTTTACGAATATTCTGACAATACTTAGCAGGAATATTCTTTGAAATCCACTCTTCCAAGATATATAGCAGCACGGGTTCAATGATGAATGTTTTAGCAGGAAAGGCAAATTGTTTTATGGCAGAAATTGCTTTTTCAGCTGACGGCATTTTCAGCGCATTGCGAAGATTGTCATTTTTGTTCCGAAAAAATAGTTAATGTCAAAATGTAAGTCTTATTTTTTTTGTATGTAAATGAAGACCTTAGAAAACGACTTTACTGTATATTTTAAGTGAACAGTGTACATAATTATTTTTCCAGTTGATTATCTTTATTTAATTAATTAATAGCTGTAACGGGTTCACAATTTCCCAAAATTGACTATTTTTTTTTATGTATATCTCTTAATTTTCAATGTAGTGATCCAAAAAATATTGCATGAAAAAAACTGCCGTAAATAATAATGCGGTAGATAAAAGGTTAAACAAACAGTTATTTTTTTAAATAGGGGTCACGTGCGCGATAGTTTATATCCCTCCTATAGCATATTACCTTTTTAGATACAATGATTTGATTAAATAAAAGTTGATAAATGATCAGCACACATTGTAAAACGTATCTCCAAATACCAATATGAATTACAGTTCGTCTCAGCTGCTCTCGACCTTCCTCATCCCTGGTGTAGAAGTCGTTTCGGGATTGATGGTCTTGCCTGAAAGTTTTTTCCGTGGAGAGGAGAACGTGGAGGAGCTGTAACAGGTTCTATTCGCGGCCATCTACTAATCCTAATGAAGAAATACTTTTCATACAATATTTGATTGAAGAAACTCTTTCTGTTAAGGAACCACGGATTATGTAAATCAACATTACTGTTGGTCAAGTGAATTGAGTTAGCGAGAGAGAATGAAGTTAGTTATTATGAACGTGTTGTTAAAATATAAAAGAATTTATTTTCGAATCGTTGGTGTTCCTGAGGAAAGGAATAATGGAAATTATTGAATTCAGACGAGTATCTGCAATTACTGATCAGAAGAACTCCTTTATTTTAAATATTTAAATTAGCTTAAATCTGATTTGCTGCACATTGCTTTTTGAGATTTAATTGAAAGGATAAAATAAATACAATTGTTTGTTTTAAAAATGCCTCTGCTTTCGGTAATCCCTCACACGAGCGCGAGTGGTAGCTCGCAATAGAGTTTCTAAGCGAAGTAAGCGTTAAGTATTATGCAATCTTCTCAACCTTGACGCATGGGAATTTGAAAAATCATCTCACAGGTCTGATAAAAGATTGGTTACATGTAATAGAATATATTCTTCAAGGAGTAGCAATGGATTTCACTGAATTAAAGCAGACACTTAGGGTGAGTTGGAGGATGAAGCAAAAAAAGGAGTCTGTATCCCTCTGATTTAATATATCGCTTGTGGAAAATAGAATTATTAACTTGATGAAAACCGAAGAAAGTTTAATACAGCATATTCTGTAAAGGTTGCCTTTGCTGGAGGATGATTTTGTAGAAGTAAGAAACCCGAGGACAAAACTCGATTCGTGTAGATATTCGCAAATTCTGAGAGTAGTGATTTAGAACATGCATAGGCAAATAACAATGCGAATGCCCAAAATTTCAGATGTAGGCAAAATGAAGAAAAGTGGAATAATTTTAGGATAGGAGGTCTCCTGAAAAACAAATGATTACAGGCAGACCTATAGTCAATGGAATGGTGAATTTGGCATTTTGGATGGAAAAAAGAATTATTGAACTTCTCAAGAGAGAATAAGTTTTTTTAGTGTATAATATTTATCTATCATATTTCATCCATCACACATATTCCTGTGCAGATACCAATTTGTCTTTAAATATTTCCTAATGGGAAAAACTTTTCACTACTTAACCCTTTATCTACCGCATTATGATTTACTGCAGTTTTTTTCATGCAATATTTTTTTTGAATCACTACATTGAAAATTAAGGGATATACATTAACAAAATACTCAACTTTAGGAAATTTAATTAGTTAGAGCTAATTAAAGATATACATTCAAATGTAAAATAATTATACACATTGTTCACTTAAATTAAATGGTCAAATCGTTTTCTAAGGTCTATCTTAACATACAAAAAAATAAAACACTTACATTTTGACATTAACCGTCTTTTCGCAACAAAAAATACAATCTTCGCAATCCGCTGAAAAAAAACGCAATTTCTATTATCAAACTATTCGCCTTCCCCGCTAAAACACTCATCTATAGAATCCGTGCTGCCATATATTTTGGAAGAGTGGATTTAAAAGAGTATTACTGCTAAATATATCATCGGAGTATTCGTAAGTGATTATTCTATGTACAATAATTTTAAAGTGAGTGGTACTTTTAAGTACCGTCGGTAGATAAAGGGTTAAAATACTAATTTGTATAAATATACAAGTAAAACTTTTCTTCGCATAGTAGTAATGCTAATCAATTATAATTCCTTATACCAATTATTTAATTCGATTTTAAGGCAATAAAACATTTACTCATTGGTACAATAAGATATAATGTATTAAATTATTTATGAAAGATTGGTTAAGTTATTTAAAATGCAGGTCATACTGATTTATTTTATTGTATCTGAACTAATTTGATTGTATTAAAATGTACTGATCAAGTAAACAAAACCTAAATGTCAAAGAATAGTATTTAGTTAAGAATAAACTTTTATTTTCAAATTATATCTTAATTTTCTGATTACTCACTATTGCAGCTTCATTAAAGGAGCAAATGGAAGTTAAGGATCTAGAAATTAGTCGATTAATGGAAGTTATACAGCAAGAAAAACTAGGGATGTAGTAATGGTTACTACTGGTGCTCTTAAGAATATTTTCTTGTATTTTGTTTCTTATTTCAAATTAAAAGAACAAAATGAATTTTGTTATGCTTGTTCTTCCATTACCAAGTTTTATTTAGTTAAAAAATTGTTTCAATTTTTGAAGAAGTTGATTTACTTAACTCTATACAGGCTGTCCCAGAATCATTGGGACGAACTTTAAGGGAAGTTTGGGAATATCGCAAGGATTCAAATTTGCACAAGCAACCCAAGGTCGGAAACATCTTCATTCGGCGCTAGATGGCGTTGTTTATAAGAGAATTTAAGGAAGCAGGCATACATTAGCGCAGTCATTTGAGTTGTTATCACCCGCAGAGAAGTATGAAATGTTTTGCAATCATCAAAGTGGATTTATGGATTGGCTGAAGGAAATGCATGAACAGCAGAAAGATTGTATCGCGAAGGGGGTACCTATAGGGGGCTGCACCGGACTGCCGGGTATTTAATTTGCTTCGCAACTTGTGTGAATATGGATCATTACGAGGTAATAGGCATGGTGAGGATGGTCCACGCATTCCAACATGATTTTTTCCATGCACGGAGCAAAATATTTTGGATACTTTTCGAATGCCCGCCCTCATTGTGCATACTACCTCGTAATGATTCATGTTCATACAAATTGTGATGCAAATTAAATGTCCGGTGCATCTCTCTGGGGGCACCTTTCACGATACAGCCTTTCTGCTGCTCGGCATTTCCTTCAGCCAATACGTAAATCAAGAGCATATCTGCCTCTTCGGTAATTGCAAAACGTTCCGTGCTCCTCTGTGGGTTATAACAGTTCGAATGACTGCGGTAATGCATGTCTATTTCCTTTAAAGTTATTGATACAGCTCTTCCATACTAGCGCCGAATGATGACGTTTCCGACCAAGGGTTGCATGCAAATCTGAATCCTTGTGATGCCCTCTACCTCCCCTTAAACTTTGTCCCAATGATTTTGGGACACCCTATATATTCATAATGAAAATAACCGTAAATCATTAAGTTTTTCGAAAATGAAATTAAATTAATTGCAAGCTTAAATTTTTCATGTTTTTTTTTCTTTAAATCTACCTGAAGTTCAGGGTTTGAAAATAATTATTCCAACCACAGTTGTTGAAATAAGTAGAATTTGTTGCTGAGTAATGAACTAAAAATTATTTTCTACTTTGATGGTTCTTTTATCCTCATTTGTTCATGGATCTCAAAGATCTTGTTCAATGTATTAAAAGACTACAGATATTTATAAAACATGATACTTTTGGTAAGCTCTTTCCGTAATTTAATTCATGGTTTTAATAAAATCAATATTTATATAGATTTTTTACGCTTAAAATATTCCGAGCACTCTTATCCTAAATTCAACACACTTTTGAATTCCTAACACTTTTTAAAGAAAATTATTACAATTATGACAACCATTATACCAACATCGATCATCAAGTCTGTCACACAATAATTTCGAAATTCTTTTATTTTCCACATGAACTTTTATTAGGCTTCTTCAGTTACAATTTACATTATTGGCCATGGTAGCCGAGCAGTCATGGTCGTGAATTGGTGGCTTGCATTATTGAATATCGGGTTCGAGTCTGTGTGCCATTGAAGACCCGCCGTGTAGAGGGACTGATGCACGTTACATTTCTCGAGGCTCAAATTCATCCCTTTGGCGTGGTGGGGAAGTTTAGAGAAAAGATGCAGCTTTTAGGTGTCGTTCTCATCACTTGACTGTGGTTCTGAATTATGAGATTCTTCACCAATAGCCTTCAGATTGCTTTATAAATTAAAATCAAATTAGCCATTTACATTAATTTGTCTATAATATGCTTAAATAACAAACATCTCATTCTTTGAGTACTCATTATAATGGGGGATTTCTTATATTTGAAAGAGAAGTGTTTCAACATATTTTCTTTGATGTTAACTACTCTCTGTTCTCACTGCACTAAGAAATTGAGGTATTTTTCTGTTTCGGGGTGGTAAAAATGAAAAAAAAGAAAAGAAAAGAAAACAGTTAAAGGGCAGTAAAATTTTATTAATTATGGTAAACTTACCAAACATTTCCCGAGTGGTGCAGGTACAGAAAAATAACTGAAGCATCTTATTCGATGTTTGGTGATTAATTTGGCAAGAAAAAAAATTTATCGTCACCAACGGCCCCCTTAAACGGAAAAGTACAAACTTTCCCTATTCAGTCATCAAAAGTAATAGATTAGCTATCGAGATCTTCCTTAATAAAACGAATGATTTTACATTGGATTGCAGCACAATATTTGGAAAATATTTTAGAATGAATAAGCGGGTAATTTTTCCTAAGATCGGTAAAAATAAATGTTAAAAATTTACTAAGTTTGCATTAACTAGACTTCCCTAGAAAATATTATTGCTAATCTATATCTCAATGTAGAATGAAAATAAATGAATAAATAAACCAATAAAAAATTTTATTTTTTGTAAATATTTTGAAATTTTTGGTTACATCCTTGACCACAGATATTCACAAATGAGAGATTTTAAATATGGATTTTGGATTATCAGCAAACACTTAGACAAACTATCCGTAAAATAGCCTTTAAAAATTCTCCAAAGATGTAGATCTACATGAAAATTCATCTACAAAGAGATATAATCTCATATATACTCTACATTTTGGTCAATCTAGATTTTCACTAATTTAAAATTTATTTCTCTATTTATTTGAAACTTTCGAAAATTTTTCATAGTCTGCAGTCTTACTTCAGTTAAACTGCAGACACATTATAGGTTGAATAGATGTCGGAGTACCTGCTTCCCGCACAGGGAAGCCCAAACTCCTGTTATGGGAAAAATGAGAGTTGCTTGGGTTCGGATTTACCTTAGTTAGCCCTTTGCTGCAGAACATTCTGATTGGAATCTCAAATCTCAGAACTTTATATTCTAAAATAGTCGGCCAATTAGAACGCTTCCTTTTCACAGTAATTTTTTTTTCTTTTGGAATTTCGAGGAGTGGATCAAGACAGCGCTCTGCACCCAGTTAGATTTTTTTTAATGCTTCACCGAGCTTCATGACATGAACATGCTGCGTGGAAATATGCGCAGATGTTCAGGGAGGAAAGTTGCGCGAGACTATGCGCAGATCACCAGGGAGAAAACACTGTTGAGGGGGTAGACTCTTGTATCCAGTTACAATAGGAGTGGATCAAGACAGCGCTCTGCACCCAGCTAGATTTTTTTAATGCAGTGCTAGCGCTATCTGTTACGAAATATGGAAACTAAAATAATTGATTGCCTTGCTATTTTTGTATCCCTGTATTAGTCGAACGATTTTTGCGGAAGTACTTTTGCAATTTATTTACATTTTTAATAATTTTTACTTTTGGTTTCTTGTTTTTTTTGCTTTATTTTGTTAATTGTTTGTTATCTTTCTTGTTATTTTAATTAGTCAATCTGTTTTTTCATTTTCTGTAATCAATTTTTGCATACTTATTGTTTTCTGAAATGAATGTACATAGCAGAGACTTAATCTGCTCATTTTGTAATCAAGTCTTCACTCGCCCTTTCTGTTTCAAAAGGCATTTAAAAATATTCATGATCACCAACAGTGTGATGTAAATAAAGAGATTTTGAAGGAATTCAATAGTTTCAGTGATGTGAATAGTTGCATTTAAAAAAACATTTAGTTTATAAATTTTCACTGTAGTAGACTGAATTTCATACATTTACGTATAAATGTTTTCTACTGAAGTTTACATAATTTTATATTAGTAAATATAAACCTTCTTTTAATTAACATTATAGAATTTGTTACATGGAAAGAAGAAGAAAACAAGACTATGTCAAAATATGTTAGACAGCGAGGTTGTAAAACACTTCAAAAAGGAGAAATAGGGATGAATTATCACTGTTATCGAAGTGGGACATACAAACCAAAAGGAAAAGGTCTCAAGAATTAAAAGGTTATCGATAAAACAGAAATTTAAGCCCTAATTTTGATAAAATTATCATAAACAGTTCTGAACAAACAAAACACTAAATATGAAAAATTTAAACAGATTCTTTATGCAAAGCAAAAGTGTAGATATTTTAATGAAATTTACATTTTTTTAAAAAAATTGGCTTTTTCAATCATATTTATTTTATAATACAATAAATTATTTTCATTTTCTAAATAAATTACAAATTAAACTGAGGTTTGATAAATAATCATGAGATATATTCACAAAAATAAATAATATTTTGGACAACAGATGACGATAGCAAAAACACAAGCCATTGTTTTCAGAAAATGGGGCGTCATTCACCTCCAAGCTGAACTCACACTTTTTGATGACAACATTCATTGGGTCCCGGTCGTACGTTACTTGGGCTTACATATTGACAGTCGACTAACTTACAAGAAACATATTGATTATCTTTCAGACAAATTCTGTGGTAGAATAGCGTTAGCCATCTCCCTTATTGGGAGAAGCTCTCCTCTCTCCCTGGAAAATAAAGTAATTCTTTACAAGCAAATTCTGCGTCCAACAATAACGTATGGGTCCCCCGTATGGGGTGCCGCGGCCCCGACCCACACAAAACGCATTCAAATCATCCAAAATAAATTCTTAGAATTGAAGGATATGTTGCGTTAATGTTCAATCAGGATGCAATCAGATAAAACTTAACAACTTTAACTTTATTATAGACACATGTTCTAAATCATCTGCGAGTGTTGAGAGAGAGAGAGATTACCCATGAGCACAACGTATATATATACTGCAACCCTAGCGGAGAAAACTAGTACTATTCTAGATGAACACTTTATTGTAAGGTGCTACCATCTAGTGAGTTAAAATATAGGATATGCTACAATAGTATCCCCCCAGTGATGGAGAGAATCGAAAAAACGATATATGACATGCTCATGAGCAAACAATCTCAAATACAATTATTTGAAATATGCTTGAAAATTACATTGAAAAGAAAATTATATATACATATGCTTGAAATTACGTTGTAAGAAAATATAATATGCATACAGATATTTGAGATTACATTACATAAATATACATAATATGAAAAGGTATGAAAATCATAAGATATGAAAAGTCAAACAAATTTCCCTAGAAAAAATATATATGTCCATCTGGTACTTGAATAGTTTATTTAATTTCAGTTATTAGTCTCTGAGGAAATCTTACCCGTCTACCTGATTTGGTAGTTTGCATGTTTGTTGTCACTGGATGGCGATGTGATGATTCTGCACTAATGATAGGATCAGGTATGGTATCGGGCAAATCCTGAACACAAATGCTGGTTTAACTCTATCAAGTGACACACAACTTTTTTCTTTCCATTTATATTAATGGTTATGTGTTTGTTATTCCTTGATAGAACTTCGTGTGGCCCTGTGTAAGGCTGAGACAATGATGGGGAAACTTTGTCAACACGGAGGAACACATGAGAACAGTCATCCAATTTAGGGTGCACAAAAATTTTTGAAAATCCATGAGTGGATGTTGACAAGGGTTTTAAATGATTCATGTGGTTTTTCAACTGTTGCTCAAATCCGTAGTCTAGTGGCATTGAAGATGTGTCAGTGCATATCTCGGCTGGTAATCTGAGGGAAACACCATACACTAATTCTGCACTTGAAGCATTGATGTCGGGTTTCACAGCTACTCGCAAGCCAAGAAGAACTGCAGGTAGGGTCTCAGTCCACTTGATATTCTCATGAGCCATTAAGGCGCTCTTTAGCACTCTATGTAAACGTTCCACTAAACCGTTTGCTTGTGGGTGGTATGATGTGGTCCTGATGCGGTTTGTGCCCAGGAATTTCGTTAATTCTTTGAAAAGAGCAGCTTCAAATTGTCGGCCTTGGTCAGTCGTTAAGTAAACTGGGCAACCAAATCTAGAGATCCAAGTGTCAAAAATGGCACGAGAAACTGTTTCTGCAGTAATGTTCTCTATGGCTACTGCTTCTGGCCACCTAGTGAATCGATCGACAATTGTTAAGCAAAAGATTTTCCTTCTGATGATGGTAAAGGACCTATCAAATCCACATGAATGTGTGAAAATCTTGCATCAGGTAAGGCGAAAGTGCCCAGAGGTGTCTTCGTGTGTCTGTGCACTTTTGAACGTTGACAAGCAATACAATTCTGGACCCAATCTTTCACTGTTTTCCGCATGTTTGGCCAAACATATCTGGATGCGATGAGTTGGAAAGATGCTGCAACACCAGGGTGAGCTAAGTTGTGAAAATGCTCAAATATGATCCTACGAAAATTATGTGGTACAAATGGTCTGGGAGAGCCAGTGGAAGTATCACAGATAAGTTCAGTGGCTGATACTGGAGATGGCACACGTTTAAAGACAAGGGAAGATTTCTCGTCATTTTGGAAACTTTGTAATTCGTTGTCTTCTAGTTGAGCCTTTGAAAGTGCCTCGAAATCTAAAAATGAATTGGATATTTGATTCACTTCAATTCTTGAAAGTGCATCAGCGACTGCGTTGCGGGTACCATTTATATGACGAACATCGGTACTGAATTGAGATATGAAATCTAGATGTCGCCATTGCCGTGGACTGCACTTGTCAGGATTTTGCATAAAGGCATACACGAGAGGCTTCTGGTCTGTGTAGATTATGAAGTCTCTTCCTTCGAGCATGTGACGAAAACGTTTGACCGAAATATATATTGCCAGGAGTTCTCTGTCATATGTGGACCATTTCTGCTGACTTTTCGACAGTTTCACTGACAAAAGGCAACAGGTTCCCAATTGTTTTGGCAAAGTTGCATAAGTGAACCACCTACGGCTTTGTCACTCGCATCAGTCCAAAGGCTTAATTTTGCACCTGGAATGGGATGTCGAAGAAGAGTTGCGTCAGCTAAAGCGTTTTTGGCATCATTAAATGCCTGCTCTGCCTCCTCAGTCCATTGAATTGAGTCACGCAAATTTTTACAGGAAACTTTTTTAGACTTTTTAAAATTTTTAATTCCTTCCAAAAAATTTATTTAGTGGGGCTAATAAATGAGCAGCCTTGGGAACAAAAAACGTCGATAAAAATTAAATAACCCCAGGAAACGTCTTAATTGCGTGAGTGTAGTAGGTTGAGGAAAATTTAAAATGCAATCGACGCGATCCGACAAGGGTTCTATTCCTGATTCAGATACTTTAAAGCCTAAGAATTTTATTGAAGTTACACCGAAAATGCATTTAGAGGGCTTTAAAGATAGTCCATATTGATGTAAGCGTGTGAATAAAATTTGTAAATGTTGTAAATGTTCTTCGGGTGAAGAAGACGCGACCAGAATGTCATCTACAAAAAGCGAACACAAATGGAAGATTTCGCAAGACTTCATCTATGAATCGTTGAAATGTAGCAGCGGCATTGCAAAGACCAAACTGCATCCGAGTGCTTTCAAATAACCCAAAAGGTGTGATGATTGCACTTTTATGTACATCATCTGGGTTAATTGGAATTTGATGATATGCCTTCACGAGATCAATGTGAGAATAAATTTTTGTTCCGTGAAGATTAGAAGTAAAATCTAAAATATTGGGAACGCTATAATTATCTTTAATAGTTTGAGCATTGAGTGCACGGTAATCGCCGACTGGTCGCCACTCTGTGCTGTCTTTTTAGGAACCATATGTAAAGGTGAGGCATAATTACTTTTGGAAGGTCGCATATGACCTAGAGTAATCATGTTCTCAAATTCCGCTTTTGCGATGCGGAGACGATCGGGAGCGAGGCGGCGAGCTTTAGCTGTTACAGGTCGACTAATTGTTTCGATGTAATGGACTACGGAATGTTTAATTTCTTGATCAGGCCGGGGAGGTTTTGTGATGTCAGGAAATTTTCTTAAAAGTTCATGATAAACACTATCACCTGACACAGTTTTAATTGAATGAATTCTACTATTGCCTAAAATACAATGACATTTAATATTTGTCTCCGAGTCTAACAATGCTTGCTTACTTATATCCGGTACTAAACGGAAGTTGTACAAGAAATCAGCACCGATAATTGGGGTTGAAACGTTACCAACTAAAAATGTCCATTGGAAAATTCTCCTTAAGCCTAAATCCAAAGAAAGTGTTTGAGTTGTGTATACGTGTATGGGTGATGTATTGGCGGCAGAAAGTGTCATTTGTGAATTATTTTGCCTTTGTGTTTTTGTTGCTGGAATTATGGACACATCAGATCCCGTGTCAATTAAAAATGTGACATTAGTACGTCTATCTCGAATAAAAAGGCGACGAGAATTTCTTGGCAAGGCAGTAGTCGCCATTATACCTAACCGGACTCGTTTTTTGAGAATTTACATGGAGGGTGACATTTTTGAGCTGCTGAGCCAAATTTGTAATGGTACCAGCACTGCTCGTATGTTTTTGATTTAGAGCGATTACGTTTATGAAATGGGAGATTACGATTACGACTTCTGCTACGCGAAATTTCATCAATGCGCAAATTTAATTTTTTATTTCTTCAAGTAAATGGCTTTCAATGGAATTTTTGTCTGAGGAAACGGAACAGGCACTTACCGCAATTGGCGTCACCTCCATGACTCGATCGGCTACTTCGGCAGCTTTCTCCAATGTCAGCGGGCTTATAGCTGCAAGAATGGATTGTACACGAGTGGGCAGATGCTGCTGAAAAGTTCAAGCATGAGGTCATCCGGAACGCTATGAGATTCCGCGCGCCTCCTCATGACGCGCAATAGTTCGCTGGGATGTCTATCTCCGAGTTCTTCTCCGATGAGTAATTTCCTGATTTCTTGATGGGATGATTCACCGCTTCTTTTTATTAGCTCCGTTCTCGCTTTTTCGTAAGGCTCCACAGGGTCGGGATTCATAATGACGTCACGAATGATGGTTGCTGCTTCCGGTGGTAAATGTGCGATGATGTAATTAAATTTTGTTTTGCTGTCTGTTATTGCCTTGGGACAGCCAAGTTGGAATGTGCTATCGCACATTGTGAACCAGAGAGCAGGATCGTGAAAGTTATATGCCGGTATCTTGACGGCGCCTACGTCATTCATTTTGAAGCTTACACGTGGTTACAGTCGGTCGAAAAAATTCTTGAGCACCGTGACCCTTTCAAAAAATGATTGGAAATGGAAAACGACCTTTATTGAAACCCTCACACTTGACATTTATCATGAACACCCTCTCATTTGAAATCGTCTCATTTGAAATTAATCATGAGCCCTGTCTCATTTGAAATTCATCATGAACACCCATCTCATTTGAAATTCATCATGAACACTGTCTCATTTGAAACCATTTCACTTGATCATGAACCCTGTCTCATTTGAAATTCATCATGAACACCCTCTCATTTGAAATTCATCATGAACACCCTTTCATTTGAAACCATTTCATTTGATCATGAACACCCTCTCATTTGAAACCATTTCATTTGAAATTCATCATGAACACTGTCTCATTTGTAACCATTTCACTTGATCATGAAACCTGTCTCATTTGAAATTCATCATGAACACCCTCTCATTTGAAATCGTCTCATTTGACATTCATCATGAACACCCTCTCCTCTGACATTCATCATGAACACCCTCTCATTTGACATCGTCTCCTTTGACATTCATTATGAACACCCTCTCATTTGAAATTCATCATGAACACCCTCTCCTTTGAAACCCTTTCACTTGACATTCATCAAGAACCCTGTCTCCTTTGAAACCCTTTCACTTGACATTCATCAAGAACCCTGTCTCCTTTGAAACCCTCTCCTTTGACATTCATCCTGAACACTTTGAAACCATTTCCCTTGACATTCATCATGAACCCTGTCTCCTTTGAAACCATTTCCCTCATCCTGAACCCTGTCTCCTTTGAAACTCCTCTCCTTTGAAACCATTTCCCTCATCATGTGAACCCTGTCTCCTTTGAAACCCTCTCCTTTGACATCCTCTCCTTTGAATCGAACCCGTTTTTTTCGTTCCCCCTTTTCATTTCCAACGACTCTTTTTACCTGTCCCCTCCTTTTTATCCACCCCTTGGCTCCCCCAAGGAACGTTCCCACGGCTCTTTTGTATGACTCTTGTCTACGTTTCACCCGTTTTTATACCCCCACGTTGTTTTTAGGGTTCCCCTTTGACTCCACGTCTGCATGAGGTGTCGGTTGGTCCCACGTTGTGTTTCGATTCCTGTCTGAAGCCCCGTATGCCCCAGAGCCACCCTGTCCCCCGTTGGGTCTCGATTCCCGTTTGAAGCCTGTCCCCCCCCGTTGTGTTTCGATTCCTGTCTGCAGCCTGTCCCGCGTTGTGTTTCGGGTCTCGATTCCTGTCTGCCACACCGTTGTGTTTCGGGTCTCGATTCCTGTCTGCCCCACCGTTGTGTCTAGTGCCACAAAGTGTGCCACAGAACAATCATGTATGAGCAAAATAAAAATTTTCAAATTTCCCACCAAAAGATTTTTCAGGGCCGAGAGAAAAGGTTTCATGCCACCCCAGAGCGACGATTGAGACAGGGGTCAAAGGACATGCTGGACAGGTCCCATGACATGCTGGACAGGTCCCATGATATGCTGGACAGGTCAAAGGACATGCTGGACCGGTCCCATGACATGTTGGACAGGGGTCAAATGAAATGCTGGACAGGTCCCATGACATGTTGGACAGGTCCCATGACATGTTGGACAGGTCCCATGACATGCTGGACAGGTCCCATGACATGTTGACATGACATGTTGGACACAGGTCCCATGACATGCTGGACAGGTCAAATGAAATGAACGACACAAAAATAGTTTTAACACGGGGGTCTAATGACATGCTGGACAGGTCAAATGAAATGAACGACACAAAAATAGTTTTAACACGGGGGTCTAATGACATGCTGGACAGGTCCAATGACATGCTGGACAGGTCAAATGAAATGGAGGTCTCCCAAAAAATAGTTTTAACACGGGGGTCACACGATATGCTGGACAAGCCCAATGATATGCTGGACAAGGTATGCCAATGACATGTTTTGGTGAGAGGGTCACCTCATTCCAATCTTGGTGACGATTCACAGTGATACACATCTAGGTGAGAAGGCCTCCCATCTTGGAAACGATTCACAGGGATGCATCTAGATGAGAAGGGGCGATTCACAGGTTCCAATCTTGGTGTGGACCCGAAAAAAGAGGAGGGAACTGCCCCCTATTTTCGGTCTTGAAGATTTTTGCTAAAAATCATTTACTGTGACAGAATTTGAGATGGAAACCAGACTCCAAATCTTAACAAAAAACATTTAGCCAGCACTCCGAGGTGCTGGCCTTTTATACTCTAATGAGGTCACGTGAAATAATTTCTATTGGCTCCAACGTTGTACACCGAGTCGACTCGATTGGCCCAGAAAGATTATTCAGCCTAAATGAGTGCACATTAGCTGAGCGATCCAAACTGGGTATACCCGAAAAAAAGGGGGCCGATCGACTCGATCCCCCTTTTCCAATTTTTTTTTTTACAAACGCCAAAGTTGGGTTCAAAGGATATTCTGACGCGTGACTCAGATTTCTAAATACGATAGGGGTGGTCCAACAAGTGTTGTACCGAAATCACATTCTGACAAAAAAATGAGACGTGTTCATTATTTATTGAAAAAATATATACAATGAGAGCTACAGGCCACTATTGACAGATCCATGGGCTCCGATAGATTATTGATCGCTATTGACAGACAGATCCATGGGTTGGATGGGTTTAAATGCGATATTTTTGACACAAGAGTTTAGTCGGGGCATGGTCAAGTCCATAGGCTCCCTTTCATCCAGGAAAGAGAAGAGATTCTCATCAAAAATAGAGGGTACCGTGTGAAGCAGCTGGAGTTCTTGGGGTCCAAATACAAACGACATGAGCTGGTCGAATGCATCTGTCGACTCCAAAGGGTCCAACATGTCGAGCTCTGGGAGAAGCTGCATAGGTTCTGGGAGACTCTGCATAGGTGGAACGTGTGACACTGGAATCTGCACAGGTACATTTGGAATCTGCACAGGTGGCTGTGGGACGACTGGAATTTGCACAGATTCTGATACATGTAGAACCTGCATAGGTGGCTGTGGGACGTGTGACACTGGAATCTGTACATGTTGTGGAACATGTAGAATGTTCATAGGTTCTGGGAGAATCTGCATAGGTGGCTGTGGGACGTGTGACACTGGAATCTGCACAGGTTCTGGATCCTCTGGAATCTGCACAGATACATGTAGAATGTTCATAGGTTCTGGGAGAATCTGCATAGGTGGCTGTGGGACGTGTGACACTGGAATCTGCACAGGTTCTGGAACCTCTGGAATCTGCACAGGTGGTTCTGGAACCTCTGGAATCTGCACAGGTTCTAGGACATCTGGAATCTGCACAGGTTCTAGGACATCTGGAATCTGCACAGGTGGTTCTGGAATCGGCACAGGTGGCTCTAGGACATCTGGAATCTGCACAGGTGGGACATCTGGAATCGGCACAGGCTCTAGGACATCTGGAATCTGCACAGGTGTTTGTGGAATATGCACAGGTGGTTCTGGGATGACTGGAATCTGCACAGGTTCTAGGACATCTGGAATCGGCACAGGGGTCATCGGTCGTTCAGATCGTCTAGACCCACGTCTCATGACGGGACGCACTCGTTTCTTGGGTAGAGCCTTTTCCTCCAAAGGTCGCTTTTCGGCCGGTACATGAATCGGGGTAGGTGGAGGTAGCTTGTAAGGAGTTTGATTAAACTTTTTCATTTTCCGGAAATCTCCCACGTGGAATCCCTTCTGAAGGAGCTGGGGCAGAAGGGATTCGGGGATAATGTCCAAACCAAAGGCGGTTTTTGAACCGTCAACACAATGTAGTGTGTTCCAGCTGGGATCGGATACGCCGTGTGGGGCTCCAAGATGGTTCGATGGTAGAGCATTTGGTCATGGGGCTCAAAACTTCTCCGAATCACATGGGCTCGGCACTTGAGACTGGAGGCTGGCAATTCATAGATCAACATGGGCACATGCGTCGTTTGAATCAAGTGAATCTCTCCGGATGTCACCGTTCGCAAGCCAAAGGTAAAATCTTTTTTGGCAAAAAATAGGTTGTTGTAAATGTAAACCATTCTCGTGTCGGTATTTTTGAGCAGTCTGTCTGGATTTCTCAACAGGCCTTTGGATGTTTTTTCCCACATCACGTCGTTGGGTCTAAATGCATTGACATGCTTTGCCTCCATGATGGCCCGTTTGAAATTGTCCAACCACGTCTTTTTTTTGATGCCAATGGTCTTTACAAAACAGAACAAACACTCGTTTGGCGGTGGGCTCTTGGTAGAGGATACCCGCTCGGACTTGGCCCTGCCGAGCAGCATATTCCAATGCATCGGGTTTATCGGGCAGCGTCACGGGCACCACCGTGGTAGAAAGGTGCTCGGGGAAGGCATCAATCGGGTCCATGACAAAGTGTTGAAAGCACCTCTCGCTTTTATACGTTTCAAACAGGATGCGAAGGCAGGAAGCATGCGTCCGTCACACCATGGATGGAATGGTCAAACGTTGAGTGTGGAAAAATCTGGGGACGTCACCATGGAGGCGCGATCAAACCTTGAGTGTGGCTCTTGAGACAATCGGGAAGAGTAAAAAGGTTTAAACTATACTATGTCACAGTACCAACAGGGATGGACCATGGATGAGCGGTGGCTCTTGAGACAATCGTGAAGAGTAAAAGTTTGAATCTGTACTACGTCACAGTATCCACATGGATGGAAAATGGATGAGCACCTAGAGTGTGGAAAAACTCTCAAGACAATCGTGAAGAGTAAAAGTTTTAAACTATACTACGTCACAGTACCAACAGGGATGCACGATCACCATGGATGAACAGTCAAACCTAGAGTGTGGAAAAACTCGCAAGACAATCGTAAAGAGTAAAAGTTTTAATATATACTTAAAAAAAAAAAAAAAAAAAAAAAAAATTTTTTTTTTTTTTTTTTTTTTTTTTTACTTGTAAAGGATAGTTTTAACTATCGTTTTCCTTTTTCATTTAAAAATTTTGCTCACAAA
>BMAU01002167.1:0-92044 GCA_019973935.1 Trichonephila clavipes | reverse complement strand
ATACTTCTATTTTTTAAATGGTTTAGAATAAATAAATTACAAATTATTCAATTTATATATAAATCAATAACTCAAAATAAAGGATAAAATAAAATTTAATCATTAATATAATTCAACCTTAACTTATTGGTGAAAAGAGTATTTACTTTTCTAAACTTTGAGACAGTCATTTCCAAAAAAATCAAACATTTGTAAATGATAATTATAAAGTGTCAAACATATTGATTGTTATCTTATTACAAAATTTCTTCAAATAGCTTCCATATCAACTCTAGTATTTTATGTACAAAATTGCTTTTAAAAAGCTTAAGATTTTAAGACAGATAAATCTATAATATCCACAAATCATAAACTCATATCCATAATTATCTTTACATGCCTAAAACTGAGTTTTCAGAAATTAAACTATTTTATGAATTATGCAAAAACCAAACACAGAAGAAAAAAAAAAATTAAAAGCTATATCATGGAAAAAAATAATTATTACTTGCTGAGTAGCCGATGTTGAATAATTAGCCACTGAGATTAAAAAAGCAATTGATAAAGAGATATTTTCATCGGAAGACAATTCTCTACATCAAAAATTTCATATTACACTGAGACTTCAAGAAATAAATTTTGTTACAAGTTAAACATGTACTTAAAGATAATAAAAATAATCAAATTACAATTAATCATTTCTAAAAATTACCTTTTGCAATATCATTCCCCTTAAGAATTTTTAATTTAAAAAGAAATGACATTAATTTTTTGCAGAGTAATATTGGTGATTGCAGCATGACCAGACTGGTGAAGCTGTAAACGATCACTGGTCTAATAATGAGAGTGGTGATAAACATCTTGTTTTTTATAGATAAATTTGAGTTCCAAGAAATAGGGTGAAGACTACACTATACTTTTCGAACTTGTTCTTAATTTGAGTAATGTTGTCGGAATGTGAGGTTTTTATCTAAAATGACATTGAGGTATTTCATGCTTTGAGACCAGGTACTGGGTGAGTAAAAGAATAATTTAAAAATCAATTTGCAGAAGGTAAAAATCAAAGACCAATGACAGTAAAATTTCATAATTTTGTTCTATTGTCCAGATTAGGATTAACTATTTCCAGATTTGGTGACTAATTTTCATATACCAGTTCAAGATTTGGCGACTAAAATATTTAAGTTGCAACCCATTCATCATTTTTTAAAAAATTTCAAACTGGCTAAATGCTTTGAAATTAGCCATTCAACAAACATACCATTTTTTTATTTGTCTTATAATTTATTCATTGCATGATTGTGCGAAGGAGAATATTTTTGAATTTATCTTTTATTTTGTTGAGAAAAAAAAGATGAGAATTTGGGACATGTATCCTTAGACTGATTAACACGATAGTGGAGTATTTTTATTTATTTTAATCACCATGGCAAAGAAGAGTTAAACATTTAATTGAGATTTCAAAATTTATGTATAGAACCACAAATAGTAAAAATACAGGAAAATTAGTGTTTTAAATTTAATACTCTTTAAATCTGACAAGGCAGCAAAATCAATAGGCAAACATTCCAGACACTTAGAAAAGTTTTGTCAAAAGCCCCGTATAGAGGCTGTGGCAAACTTCAAACAGGGCCATGATTGCATGGCACATTGTCTAATAAAATAAGCATCCTTCCATCTAGTATATGCCAAATTTTTTATTTAACATTGTGATAAGTTGTGGTAAAATGTATAATGTTGTTGAAGTTTCACCAATAGACGTATTCTTAATGACAGCACATTTATTAAATACGAACAAGAAGATTTTTTTAAAATCAAAGGACCCACGCGGGTAATATTTCAAAATGGCCGACCTAACGCGCCGGTGCGAGAAGCTCTCCTTCTAAAAAAAAACATTATTACGGGAGGGGAGCACAGTGCGGTGAAGGGAGGAACACTACACCCCCACACAAGATTGATGTGTCACACATGATACTTCAATCTGATTATAAAGCATAAAATAATATACATTCATATATAATACTAAAATACAAGTAATTAGCATTACCTCACACTTAAAAATATGAAAAATAAGTATACATAATAAATTACACACAAAATTAAATTAAGAATACAATTTTGATATGATTAATTATACCATAATAATCAAGAAAATATTGAAATTTAAGGAATTCATATATAATAAACACTGATATAAAAAAAAACTGTTACTAAAAGAAACAATAGCATTTTTTAAATGTAAATAGACACACAAATAATATAATGAGATACAAAGAAAATAAGATAAAGAAAAATAATTATTCACTAAATCTAAAATTTTCTTTTTAAAATTGAAAAGCACATTTGTGACACTAATCGTGAGAGTGCATCAGCATGAGGCATTTTCACACCAGGACAATGTTTGATTGTCACATTGAACTTTTGTAGTGCAAAAGCCCATCTTTGTAGCCTCGCAGATTGTGGTGCACTTTTATTAAGTAAGGTAAAGGGTTATGATCAGTATAAAATTCAATTTCAGTCCCAAATACCCATACTTCGAACTTTTTAAGCTCCACACAATCGCAAATGCCTCTCGTTCAATAGTTGACCATGACTGTTGGGTCTTGCTTAATTTTTGACTTGCATAAGCAATTGGGTAACACTTATCACCACATTTTTGTGACAGGCAAGCAGCTATACCAATTTGCGATGCATCTGAATGAATGGTATACGGTTTATCTGGAACTGGAGAGTACAGCGAAGGTGCTTCCACTAAAGCCTTTTTAGAAGATGAAACGAGGAATCATGTTTCTCAGTCCATGGGATGGAATCAGGTACTCTCTTTTTTTTTAATGAGTTCTGTCAATGGATACACAAGTTCTGAATATTTAGGAATATACTCACGATAGTAATTACACAGTCCAAGTACACTACGAAACTCCTTCGGTTTAGGCACTGGTAAGTTGTTGATAACTGCTGTCTTTTCGGGATTTGGTTCATGCTTACCGGAACCGATAATATGACCCAAATATTTAATTTGAGTTTTCCAAAGGCACACATTTTGAGGTTCACAGTGGTAACTCTGAGAAGTTTCGTTAAAATAGTATCAGATGAAGAAGAATGTTCTTCCAATATTTACGAAGATTGCGATGTCGTCGATGGCAGGCACGTGAAATTCTCTGTAACACGATAATGCTTTGTTCATTTTCACTCAAAACCAAAACTCATCATCTTGAAACGGAATGTTGCCGATGAGTCTTGAAAGATGTAAGATTTTTGCTGTCTTCAGCCGTGGGTATGTAGTCCAATACCCTTCAAGAAATCTAACGTTGTGATGATATTGGCTCCCTTCCAATAGAATGTATGAGCTCCACTGCATCTTCCATCGGAAAATCATCAGACACGCTCTCCGAGTTCAGAGCTCTGAAGTCAACGCAAAGTCGTAGGGGTACCATCTTTCTTCTTTGTTAACGCAAACAATTGATAGGCTATTTCTGCGTAAGATTCTTCAATTAAACCAAGTCAAAAGCTCCTCTATCTGCTCATCAACTTTAATCTTCAAGGATTCTGGTATGCGATATATATGAACGGCTTTTTGCGTTCAATGTCTGCTTTTGGCCAAGATTTAATGAGTTTTACTTTGGCTATTTTCACATCAATGAATAGTGTTTGGTGTTTTAGAACAATCGCGCACTCGTTCCTCCACTCTCCTTCAGATGATTCAGATTGATTTCATTGAACTTTCAGATGTGGACCTCCACGATAAATCAAGAGGGATGGATTTCTCGAATTCGTGGTCACCTTCAAAAATGATCCCAAACTGCAAGTGTACGAGGGATGATACTTCCTGATCTTATTCACATGAACATGTCTTACAGTTCCATCGGACAGTTTAACTTTATATGAATGGGGTGGATGGTGTTGAATTATCTCTCCAGGTCCAGTCCATCTCGCATAGATCTTATTACTAGAATCTGGTATCAGCAAAACAACTTGTTTGCTCCGATGCTAAAATTCTTTACAGATGACCTCTTGTTGAAGTAATCTCCATAAGCCCCTTTGTTTCTGGAGCAGCAGTTAAAGAGGCACTCTCAGCAGCCCCTTTCCATATTTATCTTCATTCCCTGAAGGTAATCAGGCAGCAACTGACTGGGAAATGTTCGTCGGAAGATGTATTTCGCCTGCACGGGATGATTTAAGAATGGCTAACGGCCCTCGAGCTTCTCTGCCATAAAGTAACTCTAAATGGTGATACACCAGTGGTAGTGTTCGGTACTTCACGGTATGCAAACAACAGAAAAGGTAATTGTTGATCCCAGCTTCTCGTGGATCTTCACGAATAACGTGATGAATCATGTCCTTCAATACCTTATTCCATCTTTCAACTAGTCCGTTGCTGGCCGGGTAGCCAGGACAGGAAAACCTAGGACTAAGATCCAATCCTTTTCGTAAATTCTTGGGTTAAAGCCGACTTGAAGTTTGTGCCTTGATCACTGAAAAAAGCTTGGTGAATTATACTCGGAATTCCAGTCCCGAAAATATCTGTAATAGAGAGTCACATGCATTTTTGGCTGTTAGGGATCTAAGTGGTACTGCTTCAGGCCAACGTGTATGTTGATCCATCATACAAAGAACGTATTTATGTCCTCTACCAGATGACGGTTGAATAGGTCCGATCACGTCTATGTTAACAATCTCAAAGGGAAGCTCTGGACGGACAATAGGTGTAATGGGAGCTCTATCTCCAATTTTCTCAGGCTTCAGAAGCTGACACCCCATTGCATGTCTGGACGAATTCAGCAATTTCACCAGACATATTTGGCCAAAAGAAATTATATTTTATCCTCTCTTTTGTTTTTCTTAACCCCATATGACCTCCAAAAAACTGACTCATGGGCTAGTTTCATTACCTTATCTATTCTGCAACGCGGTAAAACTAATTGCATAACTGGTTCATTTAGAATTTTTATCCCTGTGGTAAATTAATCCATCAATTAAAAAAAATTTCCTTGTTTAATTTTAACTCTGCACGAACCTTTTCAAGAGAGTCACAATTATTCTGCTCATCTTTCATTTTAGTGTAATCCGAATTAAAATTTATATTATCTAAGTCACTTTCAACATAAAATATATCTTCCCCACACTCTGCTTCATTTTCATCATTTGAAAACGTAATAGAACTATCAGCCGATTCGGCAAAAATATCATTTTCCTTTTTTGTTACTTTTGTCATTACAAAGACTCATATAAAGCAAGAGGTATTAAAAAGCATCAGTATTTAATTTATCTGTGATCGCTACCAAGCAATCCATTGATGATTCAAAGAATTATTATCAAGAGCTATAGCGGTTTTAATTAGTTTTGCTTCTACATTTTCTCCGAATGCAGAGCTTAAAGTAATTTTTTCCGAATTCATCATTACAACTATCTGGAAAGGTATCGGAATTGCATATAAAAATCTGGGTTCCGCTATCCAAAATACAATTTATTGCTTTCCCGTTAATATAAACAATTACATATTTCAAAGGCTCAAGGTCAACTTTCGGTTGTACATATTGCACTTGAGAAGTCTCTTTTTTTCATTTTTTAATTTAGAATACTTTCTATTACAATCTCGAGCTAAATGGTCTTTCACCGCAAATGTAACATTCTATTTTTTTATTTAACCTACTTTGTTTTGAGTTAATAAATTTGTTTTCTTTCGAATTGAGATTTATTACTTCCGTCTCGCGTTAGGAGGGATATATTTAAAATCCTCGTGAGTCATTCTGATTATGACATGCTCTATGTGTAAACCGAAAATGATTTTCCTTTACAAGCATAAAACATGTCACACTCTTTTCCTATTTGAATTAGTTTTGAACCAATTTTGCCCTGTTTTATATTTATATGAACGACAGTTTCATTATCTAATGTTTCATATAGTTTATCGCTAACAATTAACTCCTTTAAAGAATTAAAATCATTTACATTTCTCAAATTACAGTATTGATCCCAATTCGTTAACAAACGAGATGCCAACTGAACATGCGTTTCATTTGGCATTCGTGTCTCTTTTTGAAAATTTTGCAAGCAAATTAAAGGTGTTGGCTCAAATTCTCTTAGAACTAAACTTTTAATTTATTATAGTCGCTTATTTCTTCATCTTTTACATAAACTAAAATATTTTCGGCCTTTTCTCCTAGCAAATTTAAAAGAATTTCTCCTTTAAATTCATCCGGCACATTTTTGGTTTTAAATGAACGTTCTAAAGAAGAGAAAATAAATTCCACCCCTCTTGTTTTTTAGGAATCGGCAGAGTTAAAGTACGAACACTTAGAATAAAATTTTCTATCGAAGTTTGCTTTGTTTCGGGATTTGTACGCTGCAACTCATTGCTATCCCTTTGACTTTCCAATTTTGCCCTTTCTAAATTTATTTTTCCCAATTCTATTTCCAGTTTAACAAATTTTTTCTGCCGTTAGATTTATTTTCTATCCGCACGCGCTTGTTCTTCGTAATTCAAATAATCGCTGCGATTCTGCACGTTATTTTCTCATATTAATTCTTCCTTTCTAGCTCCACGAAACATGATTAGAAAGAACTATACTAAATGAATTAATTAACCCAGAAAATTTAGAAAAAAAAAAAAAAACCTTGCTGAATTCGCTCAAAACGATACAAAAGGGTTGCCTACCCCGTGGTTCCTTAAGTCATGCTTTCCATTATTAATTTAAAAAACAATGCATACACTGCCACTTCTTTCAAACATGATATAGTTTACAAACTAAACAAAATAGAAATAATGAAATATTTTGAAACATTAGTTTTTTTTAAGTACAAGAAAGAATTTGGATTTGATGTGAATGAATAATTCAACAGTTGTACATACTAGTTAATATAACAATAGAGAAAGAATTAAAGAAATATATATACTTAAATGTGCATTTCCTATGTATTTATCAATACTTTTCACTATAACAAAGCTGTTAGTACATACAATTAAGAAATTAAACACACTGATATATCTTATATTGCTAAAAATTACCGAAAAGTAAATAAAAGTATTTTTCACATATTTATAACGATTTTGCTCTAGTTAAAGAGAGAAGTATAATACAATCACACTAAAATGAAATTTTATTTGTTGAAACAAGTGCACATGCAGATTTTATCCAGTTATATTCTTAATAATATAAAATTTACCTAACTCAATTATTTGAAAAAAATTCCGAAATAGTTGTCTTTACTTTTCATTTGCTAAACAAGAAATAAATAATATGTCCAGGAATAACACTTTTATTCGGCCAAAAAACCAGAAGAGATCATATAAAAAAAAGTATATATTATTTAAAAGTTATTATACTTATATATAATCATATCGTCGCGAACAATGTTATTTTCATGTATTATTAAAACTTTTCTGATAAAAGTTGCTGTAAATTTTAAAAAAATTAGCTGAAAATTGAAATACACAAAACTTAAGTAAACTTTTATAAGACAAGTGATTTCTCAGGATCAAATTCAATACGAAAAAAAAAAAAAACAATTAAGTGGTCTATTTTATTTGAAATATTCCGCAAATTCAAAAAAGGCGAATTTAATACGTATGTAAAAAAATACGAAAGAGTCGCAATTTCAATGATATTACGAATTCAAATTATTGTCAAGAGCATTAGCAAAAAAACTTCTTATTGAATAACTTCCTTATGTATTTCATTTCTTTATGAAGTGCTTAAAATAATTTCATCTTAGAATAAATAAATACGCATGCGATATTTAAAAAAAAATTAGTGGATATATTTATGCTTTATAAAATTATTCTTAAATACACTATCTTAATAATATTTTCGCATGTACTTAAATATAAAGTTTTAATATATTTCTATAATTATTGAAATTCTCACACAGTAAAGAAGCAATCACATAAAAATTTCGACTTGCAGGTAAAGTTACAAGAAAAATCATCCGTTAAGGAAGAAGGTGGGAAAAACTGCTTTGAAGAGTAAAAGCGAGTGTTACTAGACTAGACATATTCTATAGCTAGTAGCGCTGCAATCGCTTATAAAATCCTATCGGTGCAAGCTATATGTTTGTATACTGTAAAGAAATTTCATGATTCATTATTAATAAGGAAATATCTTTGAAAAATAACCTTATTCTGTAAAGAAAATTAAACATGTCTTGATTGTCAAACACATATAACGAATTATTTTAAATTATTAGTTAGAAATGGATGGCATTACACGTTTTTATTGCAACTTTCGCTCAGAAATTCCGATTATGGTAGGAACAACAATTTGCAAAATATTTTCTATCATTATGTTTATATATATATAATCATTCGTATCTTGCTTGTCCTTCATTAGAATGTCAGTGAGTAAAAATTTTGTCACCACATAGCGTGCCTCTTAATATAAATGGAGGACATTAAATTGTGATAATCTATTTCAGTAAAAGAAAATAGACATTTTTTTTAAATGCTGTATTTTTTAAAATTTCAAATACTTTCGTGTTTTGTAGGTAAAATGGTAGGTTTCGTGTTTTGTAGGTTCTATGTTAAGTATGGTATCTTATTGTAATTTTTTTTTTTTTTTTTTTTTTTTTTTTGGTGATCAGAATCAAAGATTCGCTTTAAGAGATTTTTTGAACACATTTTTTTTCCACTGATCTTTTATTATTGTTATAGTATTTGGGAAGGGAGATGGGAATAAGCTTTTTCTACGATCGACTTGCCAGATAAGTAATAATAATGTTAGCTTACAACACCAATTTTTCAAGTTTAATATGTTTTACTAGTTTCTTAAAATTCCTCACATTCATGTTATTTGCGTTTGTACGTAAAATCCAACCTCTGATTCTACATGTATAAATAATATTAAATATTTTTCGGCGATAGATGTCGCTGTAATCAATGCAAAGAAATTTCTCTAAATAGGAGGATTAAACGGAAAGCTTGTCCTAATAAGTAATTAATTGAGAATAAGAATAGAATACTGTAGATTGTGATCCATATGCCCGACTGAAAATTATCAAAGCCAAAGTATAGAGCATAAATGCATTCAAAGCTTTAATTCTGAAATACGTAATTGCTTTTTAGACATGAGTGCACTCAATAGCCGACAATAAATATCTGAAGCATCTATGCCTCTTATGTGTATTGTTTGCAATCCTTTTGTTTAGCTGTCATAATCAGTCCCTCTCTACTTTATGTTTATTTCTCCCAGTTTATTGTTTCCTTTTTAAATTTTGAATTTAGCTGATACTTCATAAATTCATTTTATTAGATAACAGAATTCCTATCAAGAGTTTCAGCATATTTGTACTTTTTAAACACCACTATTTGTATTAAAACTTTTAGAATATGAATTCTTGAGTTACTGGAAACAATGTCAGTCTTTCTATTGTAACAGGAGACTCGTCTCCCACACCGATCTCAAACTAACTTTTTCCTAACCGACTCCACCCCCTTCTCAGTAGCTGCCTCCCCATTGGTCGAGCGTAAGTTACACAAAAGATCTTAATTCCGACCGCTCTTGCGGCCATACCCACCGAAGCGGACGACGAAAGGAAGGAAAGGAACCGGTTCGCCGGCCTCTCCCCCCTAGCCGCCCAGCATTTCTGATTTATTGCCACCGACCCTCTTCGGAGGACGAGTCGAAAGGCGCTCCTGTGATATTTTTCGCACACACGACAGCCAAACGCTAACATCTGCTTCCAGTTCTACTCCTTACACCTTTGCATTATTTTTAATTATTAATTTCATGGCAATCACTGTTTCTATAAATTTCTTGTATACTTTAAAATTTTAAAAAAGGGCAATTAATCAAGTTTGAAAGTGACAAACCAAATTTTGAAAGATAGGAGATAAAGATCTCAGCACGAGATCAGGTGCTCCAGCCTCATCGATTCAACACCTCTTTCTATTGTATCTATTAATAAAAGCGCTACGTTCCGAGTAACGCTAAGAATTAAACTGATACAGCGAATGTCAACTTGTGACTATGTAAGCATTTTTCACCTTTTCATGTTTTTACTTGATGGAAGAGGCACGCATAATTATTTTACGTCAGATAGGGGAAATTGGTCAATAATTTTCTTTAAAATAAAATCTGTTATTTTATATTGAGTTCTGGGGTACGTACAAGCGCATAGGGATAGTAAAATCTTAATGTAGGGATAGTAAAATCTTAATGTTAAAAATAACCTAAATCACCAGGGGCGCTGGCATCATGAGGGAAAGGGAAAATTTCAATCGTTACCAAAAGGGAAAAATTTAGTACATTGTGTTTTTCCAGTCTAGCATAGCGAGAGTGTGTCATTTTATTTTTTAAAAAGGATATTTTCTTTGTATTTAGCTGTAAGTAATTTTTCATTATTTAACGATTATTAATGAACATTAACATTGTTTTAAAAACTAATTTCATATTGATTTTTACAAAATATTAATGAATAATTTAAATAAAAAAAACCCGCGTATTTTCTTAGAACTTATGGATGAATTCAGATTGATTTATTTTCTTTTGCAAATCGAAAGCAATTCAATATGTATTTCAACAGGAACTAATTGAATTTAGTGTCAAATATGTAGCAATCTACTATCAAGGAGATACAATCCATAGTAATAATAATTTTGTATTTCAGGTCAGTAGTGTGTCCATTTTTTATTTGAAAAGCAAATTTTCTTTGGTTAGCGGTAAGTAATTTGTTTTTCATTATTTAACGATTATTATTTTTACATCAACATTGTTTAAAAAATTAATTGCTTATTGCAGAATAATGAATAATTTTCTTGTAAAATAAAAACCACGTTTTGTTTGGGGGTAAGGATGAATTCAGATAGATTTTAGTTTCAAACATGCAGTAATTTTTAATCAAGAAAATTTAATCCAATTCTAATAGTAATTCTATTTTATCTTTTTTTCAGTATTAAAGGATAGTTGAAGGAATACTTTGTGGGTATCGAGAATAAATACTTATTTTTATTACATAAATTTGTGTGTTTTCATTATCTATTGTTCTTTATTTTCTTAAAAATATATATTACTTGTAAAATTTAGTAATGGATAGCTTTAAATGTGTTGAATGTGATAAGACCTTCTCTACAGTTTCGAACTTAAATCGACATGCAAAATTGATTCATAATAAGGTAAGTACAATTAAACAGGTAAGATGTATTCTTTGCAATGTAGAACTCATTTCTAAAAAGGCCTTGGAGGATCACATTGATTTGGTACATAATATTACAATAGAAAAGGATACTCGTACATTTGACACTTTTCAAGATTTCAAGTTGTGGAAAGAAAGCATTGAGAAGCAAACTAGTTCCTTGTATGTGAAGAATACTGCAAGTAAATCAGGGAAATCTGGTGGGAAAATGACCTACTTTTACTGTCATCGCAGTGGTTTTTATAATGCAAGGGGTGATATGAAGAGAAATATGAAAATAGCTGGTAGCAACAAGATTAATGGAAAATGCCCTTCAAAGATGAAAGTATATGAAGACATTGAAAGCAAAGTGACTGTGGAATTCACAAAAACCCATGTAGGACATGGGATAGATTTGGGACGGATGAAAATAACTAGAGAAGAAAAAGAAGATATAGCGAAAAAACTAGAAAATAAAATCCCTGTCGAAGCTATCTTGGATGACATTAGAAATTCTATTAATCAGAAACTAGAAAGAATTCATTTAATAACACGGCAAGATATAAAAAAATATTAAAGAAGAATACAATATAAGCTCTGATGGTATTTTGGATTCAAATGATGTGGTAAGTGTTAACAAGTGGGTTGAAGGCCTGAAAAACAGAGAAGATTCTCCTATAGTTCTCTTCAAGGACCAGAACATTTTTGACGAAAATTTATACCCTGGTATGAAAGCTGAAGATTTTCTTCTTGTAATTATGAATGCTTCGCAAAAAGATATGTTAAAATTTTATGGAAACGATACTATATGCTTGGATTTTACACATGGAATGAATGCATATGGGTTTGATTTAGCTACACTATTAGTTTTGGATGATAAGAGAGAAGGATTTCCAGCAGCATTCATTTTAAGCAATCGACAAGATTCTACAGCGTTAACTCTGGCATTTGCAGCTATTAAGGAACATACTTGTATTTCTCCAAGAGTTTTGATGACAGATGATTCTGAATCTTTTTTTAATGCATGGAAGACAGTTTTTGGCATTCCTGAGAAAAGACTGTTGTGTACATGGCATGTAGATAGAAGTTGGAGACGTAGTATTGCCAGGTTAATAACGAAGAAAGAAATGCAAGTTGAAGCTTACAAGATTGTCCGAAGTCTTTTAGTAGAAACAGATGAAGCAGCCTTCGATATAATGTTAAAAGAAGCACTGAAGATGTTTGATGAAAAGGAGGAAATGAAAGAATTTAAAATGTATTTTGAACAAACCTACAGTAAGCGAAGCGAAGTATGGGCATATTGTCACAGGAAGTGGTATGGAATAAATACCAACATGCATATTGAAAGTATGCATAGGACGATAAAGCATGTGTATCTCAAGGGAAAAAAGTCAAGCGACTAGATAAGGCATTGTTTAGTCTAATGAAATTCGTAAGAGACAGAGTATTCGATCGACTTATTTCTTTGGAGAAAGGTAAGGTTTCTTCAAAAATATCTCAGCTGAGGAAAAGACATAAAGTTGGCCAAAGTTTAACCAGCTTATGCATTGAAAATAATGAAGATGAATGGTCAGTTAGCTCCACAAGAGGTAAGGACATATATATTGTTAGAAGAAATTTTACGTGCTCCAAAGAATGCACTTTGATGTGTAGGGAATGTAACCACTGTTTGCATAATTTTACATGTACATGCATTGATAATGCAGTTCAGTGGAATATGTGCAAACATATTCACTTTATTTGCAGCAAAAATTTGAAAAACAATAGTACCATATTAGAGGAAATACCATCCTTAGATTCACATGTAACAGATAAAGAAATGATTATTTGTGAAGATCGAAAAGTTTTGGAAAAAGAAGCACATGTGGATAATTTGAGAGCCACATCTACACGGACAGAAATCTCCAAGGAAGAATTCCAGAAAGAATGCATGCAATTATTAAATAAAGTATCCCCAGAACAATATGATAACATTTTAACTCTTTTAAAAAATAATGTCGATTCATCGCATTTATTCCCTGAAGCTAATCAAGAAATTGTATCAAGATCTTTGAATATGGAGCCGCCAAATAAAAAGATAAAGACACAGAGATATGTTTCAACAAAAAAGAAGACTTCTCAGAAAACTTCAACTACATTGAGAAAACCTACCCAAGAAGAATGTCAAAGTGTATCAACGAGTCTGGTTTTGACAGCAAAATCTGTATAAAAATTAATTTTTGGTTTTAACACTATTAATTTCAGATAAAATGACTGGAAATTAAAAGAGGTTATAATCTAATAATAATTTAGAATTTTCAGGTATCCATGTGCAATATATGAAATTTTCTACTGTAGGTGTTTTTAGATCATAGTGCAATATTTTAGTGCAATGCTGATTAACTAGAAGGTGTTTAATAATTCCTTACGATTTAAGCGTATGTGCAATACATGTATGTTCCTTTTTATTATAGGCAGTTTTTATTATAGGTCATTCCAATATAGAGTTCCTGATTCACAAGAAGGCATTTAAAAAATTTTAAGTCTATATGTTTAAATTCCTGGCTAGTATGTAATGTGCAATATATATGTTCATTTTTACTGTAGGTTTTAGATCCACATGTTGTGAAAACTCCAGATTAACAATGTATTTATAATAGTTGATTTAAATAAAAAAAAAGAATACATTTGAATTTTTGCAAATGGGTAACTGTAAAAATAACCCGGTTATATGCATAAATTTAAAGTCTCAATAGTAATAATATTGAAACAACTTAAAGTAAAAATTTCTTAACTGAATAAACTCGTATCTTATTTGCTATCACTTCCCCATTAAAATAGTTGACATAATAAAGTTCAGTCATGTTTAATTCTAAATATTGCTAGTGATTTACAAACAAAAACTTTAATATATTTTTTCAGAAGTTGATTTTGTTCTCTATCCTAAAGATACCCCTTTGTAGAGATCCAACTGTATTCACTTCTCTGTGGCTGCTACCTTGACGTGGTAGAGAAGCTTAAGTATCATTTGAAATTTCAAATGGTATAACTAAAAGCAGTCTTAAACTAAATTATTCATAATAAAATTTCAGTTTATGAAAACTAATTTAAATACACAATCTGTATTTTAATGTATTGGTCTTTATTTCTAGAAAGAAAATATTCTTTTTAAAAAAACTTGTTCATTATAATTTCAATATTTTATGTATGGTTTTCTAAAGAAGGAACTTTAAATAAAATTTCTATAGTTATTCTAAGTTCTTTTTGGACTCAAACTACTTGATCAGTATTAAATAAGTCCTGAGTTTAGCATCTTTCTGAATTAGGTAAATATGTCAAATTATGAGGCCTACCACAAAATGCAAACATAGCTCTGTAATGACATTATCAAATTTTATGTATGGTTTTTCTAAAGAAGGAACTTTAAATAAAATTTCTATAGTTATTTTAAGTTCTTTTTTGGACTCAAACTACTTGATCAGTATTAAATAAGTCCTGAGTTTAGCATCTTTCTGAATTAGGTAAATATGTCAAATTATGAGGCCTACCACAAAATGCAAACATAGCTCTGTAATGACATTAGAAGTCAAGTCAGTTATCTCTTAAAAAGTTTAATTAATGTTGTGGGTTTACACTTACTTCTAAATCTCATAAAAGCAAGAACTGGTTCAAAAGAATGCATGTAAATAAAAATAATTTTGAATAAAACTACAGTTAACAAAAATGTTAACAAATGTTTCCATCAACCATTGATTGTTTGATTGTTTACTCTTTTTAATATTATTTGACTTGTGTTGTGATATTAAAGAAAAAAATTAATCTAACTTATTAAAGAGAAGTAACACACATTTCAGATGTAAAAAAAATTACTGTTGCATTATCATTTATATTTTTTTGGTGACAATCACTTATAATTTCCAATTTTTAGAGTAATAAAAATAGAATCTCCTAATCTTAATATATTTTTCTCTTTTCAGGAGAGAACATTAGTTAATCTTCTGTAATTTATTTTACATTAACCTTGCATGTATCTGTCTTTATAAAGGGTCATTAGTTCTCTCGTGTGTTTCTGATTAAAACAGTAATAGTACAGATTAAGACAGGCTTAATTGTGTCTGTAATTTAATAAATTGTATCTTTTTATAGAACCATGAATTTTTCATCAAACCTAATTATGTTAAATGTGCAAACATTTGATCTTCAAAGTAAATTTCTGTTATACCAAAATCTTGATTCTAGTTATTGTTAAATTTGGATAAAAAAGTATCTATACCTTCATGTGCTGTAATTGATAATATTTTACTTTCTGTGTACATGTGTTTCTCTTTTATTTTGGTTTACACCTTAGAAGTTCAGAAACCTGCCTTACATTTTCAAGAATATAGGGAATATTTAAATGAAAGGAGTGAAAAATACTGCAAGGTAATGAATGCATTTCACATATATACGTATATTAAAAACTAATACTACTCAAATGTATGTAAATATCTGGTTTAGAACTTTGAAATGAGAAAATGTACACTATTTACAAGATGAGTGTCACAATTTATAAAAGGTATGTTCGGAAAACTAGTGATAGAAGCCGAAAACTGGTATCTTGTACAACTTTATACAAAATTGAAAGGTTAGTAATTATAACTGAATGTCATTTTTTTGTGTGTGCATTAGATATTTGTACGTAAAAATATTTATTGTTATGTTACTTTGGAAATTTCAAACCAAACAAAAATATGGATTATATACATTCTTGACTTGTTTTTTTCAGGGTACTCGTTTAATTTATTTTTATTTCTGTTTTATAAGAATTTTGTTTTGAGATACTAGCTGATGTTTTTTATTAGGCTAAATGTATTTATTATTTTAGTCTTTTAAAGAATATTTGTTAGTGACTATTCAATGGACATCATTGCATTTGTATAATTGTTTTAATATTCATTTTAATTGTACTAATATTGGGGATGTTAATTATATATATGTATATATAGTGTTGAAATTTTGTTTGAAATAAAAATTTTCTTTTGTACATGAAATTTTTCATTTGAATGGATTACATTACACAAATAATTGTAATTAATACATTGCGATAACTTTTATGAATTATTCATGAAAGTTTTTCAGGTTACCATAACTTTAAAAAATAAGTACAAAATTGAATGTGAACTAAGTTATTAAGAATTAAAAATATAGATTATATTTACCCTTGTTTGAAAGACAATACATTAAAATCACTACAGAAGTATTAGAAATCATTCAGCGCGATATTTTTTACTCTATATCAGTGGTCTTCAAACTGTGTTCCACAGAACCCTGGGGTTCCAAAAAGTCAAAAAAAATCGAGAAGAAACAAATATATATGCAAAATGGATTCATGTTCTCTATGAAGTTTGTACAGTTACCAGTACCTAAAGCTCATCCTATTCATTAAAACTAAAAATTTTACTCATATATAATGACTTTATTTTGCAACACTTTTAAAACTTTTATTATAATAAAAGATTACTAAATTGTGTTTCATATTTATATATACTTCCTACTAAATTGTGAATATTCTGTTTACTATCTCAGGTTCACAAGAATTTTATACTCATTAATCAGCACAATGTCTTGCAAAACAAAATATTTTCTAATGAAAATGCACCTTTTACATTTGTGGAAAACAACACCTATAAAGGTGGAGTGAGCGAATATTAATGTTCAGCTACATGAGGGCTTTTGGCGACAGTCCTCGTAATTTTGAAATATGGTCAAGGACGACACCTGAGCTGGAACTCTCCTGTCCTAACTACCACACCAATGGAAGGACGTTTAAACTCGACAGATTTAATGTGCATCGTACACCTACACGGTGGGTACTTGGCTTGAACTCGTAACATGCCAGCCATGACCACTAGGCTACCGTGGCACTATAATGAGGGAAAAGGAACAAATTATCCACAGAGTTGATGTTAAAATCTAAGAAAAGCTGTTAAATTTTAGGTTGCAAAATACACAGGATTTCTCACACAGCAATAAACATTTTAATGTTTATTGTTCAAGTTTTTCAATGTTCATTTACGTGTTCAAGTGAAACATATTTCAACGTAAGAAGTGGCTACAAAAACAAATGAAATTCGGAACACATACATTTAATGTGATTGCTTTTAATCTCAATAAACCTAAACTTCGAAAGTTTGTGTAAAAAACATTAGCATATATCCCAGTTACTAAATATAATGCATGAGTACAAAATACTTGAATCGCAAATTAATATTATCAATGAGTAAACTATATTAATAAAAAATTAGATTCGACTTTTTTTAATTCCCTTAGCATTAAGTACCTATAACATGTTGATTTACTTTAAATATTTTTGGGATACATTCTTCGAAGTATGTATATGTGGAATGGGGTTCAACGAAAACACTTTCTAGTTCTAATGGTTCCAGGAAAGCACCTTCAAGTTCTAGGCGTTTTATGAGTTGAAATTTTGAAGACCACTGCTCTATATCAGTTACATAGTATTTTCAGGTACTGAAATCACAGATTGCCAAATTTTCTAATCAAACATCGATAATTTGATTTCTTTTAAATACCTCAGTTTTGTGTTAAGCCGATTGCGCAAATTATTAATAAACCAAATATTTTTTTTTTCATTCTTTTTTTTTTACTGAATGAAATTGAGAAAAGTATCAATGATTTTTAACTTGAAATAGTTACTTTAGATACTAATCTTGGTTACTTTTCATTGTACTTAGGGAAGAAATAAGTCTCGGAAATTTGATATCCTTAATTTATTTATTTATTTGAAGACAAGTAATTCATCTCATGAAATTCCAAAAATACATTTACAAGGATTTGATCTTTTTAATTTCGTATAAGAACACAAAACTTTTTGTAAAAAACATGTTTTATAAGTACAACTCAAGAAATCAGAATGTACATATTATAACTTTGGGGAAAAAAATTTTCTCAAACATAGTTTTATGTAAATTTCTAGAAATACATCATTAGAATCTTATGGAACCTACTTTCCTAGAGAAATGTTCTTATTTCTTACATCTTCAATAAAAATTTAGACTAGTATTGAAGGAAGTTATATAAAAAGATTGCAGATTACATTTTAAAATTGGATAACTTGCTTCATATACTGAATTGCTTTTTTGGGGAAAAAATGTTGTCTTTAACTTGTTTATTCATTTGTAGGCTAATAATTTACCTCCTAAAATTTCAAAAGAAATGCTTTAAAATAACAAACCATATTTTTTAAACAAAAATGTACATAAAAAAATCTAATTTTATATCATAAGTAAATCCTCTCCAAAAAATATGTATATTCTACTCTAATTTCCTATTCACTCAAAAATATATATTTTTCAAATGTAAATTTTCTGCAGGAGTACATCTCCATTAGAATTTTGCAGTATCTACTCTCCAGCATTATTCTTCCTATTATTTCGTATTTATAAGAAAGATGAATGTCTTCAACTTTTTTACACTAACTAGGATTGTTGAAAATTATGGATTTATTGCAAGCATTAGTACATTTTATTGAAGCATTTGCATTGGATATTTTCTTTCATGAAAATACAAATGCAAGAAATTTAAAATTTTATATGAACACTAATTATACAATGTTTAAAAAGAAAAAGATAACGAACTTTATGCTATGAACTGTTACAAATGATAATTTATGTAGTTTTTAAGCAAGTTAGAAACTTTAATTGCAACTTTGTGAAGAAGCATTTTTTTTTAACTAATTACTTTTAAGACCATTGTTCTGTTACAGAAACTTCTGTGAAAAACACTATAACAAAAATTTATTTATTGGGGATGAATTTACACACAATTTTTGCTTATTTTGTATGATAATGAAAAAATATCATTCCAAAAATGCATCAAATGTTTAAACATTTTCTTTCAAAATCTCTCTCAATAGAACTAATACTATTTCAAACCACATAAACATAAAATTTAATTTAATCATCCTAAAAGTCAATTATTTAGAAAATTATGATACATTTAAGCTTCTTTAGAAACTAATAGAAACCTTGTTGCATCAATAAATATCAAGTTTTATTCCTTTCCTCACATATTCGCATTATTACTATAGCATTACTTCTCGGATTCTTACTGTTCAATGATATAGGATTCTTCCTGCGACGCAATCATTTAGGATTCTTCCTATACACAAAAATCCCTTTTCCCCTATCGAAAAATCCCTATTTTCTCTTGATTTTCCTACCCCCAACGCTATGTGTTGTTCAAATATATCCCAGTCTCAAATCCTGCCGCATTCCCTACTCCTTCTATTAACGTTCTCCGTCCACCTGCACGGCAGTACACTCGTCCAGTCCCCCCTAATTTAGTCCCTAGCTACCGGGCTTGAATGAAAGGATCTTTATTTATATCACGTTGCCCCCCTAGGGAGCATATATGAAGAAGCATTTTGAAAATAGACTACTGCTGCGTTTTCGAAGCTTTCTTATAAACTAATATTCGTACTTTAAAAAGTGGTAGAAAACAACACTTTGTACATTGCTGAATTTTCTCATAAATCAGGGATCGCAATTTAAAAGTGGTCTGTTATCTTATTATAAGAGACAATGCTCTGTGTTCTTAGGAAATATATGAAGAAAATAATTTTTCAAAATTAAATTTTTTACTATGCTTTGTTTTTTTAATGGAAATTAAACTTAAGTCTATAAGGGGTGTGACCCAATGTAATAAAGGGTCACGCGGGGAAGGGGTTCTTAATTAAGTCCACTAGTTAATTAAACACGTTTATTAGACAAAACAAACATTTACATACATAACTAGAGAACTAACAGTTACAATAGAATTGAAAGGGATCGGAGCGCATGCTCATACGTCCTTACAGTTCCGAAGCTTGTTCTAGCCGCTAGAGGGCGCGATAGTCTTTCTACTGTTCATATGAGAAGAGTTTAAACTACGGGGGAGGGGGTTACAAGTCTTGAATAAAACGGGATGTCTTTATCTCATATTTTTTTTTTTTTATTTCTTATCAATGAATTGTTTTGAGAAATGTTTGAATTTTTATAACATTAGTTTCCAAAATTATATTATATAACTTATAAACGAACTGGGTGAAGGAAAAAAGAATTTATGTTAAAACTTGCAGGAAAAATGAATTGATAATATCTTGGGAGAAAATTTTTAAATGTATTTTTTATGTAATATATTTTTGCAACATAGCAATTTCTTGTAAAAAGGTTGTTACATGTATAAAATCATGTTTACCATGCCGAAAATATGATTTTTTAAAAATTATTTGTATTCAATGAAACAAAAGGTTGATTTTAAAAAATTGATTTAAAAATTTTAAATCTCAGTAATAATTTAAAAAATTGTAAAAAAAAACCCAGCTTGTAGTAGTTTAATTGTTGCATTAAGTTTTTAATAACTGCCTGAAAGATTTGGTCTGGTTCGGTACACCCAAATACATATATATGTATGTGAGTGTAAAACTTGTTTCGGTTCACTAGCGCCACCTGTAAAAAGGATTAGCACCTTATATGTCCATGAATAACCATACGTGTTTGTTATTTTTCTTTTTTTCTTATTAAACATATTTCTTCTTTAAAATGAGCTCGATTGATTAAGTATATTGTAAGAAATCTCTGCATATAAACTTGATACAAACTGGCTAATGAGATTGATGGACTTGATGTTAGAAAATACTTTTTAACGTACAGATGGATTCGTTGCAATCATGAGTAATAAAAGGCATTTATAACACACAAGATATGAAAATTGAAGTTTCATGTTGGGCTCTAGTCTGCTGATCTCTTTCAATGTTTTCGAAAAATCCAACATGAGTATTCAATGAAACAAAAGGTTGCTTTTTAAAAATTGATCTAAAAATTTTAAATCTCAGTATTAATTTAAAAAATTGTAAAAAAAAAACCCAGCTTGTTGTAGTTTAATTATTGTATTAAGTTACTAACTGCTTGAAAGATTTGGTCTGGTTCGGTACACACAAATACATATATATGTATGTCAGTGTAAAACTTGTTTCGGTTCACTAGCGCCATCTGTAAATAGGATTAACAGGTTATATGTCCATGAATAGGCATACATGTTTGTATTTTTTCTTATTAAACATATTTCTTCTTTAAAATGAGCTCGATTCATTAAGTATATGGTAAGAAATCTCCGCATAAACGCATATAAGAGCCTTTTGTATTCGTATATTTCTTTTTTTACATAACTATAATTATTTCTTAATTTTAAAATTCATCTTATTTTTTTTTTCAAAATAGTTACAAAGAGGAAAATAAAATTAGAAATAGTTTCTAAAACAAAAAACGACATACACATTTAAAAGCAGTGACTTTATTGGTATCTCGCACATCAAGTAGTATTAAATAAATTTCAAATATATTTGTAGATAAATCTACACCTGAATATAATTATAGATATATACAGGAAAATAAATATATACTTAAAAATAGATTACACAGTTTATTTAGCTGTTTGTCTGTCACTTTTCTTTCCTTAAATTTTTAGTACTTTTTCTCTCAAAAGTAGTTAAATATGTTTTAAAACTTTATTGGTATCAAATTAATAAACAAAAGTTTGCTGTCTGTATAACAGCATGAAAAATTACCATAAAATAAGTTGACAAAAATATTTTTTATTAAATCCATACATATATGATTACAGATACATACATGAAATTAAATATGTACACAGAAACAGATTACACAGTTTATTTTGCTATTTGTCAGTTACTTTTCATTGCTTAAAATATTTCTATATTTTCCCTTTAACAATAGTTATTCAATTATGCATTGTTAAAAATGTAGATTAAATGTTTTAAAACTATTGGTATCATGCACAGTATATAATAAGCAAAAATTCTTCACTCTTCAATAACAGCATTAAAAATTACCAAAAAATAAAGTTCCCATAAATAACAATATAACAGGTTATAGTAAAATAAGTTAAAAATATATATTTTAAATAAATTGTACATATATTAAAGCATAGATATATACCTAAAATAAATGTATATATAGAGAAAATATAGCACACCCATATATAAAAATGTAATTCATTTAGCTAATAAAGTAGGTATTTTTTTCAAAGCAAAAAAAAAGAAAAGAAACAAATTTAAAAACAGTAGCTTTATTGCTATCAAATACAATCCCAGCATTAAGAATTATTAAATATATTTCAAATATATTTTTAGACAAAAATCTATACTATATAATTATAGATATATACAGGAAAAATAAACACATACATAAAAATAGATTATACAATTTATTCAACTGTTGTCGCAGTTACTTTTCTTTAAATCTTTGGTACTTTTTCTTCCAAAAGCAGTTATACATTGTTGCAAATGTGAATTAAATATGTTATTAAACTTATAATTGATACCATGCATAGTACATGCATAAATTCATTTGAATTTATCAAGCTAATCGATATTTCTGAGACAATTTGATGTTGATTATTTTGTTTAAGGAACATATTTTCATAATCATTAGAAAGAAGTTTCTGAACCATTTTATAATTGTAGAGCACTGCTGTAACAACATCTGGAGAAAGGCACGATAAACTTCCTCTGTCTCAGTTACGTATTAAATCATAGTTAGAATTTAGTTCAAAAGATTTATTAAGAACAAGTGATTTGGAACAAAAGTCGCATTTTAATTTTTTAAGTGCTGCTCTAGCACAAACACCAGCCAAATATGTTAAAACAGGTAGATACGGCTGAGCATCATGAAAATATTTTTCAGATAGTGTAATATTAAAATTATGCAATATTGATGACTAAAGGACTTTCATCACACGAATCTTCCAAATGAATGTCTTTTAAGTTCAGCTGGCCATATGTGTTTGAAACCAAAGTTAGAGGTAAACAATTTTGCATTCTTAGTTTAGCTTCTATTTCATAAAGCTGTCGAATTGATATTAAATATTGAGAACCTGAAAGTGTTCTATATTTCCCCAAACGACTTTCTAACGCATCTGTTTGAATTTTTCCGGGAAGAAAATACTGAAATTTTAATTCGTTAATGCAATATTTTGACATTTCAAGTAAAGCGTATGTGGTATGAATAAAAGCAAGATGTGTTTCTTTAGTAATGGTGCCAGTAGTACAATTTTTTCCCTTCCACGAGTCTAACAATGACAAAATTTTATGCAAGAATTCACATGTTTGGTTGTCTGGAGATGAAGTAATCGGTTGCTGATAAGGATCAAGCAAATGTTGTCCCTTTAAAGGTGTTTTAACATTAACTATTTTCCACCATGTACAAATTAAAGAAATAAAAATTGATGTTTTTTCATAACTAATTAGTTTATGTTGCTCTCCTAATAGTTGAAGCCCCTGAATAACAAAATTATTAAATATCTTAAGCACAAGTTTCACATTTTGTTTTTCCAAGATTTGTAGGACATAAAGCCTTCTAAGTTAAACCATAAGCATACTTAGAAAATTTTGCTTCTAATAATGTAAACTTATTATGATCTTTAAAATCTGGAAAATAAAAACATTAACCTGCATTTTTTTGATTAATTCAATTGTTACGAATGCATTTAAAAATGTGCACTAAATCAATAACAAAAAATAAAGGATTGGAAGAATCCGAAGGATGTGGATATACAATACTCAATTTGGGAGGAACAGAAAAGTTTTACATTGCTGTTCGATTTATAGAATTATTGTCAGAAACTACACCTATAACTTTGAATCATATATCATCAAGTTCTACAATAGTTTTTTTAACAGCAAACAATTTTTCTCCATCGATTTTTTCCCCTGGCATTATATGAACTACTTCTTTAAGAGGAGAAAGAAGACATTGAATCAAGAACACATATGCTGAAGTAGCAGCTTGTTTACTGTTATATGCCATCCCTAGAATATAACCCCCTTTGGTGTATCTTCGTATTGCATCATCTGAAAAGTGTAATCCACAAACCTATAAAATTAAATACATATATATTGTTTTGCATCAACAAAAAATATTTGTTAGAATTAACAAAAATTTCTCTGATAACTTGATTTTTTTAAAATGAAGTTAACGAATTGTGTGAGTCATGTTTATCTATTTTCAGCTTACTTTTACAGTCATCCTAATAGTTCAAAAATCAGCTAGTTTTTTGTTGTTGTTGTGAATACGTTTTGTATCTCACATCATATTAATATACAAAATATACAATAAATGGTTGCTTATGTCCATATTTACATTGACTACGAGCTGTATATCATAATCGGCTTTCTTTGCTAACAAACTATTAATACTTAAGATACTTTCGTTGATTCTACGAAAAGGTATTTGGTAAATGACACAAAAATAAAGCAGCAATAGCAAAAACACTAGACAGTTTTTGTCTCATTAACAATGCTTGTTTAGGCTCATTTTTAAAAACATAAATTTTATTAGGGCTACAAAATATTTATTTCATGAACAAATCAACTCTAACACCTTTATCATTATAGATAAATAAAAATGAATTGCCAATGCTTAAGAAACTCGCTTGAAGAAAAAGAAATTAGTACATTTTCAAAGGTCTTATCGAACAACCTATTAAAGTTATTTGTAGACTTTTAAAATAAAGATATTACAATTTCCATAAATAGAATAAAATTAAAAAAAAACTTACCTTCGAATACTTTGATGGAACAAAATCTTTTCTTGAAATGGCTTGTATCCATTTTTTTCGAAAAAAGTCCTCTTTTGGGAATCCAAACGTTTTTACTGTCTGTCCCAGTATCTTTATAATTGCTATTGCAATTCTGTACAACTAAGTGTAGACCATTGTTTTATGGTTTTCCCAAGTCGTCACAAATAAATTGAAAATCTGCAATAAAAATGTAGAAAGCTACGAACTGTACAAGAGCAACAATCAAAATGGCGTATGCGAGTAAAGTGAACTTCAAATCAGGCGGGATTTCTATACCTACTATATGTGACGTCACTAGCCTCTCATTTCAGTAACCAGGCCTTGTATCTAGGAGGTGTTGGTACAAAGCAGATTCGATCGGTCATATTGCCGGCAATTTTCGCCCTAAACGGGGTGCGAGCTGTAGACACTCGTCGCGCTTGAAGGGAAGAAAGGAAACTTCACTTAAATCAATATATATCCCCCAAAGGGATATTTAATTATTACGGAGAAAGCTGTATTCTCATAGGATAACGGCGTTTCCAGATGCTTGGTTATAAAATATATTCGTATTTTAAAAAGTGGTAAAAAACACTTTCTACATTGCTGAATTTTCTTATAAATCACGGATCGCAATTTAAGAAAGGTATGTTATCTTATTATAGGAGACAATGCTCTGTGTTCTTAGGAAATATATGAAGAAAATAATTTTTCAAAATTAAATTTTTTACTATACTTTGCTTTTTTAATGGAAATTAAACTTAAGTCTATAAGGGGTGTGACCCAATGTAATAAAGGGACACGCGGGGAAGGGGTTCTTAATTAAGTCCACTAGTTAATTAAACACGTTTATTAGACAAAACAAACATTTACATACATAACTAGAGAACTAACAGTTACAATAGAATTGAAAGGGATCGGAGCGCATGCTCGTACGTCCTTACAGTTCCGAAGCTTGTTCTAGCCGCTAGAGGGCGCGATAGTCTTTCTACTGTTCATATGAGAAGAGTTTAAACTGCGGGGGTTACAAGTCTTGAATAAAACGGGATGTCTTTATCTCATATTTTTTTATTTCTTATCAATGAATTGTTTTGAGAAATGTTTGAATTTTTAACATTAGTTTCCAAAATTATATTATATAACTTATAAACGAACTGGGTGAAGGAAAAAAGAATTTATGTTAAAACTTGCAGGAAAAATGAATTGATAATATCTTTGGAAAAATTTTTAAATGTATTTTTTATGTAATATATTTTTGCAACATAGCAATTTCTTGTAAAAAAGATTGTTACATGTATAAAATCATGTTTACCATGCCGAAATATGATTTTTTAAAAATTATTTGTATTCAATGAAACAAAAGGTTGATTTTAAAAATTGATTTAAAAATTTTAAATCTCAGTAATAATTTAAAAAATTGTAAAAAAACCCAGATTGTAGTAGTTTAATTGTTGCATTAAGTTTTTAATAACTGCCTGAAAGATTTGGTCTGGTTCGGTACACCCAAATACATATATATGTATGTGAGTGTAAAACTTGTTTCGGTTCACTAGCGCCACCTGTAAAAAGGATTAGCACCTTATATGTCCATGAATAACCATACGTGTTTGTTATTTTTTTTTTTCTTATTAAACATATTTCTTCTTTAAAATGAGCTCGATTGATTAAGTATATTGTAAGAAATCTCCGCATATAAACTTGATACAAACTGGCTAATGAGATTGATGGACTTGATGTTAGAAAATACTTTTTAACGTACAGATGGATTCGTTGCAATCATGAGTAATAAAAGGCATTTATAACACACAAGATATGAAAATTGAAGTTTCATGTTGGGCTCTAGTCTGCTGATCTCTTTCAATGTTTTCGAAAAATCCAACATGAGTATTCAATGAAACAAAAGGTTGCTTTTTAAAAATTGATCTAAAAATTTTAAATCTCAGTATTAATTTAAAAAATTGTAAAAAAAAAAACCCAGCTTGTTGTAGTTTAATTATTGTATTAAGTTACTAACTGCTTGAAAGATTTGGTCTGGTTCGGTACACACAAATACATATATATGTATGCCAGTGTAAAACTTGTTTCGGTTCACTAGCGCCATCTGTAAATAGGATTAACACGTTATATGTCCATGAATAGGCATACATGTTTGTATTTTTTCTTATTAAACATATTTCTTCTTTAAAATGAGCTCGATTCATTAAGTATATTGTAAGAAATCTCCGCATAAACTTGATACAAACTGGCTAATGAGATTGATCGACTTGATGTTAGAAAATACTTTTTAATGTACAGATGGATTCGTTGCAATCATGAGTAATAAAAGGCATTTATAACCCACAAGATATGAAAATTGAAGTTTCATGTTGGGCTTTGGTCTGCTGAACTCTTCCAGTGTCTTCGAAAAATCAAACATAAGTCGAAAAACCTACAAAAGATGGATATTTCATATATTACAATTGAAAGAGAGAGGAGAGGGGAAAAATACTTCTATTATCTAGATATATATTATAAATGCGAAAGTTTGTGAGGATGTTTGGGCGTCTTTCACACAAAAACAACTGAATGGATTTTAATGAAACTTTACAGTAATATAGCTTATACATCAGAATAACACATAGGCTATAATTTATAAAGACAAGTGTCCAAAATATAACGATATTTGTCAAGTAAGTAGGAAAAAATTCTGCCATCTGCAAGCAGTTCTGGCGTGCACTGCAAAAAAGCTCACGTCAACATATATCTATCTTTTTTTGTGAAAGAATCATTTTTGTTTTTGCTACGCAAGACGCTCGCTTCTAATTAATTCCTGTGATCAGCATAATCCCTAATTTTTTTTATTTCAGAATAAAACTAAGTTTTGAAGGGAGAGGTTGTTATAAATCTCTCTTTATTTTAATGTTTTTTAATGATTTTATTTTGCACATTTGGTAGTAAGAAATTGGTCTTTTTTCAAAATAAATACTTTTATTGCTTCTGGTACTTACAGTAAATAAACTTTGTCTTTCACACAGACCACTTAATTTTGAACCATGGTCAAGTGACGGGGACGACACCTGAGCTGGCACCACTTCTCCTAACTACCACACCACACCAACTTAGAAAGAATATTCTACCAATACTTAGTACGAATATTTTTTGAAATCCACTGTTCCAAGATATATGGCAGCACGGGTTCTATGATGAGTATTTTAGCGGGGAAGGCGAACAGTTTTGCAGCAGATATGCGTTTTCAGCTGACGGCGTTTTCAATGGATTGCAAAGATTATTATTTTTGTCCCGAAAAAATAGTTTATGTCAAAATTTAAGTGTCTTACGTTTTTGTATGTTAATGAAGACCTTAGAAAACGATTTGACTATTTATTTTAAGTGAACGGTGTATATAATTAATTTTACAGTGGAATATCTTTAATTAATTTATTATCTCTAACGGATTAAATTTCCCAAAGTGGAGTATTTCGTTTATGTATATGCCTTAATTTCCAATGTAGTGATCCAAAAAAATATTGCATGAAAAAAACTGCAGTAAATCCTAATGTGGTAGATAAAGCATTAACGTGCATCGCTTCCCTACACGGCGGGTCTTACAAAGCTCTAATAATGTTAGAACTACGAAAGTAGCTAGACATTTGCCAACTGGACTCTATCGTTATCATTTCGCTGTGTTTTTCATTGAATCGCCATTATAGCCATTATAATTTAAGAAACGGCGTTGCTTGCGAATATTACAATTTTAACGTAAAACAAATTCAACAGAAAGTAATATTAATGTATTACACTTTCAGATATAAATTATTTACACTATTTCAAGTGTTCATTACGCAAAACTTTTAACAATGTGTTACTTTTGCTGACCAGAGATCAGCTTAGGGAGATATTTTCAAAAATCGATCCTCAAGAGTGGTACGGGGAAATATAAAGTAAAAAAAAATCCTTTTTATCAGCTACTAGATCTACAGTCTTAAAATTGAATAAAGGTGTTTTTTCTTTCTTTTTTTTTGTTTGTTAGTTTAGCTGAGATATGCAAAAGCTTTTTTTTGTTTAATTTACAATTTACGTAAAATTAACTCATTAAAAACTTCTTTATCCTTCAATCTGCGTTGTTTAATTTTTCAGCTCACCCGTGCGAAGAACGGGTATACCAGCTAGTATTTACATACATATATACACCTTTCAAACAATATATCTTAAGATGAGTGGCGTTGCGAGCGAGTCTGGGATGTAGTATGATGGCTGCACTAGATGTACGCAGAGAATTTTATCAGTGACAAACAACATTATGCTTGGAAGCTTACAAAATTTCCGTCTCTTCTCTTCGGAGCTAGATAACACTCCCCGCCTTTCTTAAATATCAACTCTTTTCAGTATGTTCTTTTATAAAAAAAAAAAAATAGTTATTTATAAGATTTATCTGCTGGGGGATAAATTGAGATGATTTACGAATAAAATTTAAATGAAAAAAAGTGTGCTTTAAGGGAAATATGAGCTATTAAAAACATCTGTTTTCCAGTAGCTTGTGCCACTCTCCACTAGGTGTTGCTAGACAACGTCAAAGATTGAGAGCCTATTGGTCAAGGCGTTGGATCGTAGCTGGCGTGTCGAGTTGAGTTGAGTTAATATTAACGTCGCACTGTTCAGCTACACGAGGGCTTTTGGCGACGGACCACGTAATTTTGAACCATGGTCAAGTGACGTGGACGACACCTGAGCTGGCACCCCCTCTCCTAACTACCACACCACACCAACGGGAGGACGTTTCAGCTCTCGACAGATTTAACGTGCATCGCTGCCCTACACGGCGGGTCTTTAGTGGTACTGGGACCGAACTCATGACATGCCTGCCATGGTTGGATACCTTAACCACTGGGCTACCGCAGCCCCGTAGCTGGCGTGTCATGATTCGAGCTCAGTACCACTATACACCCGTCGTGTAGGGCAGCGATGCATGTTAAATCTGTCGAGATATCAAACGTCCTCCCATTGGTGTGGTGTGGAAGTTATGATGGGGTGCCAACTCAAGTGTCGTCCACGTCACTTGACCATGGTTCAAAATTACGAGGTCCGTCGCCAAAAGCCCTCGTGTAGCTGAACATTGAGACGTTAATATTCACTCACATTCAACTAGTAACTAACTCCATCGTCCAAAACACAGTGAACAGCACATATATCACCAATTGATGATTGATCAATATCGATTTCACGAATATATCGTAATAAAACTTCCATGTTCGAAGTTACTATATTCGAGGCATCATTTAATTTCTGATAAATTACCCCTCATGCTGATTTAACATTCTTACTCTTCAATTTACCAATACTATTAAAATTCGGGATGTCAACATTTTCATCGTCATTTGACCAGGTTTCTTGATTGAGAATATTAACGTCGCAATATTGCGGACCACGAATCAATGGACGACACCTGATTCATCACTACCACACCACACCAACGGGAGGGCGCTGACGATCATTCCGATGACACGTGATTTTCCATGTACCGCGTTTAGTAAATCAATAACAGCCGATCGTTTTTTCCATGTGCACAATAACAGCCGATCGTTTTACACTTCTGGTTGTGCGCTAACTTTCGAATTTGCTATTTTATATTCTTTTTAGTACGTTTAGTCTCTTTACGTTAGTCTTAATTTTTTTTTACATTACTTATTTGAAAATGTAAAATATTATAATGGACTAAATTCATATGACATCATGATCTAGTGATATTTGTTTTCAATTGTTTCCCGCCTAACGCAAAACACTTTCGTACTTTGTTTTGTTACTTCGTATAGCTATATTATTCTTTTTGCAAGTTATTTGTTGCTGTTACTTAATATGTATATATTGTTACAAATTTTGTGCACTGAACGCTAAAAATGTTGTAAATAATTAGTTCTGAATGTGTAATTCGTTAATATTACTTTCTGTTGTATTTATTTTATGTTAAAATCGCAAGCAATTCCGTTCGTTACATAAAAATGGCGATTCAATGGAAGCATAGCCAAGTTGGCATCATTTCTGGCGAACATATATTGATGCTTCTAAAAAGAAATCTACTAATATCACAGTCTCTGATGTAAACGAATTCTTGAGAAAAATTCCAGCAGACTAAATAGGGCGTGGTGCTCGCCAAAACAAAGTATTGTTTTGACTACTGAAAAGTCAGCCAACGATTATTTAATACTTCTGCTGTTGAATAGAACGAGTGACTGCTAATGGAATACATTAGTTATTTGTATTTCTAGAGTTGTATCTGGCACTTCTAAGGATTCTAAACAATAAATTTTCATCGCTACTGAAGACTGCCTTGCTCTTTTGGATTGATAGCATTAAATCCTGGAACTCCGAACAATATTTTTACATTCTAAAATGTCTTGTTTCAGAGCAGAGCGGCTGAAATATATTCATTCGTTCTTTGTAAGCAAACCTATTCCTTAGCAAATTTTATTATATTTTTTTACATAGAAACTTCTTGTAATTATGAAAAAAATAGACAAATTTGTTATTTTTTAATATTCATATAAAGTTTCCTTTTTGCTGTTCTTGAAAATCCATTTCAGTATTATTGTTAGGATATCAAAACTTAATATTGTTCATTGATTTATTTTTTAAAAGTGTATGGAAATATGTATTTGTGTGGTTTACATCTATTAGACAATTTATATGTAATTCAATAACTCATAAGAAATAATTTGGAATAAAGAATAATCCAATAAAATTTAGTCATTATTTGTAAAAATTATGTATTAACATGATTCCTTTCTTGAACTAAGAGTATTTTCTTTTTTGATCTTTGAAGACAGTCATTTCTAAAAGAAATTTCAAACCTTCATAAATGATAATTATTAATTAAAGTCAGACAATCAAAGCTGGCAAATGTTATTTCATTACAGAGTCATGGTATATTTCAAAACATCTTACTATGTCTTGGGAATTTTTATAGAAGTTGTGTTTCAAAAAAAAATTAGTATACAATAACAATGTTTAAACTTTATATATCCATATTAAATCAAATAAAGTTTGAAACTGACACAAAAAAACCTCTTTTGTCATAGATCTTAGAAAAATACTCTTCATGAGTACACAATGAAGGGTTGTCACTGATAGTCTTTCAACAGAATATGATAAAAGCATTTTATAAATTACTACAATGAATTTCTTAGTTAAAAATAAAATTTTCATATGTTTCACTTGTATTATAATCATGTAATATTAAAATTAAATGTTGATAAATAATGCATATTAAATAAATTTTAATTACTAATTTAAACTAGCTATCTAACAAAAATTTTGTATGCTCCTGTATGGAAAAATTTTCTCGAAAATAACTTGGGATGTTTCCCTATAGTGTAATAGTTTGTTTCAAACAATTCCTAAAAATAATCCCATATCTTAGTATGATTCATTTCTATTTCTTTTTTCCAACTAAAAGGAGACAATGATTTATAAAAATAATTTTCAAACATTTATAGGTGATAATTACTAACTATCAAAGCGCCAAATATTATTTTATAACATATCTTTAAAGGCTTCACACTGTATTGGTACAAATCATACTATTTTAAGGCTACAGCTAAGAGGTTTTGGTTTCAGTTTCATTTTAAATCAATTTTCCACTCTTAAATTGAATGAAAAATATTTTTCAGCACAATTGACTCTTGCAGTGTGAAATGATTAATTATTTCGGTTAACATTACTAAAAGCATTTCTGCTCGATTATGTTTTAAATTCTCATAGTTATTTAATCAAGATTGATTTCAAGGCCAATTTCTGTTTTAAAAATTGTTTATATAACTTAGAAGCTTTATCATTAATATTTTCTTGTTGAGAAACAATATTTCAAAGAGATGGAACACTATTGAAAATGATGCATCTAAAAATCACCCTCAGCTGATAATGCAATTAGACTTTTGAATTCTAGTATTGCTGATAAAACTGAATATTTTCATGATGTACCAAACTATACGATAATATATTGTAGTACTATATTTTAGTACTTTAAAGTTAAAAAGTAAACCTAAAAAAATTATATTACTGTGTTTCATGATCCTAATTCTCGATAAATATACAATTGCTCCAAGTTCTCTTCTTGAGTCAATACTTGTAACTAACTCAATGCAACAAATTCATTCAGGACTTATAAGCAGGATAATATCAATATACATGAGTCTTTTTTCAGACTTTTATATTTATGCAAAAATAAATCTAATCTATAGTGATAAATTTTCAAATTGTGCAAAAACCAATAAATGTGTATATTTGTTATATATAGTAAAAAAATTTCTACATTTGTTTGATAGGTTTATACCACATTCAAACTCTGAAAAACACAAATGTTGTGTTCATAAATACTACACAAATATGTTGCAATTTTTATTTTTTTGTAAGATAATTAGATTCAAAAATGGCTTTTTTTTATTTTGATCATGTAAGGATCTACAGGACTTCTATACTTTATATATGGACACAAATTTATGTTTTACTATACACACATTTTAATCTGAAAATTTTAATGCCTGAATTTATTACCATATTTGGAATTCAATTATCAATTAATTAGTTTCAATGTTTGTATATATCCATAGAATAAGTATATAGTTAAAAAGTGAAACATTATATTAAGAGCTTTCTTGTGTTACATTTGTTAGTGTCATGAAAATAACACAACAAACATGTTATAATAAATAAACTGTCAACATTGTGTAAACTTTCATATAGAAGAGCACCATCAAAATATTTATATTGTTTGATTCTTGAAACAGCTCTTTCCACAGTAACTCTCTTGTCAGACAATTTGCAGTTACTAACAATTTCAGAATCATAAAATTGAATTTTATCTTTGAAAAAAAAAAGGGGGCTTTTTAATTTACAACCAATTTTGTCTAACTCTTCTTCAATTAAGAACCCTTTATCAGCCATAAAAACATCATTTAGTTCATTCATTTTTTTACTTTAAAGAAAAAGTTCCTTGTCAGAACTTCTGCCACAATGTAAATGTGATACAAAGCAGATAGCCCCTGAAGACATAATACCTATTATACCATTTAAAGTATTACAATTTTTGTAATGACTAAATGTTCTTTGTTGCTGTAAAGGACGGTTAGATTTTTTAATTGGAAATTCTGTATAGTCAATGATCACTCTATAACCTTTATTCTCAAACAAAAAAATTTTTTTGGCATTGTTTCCAAAACAGTTTTCTTTGTAAGAAAAAAGTGTCTTATAATTTAAATGTTTCTTGAAAAACTATTGTAACCAAATTAAAAATTTGAAATACTGTTTACGATGAAAATTTCAAATAAAATTTCTAGTAATCTATTGTGTACACATGTGTGTAGACATACCAATCCTTAATTTTACCAAAAACATATCAATGGATTGACATAATTAGCATTGATATAATTAGAATATTTCAAAACAAAGGAACTTCAACATAGAAATGTGATATAATGCAAATTACATCTTGGCTACAAAGTAAGAATTAATGTGCTATTCAAATAATTGCAAATAAAAACTTTATGCAGATCAACACTAAGCTATTTAAATTGTTACAATAAGCACTGCTTGAAGTAACCACATATTAACTTTGTGCAATTCAAAGAATTGTATAATTCAAATAAATGAAAATAAACAGTGGAGTACACACACTACTTTCATGGGAGAAGTTATATTTCTAAAAAAATGTTGAGGAAAGCATCTAAGTGTGATATTTGTGCTAAAAATTAAAAATTTTTTGGTTCTATGGGAGATACTTGAGCTTCTAAATCCTACCACTGAAAATAAGCAGTGTGTAATTCAAATAATTACAAGTAAACAGTATGTAATTCAAACAATTACAAATAGAAAAATATGTAGTTTAAATAGTAAATAAACACTGATTAGTTCAAAACAATGGCAAGTAAGCAATTTTTTAAATTTCCAATGGTCAAGATTGCAGAAGACTACTCACTACAAAAATGGAAGGTCCACTGTTAAGTGGATATTCAGACTTGACAAATAATCACTTTATACTTCAAATACTTACAAATAAAAAACATATTATTCCAATTTATGCAAATAATGTCATTGTATTGTTCAAAATGGTCGTAAATTAATATTATATAACCTTAATTTATTGCAATTAACAGTGTATTTATCTTTGTCTTATTTAAGAAGATGACTAAATAAAATTTAAAAATGTTTTTATTTCATTTTATGTCTAGAAATCTATTTATATGTACATATAAACTTTCTAAGCAGTTTGTAAAAATCTTTTATAAAAAAATCTGTCATTGACAGAATTCCATGACTAAGGCCAGCATTACAAAACTAATGAATTTAATTACATGCAACTAATATTCTTTAAAAGTACAAGAGAGCAGGTTCATTGACACTATTAAGTCTGTGCTTCTCCTCATAATCACTACCTAAACTTGCTACTTTGTAGTGATTTACTCTCTTAGCAGCCCCTCGTGAGGGAATTTTGACTGTACAAAATTATATACATATTTAAATTACAATATACAGGAATGAATTTAATTTTTTTAGTCTATTCCCCCTGGTATAAGTACATTCTTTTTCCACAAAGTGCATATAAATGTCTCCAAAAGTGATTGGAAACAATAGCTTTTCATTATATACATGTTTTGTTGTCTCTCTGAACAAATGGATCGGAAAGTTTGTTCCCATTGCATGTTGATTTTTCATCATATCTAGCCTTTGATATTGTTTCCAATTCCTTATAATCACTCGACATTATCTATAAATCATATAAATTAAGATATTAATATGCACATATTGTTATTTTTCTAAACATGATATAATTTATAAAATACAATACATATTATAGATTTAGAATACTGATTAAATAACTATTAAAAATTATTGCTAATCTTAATTAGCATAATTAATCTTTATTTGCATAAAATTAAACAAAATTGAAATGAAAATTTTTCAAACATTAGTTTTTTAAGTACAAGAAAGAATTTGGATTTGATGTGGATGAGAGACAGTTCTCTCTCTCTCTCAGCAATTAAATACACTAACTAATTCAACAGTAAAGTAAGAATAAAGAAGATACTTAAATGCATTTTCTATGTATTTATCAATATTTTTCACTATAAAAAAGTTATTAAGGTGAAATATGTGCATGCAATTCAGAAATTAAACACACTGATTAATCTTAAACCAGCCAAAAATTAACAAAATGAAAATAAGTACTTTTCACATATTTATAGCTATTTTTCTTTAGTTAAATAGGGAAAAAATGTAATACTATATTTATAATGAAGTTTTATATGTAAAAATAAGTACATGCAGTGTATCTAATTATATTCTAAATAATATGAAACAAAAAAGTTTACAAGGTATTTTTGCAAAGATACTGAACATTACTCCGGAAGTATTGTTGGGCTCCAGGTCAATGTTGTTGTTTACAAAGTAGAACTTCTCCATAGTTATTATTGAAAATAATCTTAAAATGACAAAAAAAAAAAAATGGTGATCAACTGCATACTTACTCACCAGTTACAGAGCATCCAGAATAGATAACAGAAGTGGTACGCTAAATTGTGTGTTTCTTTACGTTTGCCAAATTAAAATTTTTCGAATTCGAAATGCTCAGAAAATATATCACTTTTTGAAACTTGAAATATCGTCGGCGTATTTGATAAAAACAAAAAATATTGAAAATGAAATAATTAAAAAGTAATCACACACATTTCAGTCGAAATGTCTTTTGGAACATCTTTTAATTTCTGTGACATTGAAGATTTATTCCTTCTCTGCAAAATTTGATTAGATGGTGGCTCGAAAAAACAGAATTTTGTGGGCACTGAATTCGGTTTCAATTGCCTTCTGTTAGTGAAAGTCTGGTACAAAAAGCATGCTTCTTTAAAATGTTCGGAACATACTGAGGAATACTTAGTCGTTTTGAAATTTTTTCTGCCCAAGTTTTGCAACCACTTTTTTAATAAACATGGATCCTTTAGCGGAAACGAAAAAAAGGTTTTTGACCTACAGTCAGACTTTCCTTTTGCATTACCACAATTTAATGTGCTGCAGTATCTCATTTTGCTGCTCGATAGATGTGCAAATCCGAAAATGGCGGCTAAATACTCAGTCGAAGGAAGCACATGGCTATTTGTTGATATCCGCGCTGGGCGATGACATGTGACTATGACGTCAGGTGAATCGAGTCCATTATGTGAAAGCTTAAGTCCTAGATGTTTTCTGACACTTTGGCAATTGAAAAAAACGATGGACAGCTTTTTTCTGTCATTCATGAAATCAAGAATCGCTCTTCCTATTGTTGACAATGTGTTCACCGAAAACGTTTTTCCCAGGGTTCCCGGGGACCCCTTTTCACACCAGAGCTTAGAAAATCGATTTGTATGCTCACCCCAATTAGGCGTACCCGTGGGTTTTTTCTCGTGCGAAAACTCGGGAGTCAATAGATACCCGCAGACACGGGGCCACCAAGCCGGGGGCCTCCCTTCGAGATTGGGGTGTAAAAACATTTTTGTTATCGACTGGACGAGACCAATCTAAATTCGTAACGTTTTCATCGATTGCCCTGATGTTATAAGAGTTATGGGCCACGGAAAAATAAAAAAAAAACGTTTTTCCCGGAGTCCCCGGGGGACCCCTTTTGATTCAGGGCTTAGAAAATCGATTTTGAAGTGCAACACGAAGGGCCTTATCTGTTTTTTTGTGCGAAAACTGGCGTAAATTTGGGAGTTATTAGGCCCGTATCGAAATGGGGCCCCATCGGAAGGCCTCCCTTCGAGAGTGGAGTGTGAAATAAAATATATTTGTAATCTACTTGACAAGACCATTCTAAATACGTAAATTTTTTTCGATCGTCTCGATATTATGGTAATTACAGGCCGCGGAAAAATAAAAAAAAAAACGATTTTCCCGGGCCCCAGGTGGACCCTCTTTTGACTTAGGGGTTAGAAAATCGATTCATGAGCGCCTGACCGGTTGTACCCGTGGTTGTTTTTTTCAAGCGAAAACTACCATTAACTGCGGCGTTGTGTGGGCCCTCTTACCGATGAGCTCCCCCTTCCGGGGGGATTCGGATTCCAGACCAGAACTTAGAAATTTATATTTTCAGAATGTCCTCGGTGGGTCCTTTCGAATAGTGCGTAATGGGAGCCGAAGTCAATTTCGGGTTTTTTTTAATTATCGATTGAATTTTGTTTCTTTCCCGTGTTAAAATTCCCGGAATTAATTAAAATTCCGTGTTTTCCGGAGTAAAAATCGCCATGACCAAAATATGGTCCTAAGTCCACGAAATTTGGCAATTCTGGGCAAAAATAGTTATCCGCAAGATTTGTCGAGGCGTTTTTCTCAAAGTTTTTTTTTTCAAATAATCGATGAAATTACTCTTTCTTGCCCCTACAATATTATACGAAAAGTAACTCTCGCTTTCTATCTTCATTAACTTATATCTTCCTTTCAACTCTTTTCGCCTTACCCGATCACACTTTTCGTAACGCTCTCGTCCCGCTTTCACCAGCTTACTCTCCAAGTCAAGCGTGTGTAAAAAAGTTTTACTTCAAAAAGTGAATGTTTATAAATTAATCTTACGCAGTATTGGCAAGCTTTCGTTTTATTAAAAGGTATCGATTCTTCTAGATGTCGCCATATCTGTTTACCACATTTAAATAAAAATAATGTTTTAAGGTATCCGACTACGTTTGGAACCATGATTGTGCAAAAGCGTATAAATGTATAATATTTATGATATTTAGTGTTACTTAGATTAGAAAACGTATATAAAATTGTCTTAAGAATTATTATTACAATAAAAAATTACTTAAGTACAATATTTTGACGAAAAATATACATAGAATGACCAATTTTCAAAATATTTTCCTTTTATGAAAAATGCTTCTATTATAATAATAATTTGCCTGTCTATAGCTCAAACGTCTGTACAAAGGCTGAACTAGAATTTTTGAAATATATAACTTAAAAGTAGATTTATCCGTATTGTTACGAATTTTGTGTAAATAGTGTAAATAATTTGTATTTGAGTGTTTAATGCATTTATATTACACTATGTTATATTTATTTCATGTTAAAGTTGTACTATTCACAAGCAATGCCACCCCTTACGTCAGTGTTTCTCAAAGTGTGGAGCGCGCCCCCCTGTGGGGGCGCGATGACCCTACAAGGGGGCGCGAGCGTATCGAAAATTTAAAGATTTTTTTTTAAAAAAATAACCGGAAAGAGAAGTAAAACAAAATGCTTTCTTCCATAATAAAAAAAATACACACAACACACTGACATAATTTATATTTATTATCTAGCTTTTTTCCGTCATCAAATAGCTATCTTTGATCCCAAAACCAAATTAAAGAAAAAAAAATTTTGTTTTATTTGCTGTTTTTCCTCAATGAGAGATTTTTTTATTACGTTTTAACATAAAATATTACTCGTTAAAAGAAAAAACGAAACCCAGACCCTGAGAAAAATTCTAAGAAGATAAACAATTCACCGCTGTAATTATTATTGAAATACTGTACATTAGTTGTAGAAAAAGAAAAGGAAGTCATGATTCACTTTTCAGCCAGGCTGCATAGTACACGTTTGCTAATCATTTGATTGACCTTCAATCTTATGGTATGAGAAAGGAATTTCGTAGGTACTTTTGTTTCATGAAGATTCCAAAAGAAAATCCAGGCACAATGAATACTCCAAGTCTAGTGGCTCAAAATTTATTGATGATTGATAGCCACACACACACACAAATACATATTAACGAAACTAACACTATATACATTTAAATTTAAGTTAACACCATTTTGTTTTTCTCCTCGCGCCCTCTCATTCTCTCCTCCTCCCTCGCTCCGCCATGTTGGTTCCCCTCCTCTCCTTCTCGTTCAGCTCCAAGTCTCTCTCTTCTCGATGGCCGCGCCACCTATAAAGAATTTCAACTTCCGGGCGAATCTTACATGCCCCACCAACAGAAGCACATGCGTCATCTTCAATGACCAGGTGCTACCAGAAAGGTTAGTCACACACACACATAACATCAAAACCTTAGTTAAAGAGAGAGTGCACTACCTTACGATGAATATCAAGCTACTCAATAACATTCTTTAATTAGTTCTAAGAGTACACAGGTAAAAATATGCTAAATACGTAAATAAGTCAATGATAGGCGGTTTCCTAGCAAACTATGGAAATTCCACTTTTAAATGAAAACTACATTTGACATATATGCATATACAACACTAACAAAAAAACAATAATAAGAATAAGTATACGCTATACTCCAAAACAGCTAATACATAAATCAATCAAAAAAAATAAAGGTTTTCTAAATACACTATGAAAATTTCACTTTTAACCGAATATGACGGTTACCATATATATATATATATGCATATACAACATTAAAACAAGACAGTAATAAGAATAAGGATACATTAGACTCTCTAAAACAGCTAATACATAAATCAATCAATAATAGACGTTTTCTAAATAAACTACAAAAATTTCACTTTTAACCGAATATGACGGTTATATGTGTGCATATACAATATTAACACCCAAAAAATATTATAAAGATACATTATGATTATGTCTCTGCTACTCCTCTTTCCTCGGTCCCAATATAAGCGAGGTGAGGCTTTATCTCCCCGAATGGTCACTTTCGGTTTGGCACGTCGTTTAAAACAACGTTTCTGAAATTCTATTTCACTCTCCCTCAATTTACGTGCAACTCCCTTCTTCATCCACGTTGGGTCAACGATCTTAAAGTCTAGGTGTCGGGTTTCACCCCTAACCTTCCCGTCTCGGTAGATATTATCTTGTGGTCTCAATTTAAGTCGAACTCTTTTCCTAGTGCTTCGATTTTCTCGCGATGATCGTCGTATGTTCACAGTACCATCTCGCTTGATTAAATCCGCCAGTTTCCACGCAAATTTTCCCATTTCACTTTTATCCTGCGAATAATCGCCTCTAAAACTCCAGTCCTGGGGTATAAGTACTACGTTACTTGAGACCTTTAAATTCACCTTTTGCTGTGATTCAGCAACTGTCATTCTGCTTAATTTTTTGAGCTTTCTCTCGGGCAATTTTGGCTTTTCTTCTTCAATTTCATCCTCATCAAAGTCAATTCGCTCTTTGCTAAGGATTACGAGATTAAGATCATCTTTATCCTTTATCACATCAACTGATATTTCTTCCTTTTCTTTCTCCACCACAACAGATTGTGCTACGGCATATTGATCCGCACTACGCGTCTGAACTTGTTCACCTTTAGGCACAAGAACCTTCTCGATTGCTTGGGTTACCTCCATATCTTCATCTGACAATTTTTCCTGCTCTTCATTTAACAATTGGTTTTGCTCGTTCATTCTTTTGCATCTTTCTTCTGGTAAACACTTCTGTTCTTCTTTCATGCTTGTTTTACGTTCCTCTTGAACATGCAGCATCTGCTCTTCCACAAGCCATCTTTCTTTCTTCAATCTCATTTCTTCTTCCAAAGCTATTATTTCGTTCATTCTTCTTTCTTTTTCCATCTTCCGCTCATCCTCCACTGCTTTGGCTTCCTCATCAGCCTTGAGTCTATCCTCCACTTCAACCTTGAGTCTGGTCTCACTGCTAAGGTTGGATCTCACTTCGTTTCTAATGTTGTCTCTATCTGTGGACACTTCTATGTCTAGGCATGCTATTGCTAAATGACCTTCTCCTTCCAACTCGATTAGTTTTTTCTGGGTTTCGAACTCCATTTCCATATCCCTCATCTTCTGCTCGAAATCGGCCCGTCTCTTCCTTTCCGCTTTTTCCATCTCTTCTTTTCTTTTCCTCTCAGCCAATTCCATCTCTTCTTTTCTTTTCCTCTCAGCCAATTCTATCTCTTCTTTCCTTTTCCTCTCATCCAATTCTATCTCTTCTTTTCTTTTCCTCTCATCTAATTCTATCTTTTCTTTCCTCTCACGTTCCTCTATAATAGTGTTTAAAAATTCTCTACAAAACTCCTCGTCGAAGTATTCGCTATTCAAGATAACATCTCTCAACTCAAACACCCTCATCCCAAGGACATCTTCGACCCCCATTTCCGTAGCCATATATTGCAGGTCTACTTTTGATCCCTTTCCTAAAAATGCCATCTCGTCCCTTACTATAGTTATCCTAAATCAATCAATAACACTCTAAATTTCACAACACAACAGTATGCTTAATTAATCCAGGTGGGTCTTATTTTTTTCAAAAAAAATAAATTAATGTTTTGTATTTCTTCCGCATAAAATTTGCAAATTAATACCTTGGATGATACATTTAGCACATATGAAAGACCAAAATTAAATTCAACTAAGTGTTATTACAATAATAAGAAAGGTTTTCTGCTGCATGAAATAATATCTAAATTTTCGAAAATGTAATTCTAAAAAATCATCATAAATCATAACAATAAAAAAAAAATATCTGCGTTTATATCCTTTTCACAAAATAAAACCAAATAAAATAAAAGAAAATCAACCTTTTAGCCAAAATAAAAAATCATTAGTAATCATATTTGACATATCAGATACTTCAAAAAAAAAATACTCATAAATACAAGTTCTACTTGGCAGACATAATATTCCTTAATGTATTCAAAAGAGAAAAAGAAATACGTTATTACACTTTATTCTAAAAATAAAAAAAATGCACACTTCAGCTTATGGCCTTGAGCAATCACTCACTTTTTTTTTCTTACTCAGCAATGGTTAAAATCGAATTTTCATAATGAGTCATATGCGTACAGAAAAGGAAATGAAAATATATGTTCAATTCTTTTTTTTAAAAAAAATATTATGCAATCCAGTGAAATAATGAATAAATCTTTCATCAATTAATGTACATTTCACATTAAAAACAACTATATATATATTCTTTACTTAGATATTCTGCTTAAATTACATTTGATTTCTATATGTAATTCAACAATATTTTAATACCATAAATCATTCATCAAGTTGAGGTATGAATTAAAACATACTTTCTTTCTTTTCTAGTCATTAATATACTCAAAACTCAACAAAATTTTATACTTTTCTCACAATTATATAAACTGATGTTCAACTAAAAATACAGTTGTATTCTAATGCTTTACAAAGTTTCAGATTTGCCACAAATAATACATGAACTGATGTTCAATAAAAAAAAAGTAATATGTACCAATATTTCGTAACGTTTCTGGTGAAACACACTAATTATTTGAACTGGTGTTCAATAGAATTATATATCTAATTATTTTTTAAATGTTTCTGATGAAACATAATAATTATCTTTTACCTCTTGGAATAGATGATACCATTAATTAGAAAAATGTTTTCTATGACAGAAAACTACATATTTCTCGCGGTGGTCATTTAATGATTATAATGACTCACACCGGACAATGTTTTCTCTGATGGAAGACTGAAATATTTCTCAACTTAAAACAAAAGAAAAATGTTTTCTATGACAGAAAACCCATTCATTTTCACAGTGACCATTTAATGATTCTAATGAGTCACGCCGAACGTCTTCTCTGACGGAAAACTAAAATATTTCTCGCGGTGATCATTTAATGATTATAATGACTCACCCGACTAATCTTTCTTACCCTGGGGGTTTCTAATGAATCAACATACTTAAGTTAGACTGCAACTTATTTTACTTTTACTACAATAACATATCATCTATTCCAAACAACTACAGCTATTGATAATGCACTCTTTACATTACAATACATATAATAATAACTTTAATTTGTGAGTGTGGACCACCCTTTCTTACCTGGAGCTTCGATGAAATCTTTAAAATACATCCGACTGCGCCAGAAAGGAATTTCGTAGGTACTTTTGTTTCATGAAGATTCCAAAAGAAAATCCAGGCACAATGAATACTCCAAGTCTAGTGGCTCAAAATTTATTGATGATTGATAGCCACACACACACACAAATACATATTAACGAAACTAACACTATATACATTTAAATTTAAGTTAACACCATTTTGTTTTTCTCCTCGCGCCCTCTCATTCTCTCCTCCTCCCTCGCTCCGCCATGTTGGTTCCCCTCCTCTCCTTCTCGTTCAGCTCCAAGTCTCTCTCTTCTCGATGGCCGCGCCACCTATAAAGAATTTCAACTTCCGGGCGAATCTTACAGTATGGTTATTATCAATATTAGTTCCCTCCCATCTTTCATGCGTTTGCTTTTCGCTTAAGGAAATTGTAAATAATTGAGTTTTGCGATATTTGGAAAAGAATTGATTGGTTTAACATTTCTGTAGGATAATTGAAAAGAGTGTCTGATTTGCGTCCTTTATTATGGTCTTGTACTTTTGAATCATTTTAGTTCAGTTTTATTGGATTTTTTCTCAAATCATCAAAGAATTGAATAGTCCTTGAAAGAAGGTAAGTATACTTTCTATAAATTAAAATATTCACTAGAATTCCGATTTGTATCGTGTACAGTAAAAATAATTCTAAACAAATTATTGGGGTGACTGAGAGTCCCCCCGCACTACCATTAATGTTAGTATCGAGTACGCGCCTGCTCCCGGGTTAAACTTTTTGAAGTCTTCTTGCTTTAAATGTTAAAAAGTAACACAATTATTCTTCATCGGAATTTTATATTCTTTTTCATAATTTAATATTAATTCTAAATGCTAATTGTGTGACGTTTAAAATTACAGTTCTTTTAAACAGTTATTTACAATTATAGCATTTATCTAAAAAAAAAATCATTTTACATTTTTGTATACAATGTCGTGTGTGTGTGTGTGTGTGCACACAGTTTTACTCTCCTTACAGTTCAGCTATTATATCAAGAATAATGTTTTATTTTTTTTTAAAAATGAACTCGTGCGAAGAGTCGGTGTTTCAGCCAGTATACGTTTGATGTATCAGTACTGAAGAAGGTATTTTATAAATAATTTCTTATTACTGAATTTGGCCGCGGTAGCCGAGTGGTATAGGTATCGGATCGTGGCTTGCCTTGTCACGAGTTCGAGCCCAGTACCACTAAAGACCCGCCATGTAGGGCAGCGCTGCATGTTAAATCTGTTGAGAGTTGAAACTTTTTCCCGTTGGTGTGGTGTGGTAGTTAGGAGAGAAGGGTGCCAGCTCAGGTGTCATCCACGTCACTTGACCATGGTTCAAAATTACGTGGTCCGTCGTCAAAAGCCCTCGTGTAGCTGAACAGTGCGACGTTAATATTCAATCAATCAATCTTATTACTAAATTAAGAACAAGTTTAATAATTATTAGGGACTTCCACGGGCTTTTCTTGCAGAGGAAAGTTTTTCAAAGGAAGGTTTTTTTAATATCAGAAATTGACACTTAAAGAGTTATTTTTCTATATTTAGTTGAGATCTATATTTTGTCTTCAAGGCATCCACTGCAGAAAACCTGGTTTGCAAAATGTAGGATGTAGAAAATGGTAATAGTATACGAAGTGCTTTTGTTTTCAGTACAGATAATTCCTCATCCATCTCTACCCCAAATTCAAAGAGCGATTTATTACAAAATTGCCTTTTAATTTTTCACTGCATGTGAAATCTATGAAGATTTCTTCTTCGGAAGTTGAGAGCCCTTCTGGAGAGTATCTTGAAATAGATCCCTAATCCACTCGTAACTTGCTACCAAGCTGTCCTCATCCAGAAAATACTTTTTAAAATTCTTTGCCAACATAGCTAAATGATTTTACATGTTTTAAAAACAACTTTCACATGTTGTTCTACAGAGTTGTAAGTTTTAACACATATCGAGCTGGGGCTTTTTTTCCATCATTTACTTCAGTAGTGGTAAATCCAAAATTTAAGTCTTTTTGAGAAGATCGCCTTAATTTAATTTTCGGAACCATGCTCGTTCGTCTGTGTACTTGTTGATTCTTTATTATGGTCGAATGTTTGCTTACGACTTAAAAATGTATGTATGATATTGTTTCAATCTACTGCCGTAAATACTTAATTACCGTGAATTACAATTAACGTAGAAATTAAAAAAAAATGTACATTCAAGCTAGATTTGGTAGCTATAAGAGTATCGAGTCGACCAAAACTGACTGGAATTGTACGAGGAAAAGCATTTTTACATGTTTTGCGCAGACGTCCGATAGGTTGCCCAGACTCACGCAAACGTACCCTATAATGCCAGATGTGATGGATATGATAGAGAGCGACATTGACTAGACTATTTTTCTAATGACATTTGTGCTTTGAGAAATGAATGCTGAAGGAAATAAATCTTTAATTAAATACATCATTTTGCGATCTGTTCCAATTTAAAAATTAGAGAAAGAAAAATAACATAATTCTAAGTAATATATATTTTAAGTAATTTTCTTAAAATATATATTACTTAAAATATACACAAAATTTAATATACTTATCGTATTAATTTGTACGGTTTATAATTAAGATCGTATTGTAACTTTAGCGTCTCTCTCTCAAAGTACATTTTTATTGCAGTAAATACATTATTGTTGTACAGGGGGCGAGACAAAAATTATGATTGAAAATTGGGTTGCCAGTATTGAAAGTTTGAGAAACACTGCTTTTAATGTATGAGTGGCGCACAGAGTTTTTTTTGGACTAATTAATTAATACTAAATTAAGAACAAGTTTAATAATTATTAGCTACTTCCATGGGCTTGTCTTACAGAGCAAAGTTTTTGAAAGGAGTTTTAAGATAAGAAATTGACCCTCTGAGTTCATTTTCTATATTTAGCCGATATCTATATTTTGTCTTCTAAGCAACCACCGCATTTTGTAATATGTTCCAATTTAAAAATCAGAGAAAGGAAAAATAACTTAGTAATTATCCTATTACTTAACTTTTTTGCTTAAAAGTAACATATACAAAATTTAATACTTATGTCATGAATTTGTACGGTTTATAATAAATATTGTTGCTTTATCGTAAAAGTGCATTATTATTGCATTCAGTAAATTATTATGTATAAGGGGGGGGCGCGATAAAAATTGTGATTGAAAAGGGGGGCGCCAGTATTGAAAGTTTGAGAAGCACTGCCTTACGTTATAATGGCGATTCAATGAGAACTTAGCGAAATCTTGGCGTTAGAGTCAAGTTGGCATCATTTTTGGCGACCATTTTAGGGTCATTGGTGACCATGTTGGTGAGTTCGGAACCCTCTGGAATCTTCTAGAAAGTATAGATCTCTCCACTAATGTCACGAGCGGTTATATTTCTAGAAGTTTCTGTCGCGCCGATAAAAAGATACTCGCCGATACAGTAATGAGTCCTGATTAAGCCAGCGGGTGGTGAGGATTGTTTTGATTAGCGATTAGCTTGGCTGTGCTTGTGAATAATCATTACGTACGTGTATTTTTAAACACTGATTATTGTGTTTGATTGCTGTTGAAGGTGTGAAGACCTTCAGATATTTACCCTGTGAATATTGCCGCTGAATCCTGTATTGAAAGGATTGGATTTTTGATAATAAATCCGCATCTCTTAAGCCCCGTTTACATGGAAGCCGGCATAATACCGGCAATTTCGAAATGCGGATGAAAGCCGGGATTATAGCGGTATTTTTTTTCGACCTGTTTACATAAGAATCTGGTGATTGGTTGATAGATTCACGTGATTATAAAATATAACCATGGAAACAACTAGAATTTTTAGCGCGATTATCATGAAGAGGACATGTGATTATGTTTTCGTTTTTTTACCGCCAAACAATTCTTTGTTTACTATTATTTATGATCTTGCACATTTAAACTATACCCGCTAAAATTTCGTATTTGACTATACGTGGATGCTCGATTATAGTAAAACATGTCGAAAAAAACCTTTTTTTAATATCCCGGTAAAAATTCCAGTGTTTAGTAAACATGGATAAGAATGACATTTGTTTTCAATACCAACCATTTAGAAACCGCCGCCACCAAAAAGCGAACTCCCTTTTTACTATTTTTGTGTTCACATAAGAAACTTCTAAACAGATCGCATCGGCTACTGGTCAGATATATTTTGAAAAATCGCCAGTTTGCCGCGATTTTGTGTGTTGTTTTGGAGTAGAAACCCTACGATTTGGCAAGAAAAAACTTGGCAGGATAAGTGGCCGAACAATCCAATAGGACTTTGGACAGATGTTTACAGGAATGGAAATTTTTTATTTTAAATTAAATTATATAGAGAACATACATAAAAAAGATAAAATATATTTAGTTAGCTTAATTTTTTTTATTTGTTTTACACATCTTCAGAGTAGTTAAAAGGGATATTTCTGTATTTATCTAAAATAAGAACACAAAAATCTGATATGTAATCATACATGTCATATTAAAACAAGTATATATATATAATTTATACCACTATCAAACATTAGAAATGAAAATTACCATTTGTAAAATTACATATAAAAAAAATCATGTAACATTTTGAAAGTCTATATTCGCAATATTATTTTAGTAAAAAGATATAATTAATCGAGAATTACATTCTGAATGTGGTAAAAAATTAAGGCATTAAAATGTGTGTATTATAGAATATAAAATTGTGCGCATATATTGAATATTAAATTCCTGTTCTCTTGTACATGATCAAAATAAAAATAAGTCATTTTTAAATCCATAATTCTTTTAGTACAAAAAAATTTATTAAATATTTGTATGGTATCTATTTCTTAACACATTTGTTTTCCAGAATTTGACTGATACAAATTTTTCTCACACAAATGTACCTTTTTTTTTACTATGGATAACAAATATGCATTTATTGGAATTTGTTTAATTAAAATGTAAAATTCAATAATTTTGATAAATTTCATATAAAGACTTTACACTTGTTATTGAAATATCAACATTGTGTGTTAAAGAAATCTGTGCAACCCCAGCTGAAATGTATTAAGCATAAGAATACTCTGGATTTTTTCACATAAGTATTAAAGTCTAAATGCTCATATATATTGATATTATCCTGCTAATAAATTTGTCGCATTGAGTTAGTTACAGATATTGACCCAAGAAGTATACTTAAATCAGTTCTATGAAATTTATGGGAAATTAGGATCATGAAACGAAATACGACTTTACATATAGACATTTTCTGTAAGATGTTTACTTTCTAAAAGCAATGGAAATATTCAGAATTTTGATATAACCTTTTTCAACTCTCTATTTACCCTTAAATCAATAACTTGACATTGTTGTTTACAATATTCTATATTCATGAAGAATTCAGTAAAAAAAAAAGGTAATTTCAAAGAAATGTTTTCAAAAATAAGTGTTTCATCATCCAAAATCACTGATATTTTTGTGTAACATATGCTTACGGGACAAATTTGGGGTGCTTGTATTGTATAATATTGACCAATTTCTTAAAATAAAAAAAAACCACCAAATGCTGCGATATATAACCAATAGTAGAAACTGTCCCTGATCACGTTTGCACACAGTAACAATAATAGTGATGTAATTGTTTTTGTTTTTTTTAAATTTTGTTATGTCTTTTTGCTTGGGGAAATCAGTCGGCAGTTTAATGTATGTTCCAAAATTTGTGGAATGGCCCGAGTACTGATTTAGCATTTCTTGGAGAAACTTTGAAGTAATTTAATATTTTGCTCATGTGTAATTTGGAAAACTGAGAAGTTTCATGAAATTTAGGAATGCCCTGGTAAAAGAATCTTGCTTATAATTAGTACACATTGTGATTAATTTATTAATGATAAACTTTGGTAACTTATCAAATTAATAATGATTTTTATTAATTTTCAAACATTAAATTTTAGAGTGAGAGTTCTGAATCTTTTTTCTTCTGATGTTGTTTCATCTTCCATTTTTTTTTAAAGTATTAATGTAATATTTAAAATGATACTTCAGTTGCATATCAGTGATAACGAAATAACATGTCATGTATTTGTTTCTTTTATTCAACTTCTTTCTATAAGTTCCATGATTTCAGTATTCTAATTTGTTCTATGTAAATTCTGAAAGTTGACTGTATAGTAGTGGATTTTATAATTCTGCCAGCTTGTAAGATCTGAAATTTCAAAATTCTTGTGATATTTCATTTGATCTAGACCCATACAATATACAATTTCTCAAAAATACTATGAAAAGTTTTGTAGCTTACCTATATAACAATGTTATAGGTTTTTGCTTTCTAGTTTCTGGTATATTTCACACAGTTGGCTGCCTAAAAGACTAGTTTTTGCCATTAATTTCTTTGAAAACAAGGAAAGAACATTTCAGATCTTACTTTTGTAAATTTATTGTATCCAAAAAAGAAAAAAAAGCATTAATTTGATTAAAATAGTTTTGATAGACCAAAACGAATTGGATACAACTGTCCGGGATTCGGAAGTTTACAAGTGCCCATTTCCAATAAAAATTATATTCCATTCAGGTACAGGGAGAAGGATGTAAATAAATTTATATTTAGTATGCTCTGCATGTATGTTTCCAATATTTTAATAAAATGATACATATATTTTAATACAGTTTTTGAGATTGATTTGAAAATATTGCAATATAATTCTTTTGAATGTACACAAAAAAATTGCATTTTTTTGTTATTTTTCTTGATTTATCTAATTGAGTGTTTCCATATAAAAAGTAAAAAATTAGTAATATCTTGTAACTAAATAACTCCATAAAGGTGTATTGAATTTTTTTTTTTTTTACTGTGAAAGTTGATATAACCAATAGAATGATCTGTTTTGTATTAACATTCCCTTAAATTCATGAGGATAAGAACTTAAAAAAGAAAATTTCTTTTTTAAAATCTTCAGTTTTGATCCACTTTCACTTAACCATTTAACTTTTGTTATTAAAGCAAACCATGATTTACTCTACCAAAAAAGATCTCTTTATACACATATACATACAAAATTATTTTATAAAAGTAGGCTAAATACTACTGTTTTCTCCTCGAAGGATTAAATAATCCCACAATTATAAAACATACTATGAACAAGTTCTTATGAAAACATTGCACATCGAAGAAAATACACACTTTTTTACAAACAAAAATTGTAATTTAGCTTTTTAATTAAAGTTGGTTAATATGAAAATTTTTGTTTAACAATTAGGAATTCTGAGATGGAAATAAAATTGCTTTTAACATCATTGAAATGTTTTGGGTATCTGAAATAATCTTATAAAAAAACACTAACATTTGATATGCTTTATACAGACTTCCTTTGTAATTATTACCCTTCAGAAGGTTTGAATTTTCTTAAAAATGTCTGCCTCCAACATTCTGAAATAAATTAATTGGATGTTTTTGAATATATATATATATATATATAAATTAAGAAACATGTTTTAAGAAATAGGCTTTTTAATAAAATTATAAAGTAGAACAAATTAAATTGTTCTCGTGAAAATTTCTCGTATACAGTTTTATTTAATAATCATACTCATTTTAATATACATCATTTATCGACACATAATTTCAACATTACATGAATGCACTATAAGTAAATAAAGCATTTCATGATCTGCTATATAAATCACAGACTCTCTGAAGGAGTAACATTATACTATTAGGACAAATCGAGGATCTATCTGCCAATATTCAACATGCATAATATCTTTTACAATTATTATATATATCTCAATTTTTATCTTATTGATGATAACATCTAATAAAATTTTCTGAAAATCTTATGAATGGCTTTTTTGCAATTTATTTACAACAAAAAGTATTAATTTTTAAAAATATTTACAAAAGAGTATTAAATGTCATTAACCCAAACAAATAAAATGAAACAAAAAAATTAAAGAACATTATCTCCTAAATCAAAGATTTCATACATAAAAAAAGGTCAAATTATGTAGAATTTCTAAAATGTTCACTTTAGGTTTATGACATAAAAACTTAAATTTTTAAACACCTAGTGATTAGGCAATTAATAGTAAACAAAAAAATATAAAAACATTTTTTCTTCAAAGTTTCTGCGAATTTTATTTACTCTAATTTCAATACTATCAAAACTATTTTAATCAAATTAATGCTTTTTTTTTCTTTTTTGGATACAATAAATTTACAAAAGTAAGATTTGAAATGGTCTTCCCTTGTTTTCAAAGAAATTAATGGCAAAAACTAGTCTTTTAGTCAGCCAACTGTGTGAAATATACCAGAAACTAGAAAGCAAAAACCTATAACATTTGTATATAGTTAAGCTACAAAACTTTTCACAGTATTTTTGAGAAATTGTATATGGTATGGGTCCAGATCAAATGAAATATCACAAGAATTTTGAAATTTCAGATCTTACACACAAACTGGCAGAATTATAAAATCCACTTCTATACAGTCAACTTTCAGAATTTACATAGAACAAATTAGAATACTGAAATCATGGAACTTATAGAAAGAAGTTGAAAAAAAGAAACAAATACATGACATGTTATTTCGTTATCACTGATATGCAACTGAAGTATCATTTTATATATTACATTAATACTTTAAAAAAAATGGAAGATGAAACGACATCTGAAAAAAAGATTCAGAATTCTCACTCTGAAATTTAATGTTTGAAAATTAATAATAATCATTCTTAATTCGATAAGTTACCAAAGTTTATCATTAATAAAGTAACCACAATGTGTACTAATTGTAAGCAAGATTCTTTTACCAGGGCATTCCTAAATTTCATGAAACTTCTCAGTTTCCCAAATTACACATGAGCAAAATATTAAATTACTTCAAAGTTTCTCTAAGAAATGCTAAATCAGTACTCGTACCATTCCACAAATTTTGGAACATGCATTAAACTGCCGACTAATTTCGCCAAGCAAAAAGACATAACAAATTAAAAAAAAACAATTACATCATTATTATTGTTACTGTGTGCAAACGTGAACAGGGACAGTTTCTACTATTGGCTGTATATCGCAGCATTTGGCGATTTTTTTTTATTTTAAGAAATTGGTCAATATTATACAATACAAGCACCCCAAATTTGTCCCGTAAGCATATGTTACACAAAAATATCAGTGATTTTGAATGATGAAACACTTATTTTTGAAAACATTTCTTTGAAATTACCTTTTTTTACTGAATTCTTCATGAATATAGAATATTGTAAACAACAATGTCAAGTTATTCATTTAAGGGTAAATAGAGAGTTGAAAAAGGTTATATTAAAATTCTGAATATTTCCATTGCTTTTAGAAAGTAAACATCCTACAGAAAATGTCTATATGTAAAGTTGTATTTGGTTTCATGATCCTAATTTCTCATAAATATCATAGAATTGATTTAAGTATACTTTTTGGGTTAATATTTGTAACTAACTCAATGCGACAAATTTATTTAGGTCTTAAATTTTTTAGCAGGATAATATCAATATATATGAGCATTTAGACTTTAATAGTTATGTAAAAAAATCCAGAGTATTCTTATGCTTAATACATTTCAGCTGGGGTTGCACAGATTTCTTTAACACACAATGTTGATATTTCAATAACAAGTGGGGGGTGCCAGCTCAGGTGTCGTCCACGTCACTTGACCATGGTTCAAAATTACGTGGTCCGTCATCAAAAGCCCTCCTGTAGCTGAACAGTGCGACGTTAATATTCAATAACAAGTGTAAAGTCTTTATATATGAAATTTATCAAAATTATTGAATTTTACATTTTAATTGTGCAAATACCAATAAATGCATATTTGTTATCCATAGTAAAAAAAAGGTACATCTGTGTGAGAAAAATTTGTATCAGTCAAATTCTGGAAAACAAATGTTTTAAGAAATCCTCTCATAATAAATAGATACCACACAAATATTTAATAATAATTTTTTTTGTACTAAAAGAATTATGGATTTAAAAATGACTATTTTGATCATGTACAGAGAACAGGGTTTTAATATTCAATATATGCACACAATTTTATATTCTTAAATACACACATTTTAATGCCTTAATTTTTTACCACACTCAGAATGTAATTCTCAAATTAAATCTTTTTACTAAAATAGTACTGCGAATACAGACTTTCAAAATGTTACATGATTTTTTTATATATAATTTTATAAATGGTAATTTTCATTTCTAATGTTTGAAAGTGGTATAAATTATATATATATATATATATATATATATATATACTTGTTTTTTAATATGACATGTATGATTACATATCAGATTTTTGTGTTCTTATTTTAGATAAATACAGAAATATCCCTTTTAACTACTCTGAAGATGCGTAAAACAAATAAAAAAAAAAAAATTAAGCTAACTAAATATATTTTATCTTCTTATGCATGTTCTCTATATAATTTAATTTAAAATAAACAAAAATTTCCATTCTTGTAGACATCTATCCAAAATCCGATTGGATTGTTCGGCCACTTATCCAGCCAAGTTTTTTCTTGCCAAATCGTACGGTTTCTACTCCAAAACAGAACACACAAAATCGCGGCAAGCTGGCGATTTTTCAAAATTTATCGGACCAGTAGCCGATTCGATCCGTTTAGAAGTTTCTTATGTGAACACAAAAATAGTAAAAGGGAGTTCGGTTTTTGGTGGCGGCGGTTTCTAAATGGTTGGTATTGAAAACAAATGTCGTTCTTATCCATGTTTACTAAACACTCGAATTTTTACCGGGATATTAAAAAGAGATTTTTTTCCGACAGTCGACATCTTTTACTATATTGGAGCAACCACGTATAGTCAAATACGAAAGTTTAGCGGGTATAGTTTAAAATGTGCAAGAGCATAGAAATGTTTGGCGGTAAAAAAACGAAAACATAATCACATGTCCTCTTCATGATAATCGCGCTAAAAATTCTAGTTGTTTCCATGGTTATATTTTATAATTACGTGAATCTATCAACCAATCTCCAGATTCTTATGTAAACGCACCTGATTCTCATGTAAACGGGTCGAAAAAAAATACCGGTATAATCCAACACCTCCTAGATACAAGGCCTGGCTACTGAAATGAGAGAGGCTTGTGACGTCACATATAGTAGGTATAGAAATCCCGCCTGATTTGAAGTTCACTTTACTCGTTTACGCCATTTTGATAGTTGCTCCTGTACAGTTTGCAGCTTTCTACATTTTTATTGCAGATTTTCGATAACATCATAACAAAATGGTGTTTACATGTATTGTACCAAATTGCAATAGCAATTATAAAGATACTGGAAAAATACAAATGTTTAGTTTCCCAAAAGAGGACTTTCTTCGAAAAAAATGGATACAAGCCATTTCAAGAAAAGATTTTGCTCCATCAAAGTTTTCGAAGGTAAGTTTTTTAATTTTATTCTATTTAGGAAATTGTAATAATATCTTTATTTTAAAAGTCTACAAATAACTTTAATAGGTTGTTCGATAAGACCTTTGAAAATGTACTCATTTCTTTTTCTTCATGTTAGTTTCTTAAACATTGGCAATTCATTTTTATTTATCTATAATGATAAAGATGTTTTGTTTATGAAATAAATATTTTGTAGCCCTAATAAAATTTGTTTTAAAAATGAGCCCAAATGAGACAAAAACTGTCTAGTGTTTTTGCTATTGCTAGTCATTTACCAAATACCTTTTCGTAGAGTCAACAAAAGTACCTTAAGTATTAATAGTTTGTTAGCAAAGAAAGCCCATTATGATATACAGCTCGTAGTTAATGTAAATATGGACATAAGCAACCATTTATTGTACATTTTGTATATTAATATGATGTGAGATACAAAATGCAAAACAAATTCACAACAACAACAAAAACTAGCTGATTTTTGAACTATTAGGATGACTTTAAAAGTAAGAAAAATAAAGCTGTAAAAGTAAGCTGAAAACAGATAAACATTATTCAGCGTTAACCTCACAATTCGTTAACTTCATTTTAAAAATCAAATTATCAGAGAAATTTTTGTTAATTGTAACAAATATTTTTTGTTGATGCAAAACAATATATATATATGTCATGATTTTTAAAGACAGAATCAGATTAAAGTTTTGCCGCGTTGGGTGGTTAGGCATTCTTCACTACAACACGGTTGAATTAAATAACAATAACATTTATTAACTTTAAAGATTAAATGAGCAATTAAGAGGTAAGCTTTCAAGAACTACAACACATGGAACCAGGCACGCTACAATAATAACAGATCAATTCAGTTCAGTTTAGGAGTCGTTATGTTGAGCTGTAAGGTCGCTGCATACTCCCCTTCCAGTGTCAACGATACCTAGATGGAAAATGAACTTTGCGACCAGAACGTGTAGATTGCTGGGTAGGCGTTGAAGCTGTTGGATCAGATTCCACAGTAGCAGGTGTTGAAGCTGTTGCATTAGGTTCCACAGTAGCAGGTGTTTCATTCTTGGTTTGAGGTAGTTGCAAGTCCTCAGTGTTAAAAAAAAAGGCAGGTTTGCATCTATCAATAGATACAGATACCCGTTTACCATTGATGTGAAGGAAAAACACTTTATCCTTCCTTTGTAAGACTTTGAAAGGGCCATCATAGGGTTGTTGAAGTGGACGACATAACATGTCTCGGCGAAGAAAAACATGTGTTGCTTCCAACAGTCCTGGATGGATAAAAATTGGACGTTTGCCATGGTGTTTTGGTGGTTTAGGGTGAAGTGATTGCATGTGAGACTTAAGTTTCGAAACAAAATTCACAACATCATCGTCTGGCTTGGAAGAGTCAAACATCTCCCCTGGCAGTCGAATAGTGGTTCTAAAAACTAATTCAGCTGGGGTACACAGAATATCTTCTTTAAGAGAAGCTCGTAGACCTAGTAAGATGATAGGGAGTACTTCTGTCCAACGCTCAGTAGCATGGCATTTGATTGCACTTTTCAATGGGCGGTGCAATTCTTCGATCATCCCATTAGCTTGAGGGTGGTATCCAGTTGTACGACACTTCTGAACACCAAGTAGTTTGCTAAGAGCTTTGAAGAGCGAGGACTCAAACTGCCTGCCCCTGTCGGTTGTGAGAATTTCAGGAGGTCCAAAGCGAGACACCCAAGAGGAAAAGAAGGCCTCAGCCACAGTCTCAGCAGTTATGTCTTTGAGAGGTTGGGCCTCTGGCCATTTCGAAAAACGGTCAATCATTGTCAGGCAATAGGTGTAGCCATTTGAGGGAGGTAGAGGTCCAATGAGATCCAGATGAACATGATCAAAACGTTGGGAAGGTTCTTGAAATGATGAAAGAGGTGATCTAGTATGACGATGAATTTTGGATTTTTGGCAAGCTAGGCAGTGTCTTGCCCACTTAGCTACATCTGATGAGATCGATGGCCAAACAAAACGCTGCTTCATCAAATGCACTGATCGACGTATGCCAGGATGGGATAAATTATGCATAGCAGAGAAAACATCTTGGCGATGCTGTTTTGGGATGTAGGGTCTGGCTGTGCCCGTTGATAGATCACACATAATTTCAGTAGACGAATTGGGAAAAGTTACCTTTTTGAGTTCCAAGGAAGTTCCAGATGCTATTAGGGTGTGAAGCTCCTGATCAGTCTGTTGTGTCTCAGCAATACAGTCATAGTCAATTTGACTGGGGAAGGTGATTGCAGAAACACGAGAGAGAACATCAGCAGCAATATTGTCAGATCCTGGAATGTGTACAATATTTGTGGTGAACTGAGAGATGAAATCCAGCTGACGGATCTGCCGTGGAGAACACTTGTCACTTTTTTGCCTAAAAGCATAAGTGAGGGGCTTGTGGTCAGTAAACACTGTGAAATCTCTAGCTTCCAGCATAAACCGAAAGTGACGGATAGCCGAGTAGATAGCAAGGAGTTCACGGTCGTAGGCACTGTAAGACTTTTCAGATGAAGTAAGTTTTCTGGAAAAGAAAGCCAATGGCTGTAGCTCAGAGTCCACAACTTAGTGAAGTGCACCTCCTATGGCATAATCAGAGGCGTCCACATGAAGAGCAAGCGGGGCAGAAGGTGAAGGATGAGCAAGAAGTGCAGCATCAGCGAGAGCTTGTTTACACCTCTGAAATGCTGTAATTGCCTCAGAAGACCAGTTTAAAGGCTTTGAGTCCTTCTTACCTTTAGAACCTTTTAAAAATTCACTTAAAAGATACTGTTCTTCAGCTGCTTTGGGCAAGAAACGTCTATAAAAATTTAACAGTCCTAAAAATTTTCTCAGAGAGCCAACAGTCTCTGGTTGTTTGTAATCAAGAACTGCTTGAACTTTTTCAGGCAATGGCTTAATGCCATCAGGAGTGATAAGGTGGCCAAGGAAAATGAGTTCAGTCACACCAAATACACATTTAGAGATATTTAGTTTTAAACCATATGAGCTCAGTCTTTGGAATATAGTTCTTAAGTGAGAACGATGCTCCTCAGCATTTTCTGAGTAGCACAAAATATCATCCAAGTAGACAAAACAAAAAGGAAGTCCTCTTAGTACTTCATGCATGAATCGCATAAAGGTTTGTGGTGCATTCACAAGGCCAAAACACAAATGGGTATATTCGTAAAGACCCCATGGAGTTGTTACAGCTGTCTTAGGAATATCACACTCAGCTATAGGGATTTGGTGGAATTCCTTAAAAATGTCTATTTTGGAAAATATCTTCTTGCCATGTAGTGCATGAGCAAAGTCATTCAAATAAGGCATGGGGAAGCTGTCGAACTCAGTAACAGAATTCAGCTGCCTGTAATCCCCAACAGGTCTAACTGTAGAGTCAGATTTGGGCAAAACATGAAGAGGAGAACTCCAGGGACTTTTGGAAGGTCTAATAATGCCTTGAGCAAGAAGAAATTCAAATTCTACCTTCACTGCATCATACAGTTTAGGGTGTAGCCTTCTAGGCCTGGCAGTGACTGGTGGGCCAGTAGTAATAATATGGTGGACTGTGCCATGTGATGCTGATTTGGAAATTAAAGAAGGGTTGCTGAGGTCTGGATATTCCGATAAGATGTTTTTAAAACTGATGTTTGCATCTACAGTGAGGATTGAGGGCTGTACAATATTTGAAAAAACACAAGAAGTGAAAAGAGACGTTTCCACATCCACCAACCTTTTTTTCTTAAGGTCGATTAAAAGGTTGAAGTGCTTTAGAAAATCAGCACCAATTATAGGAGATGATACATCAGCAATTATGAAAGTCCAGATAAAAGGTCGCCTCAGACCCAGGTTCAGTTTTTTACGGACCATACCATAGGCTGGAATTTTGGTATTATTAGCAGCAAATAAGGAGAAGTTAGACTGAGGTGATTTATTCATAGTTGGAGAGGGTGGGATGACACAGATTTCACTTCCAGAGTCTATGAGGAATTTCTGGCCAGACTTGCGGTCTAATAAAAATAACCGGCTGGTATGTTTCGAGGGCTCTGCCATTCCAGCTATGACAGAGCTTACTCGTTTTTTTTGAACAAATGCACAAGGTGATACACACTTGCGGGCCTGCTCTTTATAACGGCGATGATAGTAGCAGATGCCACTTCCTCTATTGACACTCCTAGAGCGTGAATGTGATCTCCGGCGGTCAGAACTATATCGTTGGTGGCGAGAGGAATTGCGCTCTCTTGTCAGTTCAGCAACTCGTAGAGACAGCTCTTGGATCTGCCTGGCGAGAGAGTCCATGGTTGGCTGAACACTGCATGAAGATGACTGGGATGGTGGAGGAACAGTTGTGGCAGCACAGATAGTTGAGGATGAACCAACAACCTCAGAAACCTTATCAGCGATGATAGCCAGTTTATCCAAAGGCTCTGAGGATGCAGATAAAACAGTCTGGATATGTGGTGGCATTCTTTGAAGCCACAAACTTTGCAGAAAGTCATCCTGGAGTTGGCCATTAGACAGCTCTTTCATTTTTCGCAACAGGTGGCTGGGCTTCTCATCTCCTAGCTGAAGGTCAGTAAGCAGTTTCTTAATTTTTTGAGTCTCCGAGTCGCTAAATTGGGTGATGAGTCGCTGCGAGAGAGTGTGATATTTGTCACTGTTCGGAGGGCTTAACACAATGTCCGACACGTAGGAGAGAGTTTCAGCATCCAGGTTCGCAACCAAAGCAGAATACTTAGTATCATCACTGGAGATACCACTGAATGTGAATGCATGGTCGCATTGCGCAATCCATAGACGAACGTTGGATTTCCAAAACGGCGGCAGCCGCAACGCAATACGAGCGACTTCAACGGTTTCACTAGTCATATTGTTGAATAAGCAGGAAGCGAAACGAATCTCCGAGCAGATGCTTCAAGTGGCCTTGAGGAGAAGGAGAAAAAAAAATCTTTCGCTACGTACTGATCATCCGTAGTAGAAGAATTTGTATTGCATTCGCCAGTAGAACAGAATAGCTTACGTGTTTTTAAGTCCAAAAGGGGTCACCACTGCCGCGTTGGGTGGTTAGGCATTCTTCACTACAACACGGTTGAATTAAATAACAATAACATTTATTAACTTTAAAGATTAAATGAGCTATTAAGAGGTAAGCTTTCAAGAACTACAACACATGGAACCAGGCACGCTACAATAATAACAGATCAATTCAGTTCAGTTTTGGAGTCGTTATGTTGAGCTGTAAGGTCGCTGCAGTTTAAAAAGGAAGGTCTTTATTCGTTCGTTTCTACATCTGTTCTGACGCTAAAAGCAGGGAGGAAAAAGCACGCCATGGTGGTGGTTTCACGTGAATAACACGTGAAAAACATCTGGTAAGTGTCGCTGCTTTGAAGATGGTGCTTGCAAGTTAATGCTGACATATGTTTACTATTAAATCTAACGATCTAGAATTAGACTTGTTTATTGGCTAGGCCATATGTTCGGAAGAAACAAATGGGTGATTAGTTTGATACTTGAATATGAGAACGGAGAAAGATGGAGTCAAGTGCTAGATAGGGAATTTAATTTTTAATCTAATTTAATTATCCTTACATTTGCCCCCCCCAATTTTAAAAGGGAGTCATGGCGTAGTTTCTTCTCTCTTTACAAACTTAATCAATTTTCAACAAACACAAAACAATACATAGTTATTTAGAAATACATATTACACACAGTAGAAATATTTAAGCAATAGGAATACTAAAATCACAATGCAATATAATAAACGAAACTATAACAACAAACACAGTAATGACAATTAATTGATAAACATGAATTTCCATACATATAATTGAAGATTAGCTTATTCAAATCTATTCGACATCTAGAATAAGAGCTCACGCGTTTCCTCCTATTCCTTCATAATAATAGATTTGTATTATAGCTGGTAGATATTTTACAAAAAATTATGTTGGAAAATAATATATCAAACAATAAGATAGTAAATATAAAAATACATGAAATCATACAAATGTTAAAATAATAATTTTGTATAAAAATCTACTCTGGCGCCCTCGTAGTAATACCTTATATTGTTACACACATTTTGCATATATGAAATACATTTTTAAAAAGATAAAAAAAATATAGACACTAATAAAATGAAATTATTAATAATATGAAAACAGTGTACAACACACAACTTATATGCACTATTCAACACAATAAACAATATTTTATTTCATATGCGTTATAAAACAAAAATTATAAGAATATAGGAATAAAAGAATACACAAGAATATAAGAGCACTTTTTTATTATTTTTTGAGTCGGAAAAGTGGACTCACTTGAATAATAACTTTTAGTATGTATGAAAATTTTCTCAATATTCACTGTAACTCAACAATATCGCATACAATATTTTGAATCTTTCCGTAACCTTCTAAAAATTCGTTTCATAGACAAAAATTCTTGATTTTCTCTTACATCACACATTCACTAATATAAACTGTATCACCTTACTTAATTTTGAACACATCTCTCTGAGAAATCTGCGTCATCAACTCACAGATGTTCAGGGATGCTGATAAGAAACACTGAGAGGTGTACATATCAAACTAAACAAGTTTGTCCTCTTAATGTTTCGAGACATATACAAAATTATAATGATTGTATTCTCTCTTATCCACTGTATAATATCCAAAAATAAGCTTCAAGTTATTAAATTAATTTTAATTTTAGATAAGAGGAAAATTTCGAGAAATAGTGAATCCTGATATATGGCCAGTATATCAAAACACACAATTTCAAAATAAAAAAAATTAAATGACATGCAATAAGATTACTGCTGAATAAAATAATTAACAAAACAATTGAATTCAATGGATAAAAAAGAATACAACTTGACTTTACTTTTGTTTCTTATAACAATCAATCTCTCTAGTATTAGTTCTCTCATTAGTCATTTTTCTAAAAACTTAATTTATATCTTTCACTTTAAAACACCAATTTCTATCATAACTCTTAACTCCTTCGACATCTTAAGTTAAAATTATGAGAAGTATATATTAAAATTTCTCAACATTTTGTATGACTAAACCTATATACTTTGTTTTCTCAATTAAAATATAAAGAAAATATCTCATTTATAACACAACTATATATATATATTATAAAAATTAAATACCATATCACACATATCATATATTATTCTTTTTCGCCGAAAAGTCTTGTTAAGCAGAACTCAGTTATTTCTGTATTACGTAAGATGTTTCTTTTAGTTATTATCTTCTCCTCATTATTAGGGGTATTTTGTTGAATGTAATTTAACTGAAAATTTTCAGATGGATGAAAATGTCTTAAACGAACTGAATGAACCAATTCAGTGTCAGTTTTATTAAGGGCATTGGGTCTATCAATTTCAAATAATGCATCAGAACATTTTCTTAAAACGGTATAAGGGCCTGAATAAGGCGGACTTAATTTCCTTGTATTGGGGTATTGAAATTCCTCATACATTACTAAGTCACCAACCTTGAAATCAGCTTCCTGAAATTTTTTATCATATCTAATCTTATTTATTTTATAATATTGTTCTGTTCTTTCTTTGGCTAATTTTTCTTGCTTCTTCTAAGGGAGGATATATCTCATTATCTTTTAGCGAAATTTCGAAAGGTAAATTACCATACATTAAGTAGGTTGGTGGGAAACCTGTTATTGTATGTGGGGTTTGATTATACTGATGGGTTACTTTTTCTAGAATTTTTGTCCATGGGACTTTATTTGAACTATTACTAATTTCACATTTTAAGCGGGTAATGATGGTTTGATTTACACGTTCAACCTTTCCATTGTTTTGTGGTCTGTGAGAAGTAGTTAATAATTGAGTGACATTATTATGTTTTAAAAAATGCTTAAATTTTGAAGAGGTGAACGCAGTATTTCTATCACTTAAAATTTTTTCCGGTATGTGATTCTGAAAGATTTGTCTTAAACAATTTATATAAGTATCTGTTGTTGCATTTTTTGATGGGAAACTCCAAATGTACCTAGTTGCATGATCAATAATAATGTGTAAATATTTTTTAACAGAGTTATAATAATTTAAACCACCTACACTATCTATCGATAAAAGTTCAAAGGGTTTTTCACAAAGGGGAAGTGATTGCATCAGTCCGTATTTTCTCTGATGTGACTTCTTATTTATTTGACAAGTTTCACAGTGTTACACATAATTTCGTATATCAGTAATAATATTTATCCAATAATATTGTGGTGATATTAATTTTAACATGGTAGCTACACCAGGGTGGCCAATTTTTTATGAGTTGTTTCCATTAATTTCACTCTTAGAGCTTTGGGTACAATTATTTTAGTTAAACCTTGTCTTTTAACTACAAAAACACCATCTCTCTTAAAACATTTAGGAGCTGATGTATTTTCTATATTTTGAAAAAATGACTTATTTCATTGATATCTAATAAAGGTTCTGGGGGTGTATTAATTATATGATAAGCAATAGGATTTCTTGTTAACATATCAGCTTCAACATTAGTGCTACCTTTCTTATATTTTATATCAAAATCATACATAGAAACTTTTAAAGACCATCTAAAAAGTCTATCCGTGGGATTTTTGAAATTTTTAAGCCAAACTAACGCATTATGATCGGTATGAACTGTGAAATGAGATCCATGAAGATAGCAATGGAATTTATCTAAACTATATCAATTATAGCTAAGCATTCTAATTCAGTTATTGTATAATTAATTTCATAATTTCTCAGTCGTCTCGAGTGGAATGCAATCGGATGTTGATTTCCATTGGGTTTTTGTTGTTTGAGGATACAGGAGATTGCAGTTTTCGATGCATCTACATAAAGATGACAGGGATAATTTGGATTGAATATAGCTAAAATGGGCTTTGAAATTAAGCTGTCTTTAAGTTTTTGAAAAGATTGTTGACATTCTGGGGTCCAATTCCAATTTTGATTCTTTTTAAGAAGATTATTTAAGGGCATTCTTAATTTTGCATATTGAGGAATGAATTTATAATAGACATTAATACTACCAAGAAATCTTTGTAAATCCTTTACATTTCTAGGGGTAAAAGTTTTTTAATTATTTCGACATTTGTATTATTTGGAGTGTATGACCCTTGTTTTATTTCATATCCTAAGAAATCAATTGTATCTTTGCCAAATTTACACTTTGAGAATTTTAATTTTATATTTTCTATTCCACAAATTTTAAAAATTTCCTCTAAATGTTTTGCATGTTCTTCAATTGATTCCGAAAATACTATTATATCGTCAAAATAATTTAATGCAAATTTTATTTGGTATTTATTTAAAATCTGTCTAATAGCTCTTTGAAATATAGCTGGAGAATTTTTATATCCAAACGGAAAACGATTAAATTGAAAAAGACCGTAATTTGATGTAAATGCAAGTTTTTCAGATTCATTATCATCTAATTTAATGTGCCAATAACCACTACATAGGTCGATGGTTGAGAAAAATTTTGCATGTGTTAATTTGTCTAAAACTGCATCTATTCGGGGAATTGGCTCTGCATCTAATTTTGTGATAGCATTTAGCTTTCTGTAATCGATACATAATCGTGTACGAGCATTATCCTCTTTTTTAAAAGCCAATGTTATAGGGGCAGCGTAAGAACTATAAGATGGTTTTATTATTCCTGCTTTCAATAATGCATCTAATTGCTTTTTTATTTCCGTATCTGTGGTATATTTAACTGTAACCAGTTATAGACTTAACTGTGACTGAGTGGAGGATTGTATATAAATAACACGCAACTATGAAATTGTATCGGTATTTAGTAATGTGTTGTACAGTGAAGTAGAGATATATTAAAATAATACTTAAGGAGGAAGTCGTTCAAATGTGCATCTAATTATAGTTTGAACTCACACAACACAACAGTTGGCGACGAAGATGGGATATATTGGAGATTCTTTTGGATAAGGCATTGCCTGAAAACTGCTCAAGGTAAAGGAAATTTTTTCTCTCTCTTTAATCGGAAGGAACCATGGAACAGCAAATTGCAGACTTACTCCGGCAGAATCAAGATTTGATTCGAGCGCTGCAAATTAGAGAAGATTCTCATAGTCATAAAGTAACTGTACAATTTAAAAAATTTGATGAAGAAAATGAAAATTTCGATAGTTTCATTGAAAGATTCGAAACTTACTTAGATGTACAGAATGTACCAATAGCAAATCGAGCTAAGGTTTTTGTTTCGTCTCTTAGTGCAAAATTGTACCAGTTACTAAAGAATTTGCTTGCACCTGACATTCCTTCCGACCAAACGTTAGATAAATTAAAAGATGCATTTAAGAAACATTTGACCCCAAAACCTTTAATTATACCTTCTCGTCACAAATTTTTAAACAGAAAACAGACTGAAGGGGAAGGTATTAGTACATACATTGCCGAGCTTCGGGCTCTAGCAATGAATTGTGATTATGATAAAGATATGTTGAATATTATGTTACGCGACGTATTTGTAAGCGGGTTGCGGGATAAAATGATTTTAGATCGATTATTTGAGGAAGATAATATTAATCTCGAGAAAACGCTAAATATAGCACTGGCTATGGAAAAAGCTTTTAGAGGGACAAATGATATTATGGGCCGAGCAATAAATTCAATGCAAACTTTTAAAAAACACATGGATAAAAATCCAATTTTACAAAAAGCCGAAAGAAAACATTATATTGTTCACGATGCACAGGTACCAACCATGCAAAAGAGAATTGTAGATTTATTTCAAGTAAATGTAATTTCTGTGGGAAAATTGGGCACATTAAACAGGCATGCTTCGCATCTAAAAAGGCAAATGCGAAATCGGTTAAACAAAAACAGGTAACTCTATTAAATGAAGTTGAAGATAGAAATAGAATTCCACTATACGAATTAAAAATTCAGGATTATATATTACACGAGGAAGAACCAAACCGACCTCCAATTATGATAAATTTAAAAATTGAAAACAAAAGTTGTTCTATGGAATTAGATACGGGGGGAGCGGTTAGTGTAATGAGTATTGGAAATTTCAGGAAAATTTCAAAAGAAACCAATTAAACCTACAAATATAGTTTTTAAAACATATAAAGGAGATTCAATTATACCATTAGGATATGTTACTGTAAGGGGTACAATATAAAAATCAAAAAGTAAACTTGAACTTATACATTGTGAAAGAAAACTTGGATACTATTCTGGGTCGGGAATGGCTCTATAAAATTCATTTAGATTGGCCGGCTATTAAAGCTTTTAGAGCAAAAACTGAACAAAATTTAAATAACCTTCTAAGAGAGTATAAGGATATTTTCGATGATAAATTAGGAGAAATAAACAATTATGAGGCTAAATTAAAACTCAGACATGGAGTAAAACCTATATTTTGTAGGGTTCGAACAGTACCCTTTGCTCTCAAAGGTAGAGTTGAAAACGAAATTGACAGACTTGAAAAAGAGGGTATCATAGAAAAAGTCGACAGCTCTGAATGGGCCACCCCAGTAGTCCCTGTTGTTAAATCCGATGGTAGTATAAGACTATGTGCTGATTATTCAGTAACCCTGAATCAAATTTAATTGTTCCTCAGCATCCTTTACCAAGATTGGATGAAATTTTTGGTAGTTTAAATGGGGGAAAACAATTTACAAAATTAGATTTTAAGCATGCATATTTGCAAATGAAAGTCCATCCCGACAGTCAGAAATTAATGACTATAAATACCCACAAGGGATTATATATTTGTAAAAGACTTATGTATGGATTAAATGGGGCACCTGCTATTTGGCAGCGCTATGTTGACGGACTATTTCAGGGTATGGATGGAGTCAAGGTCTTTATGGATGATGCTAGAATAACAGGGAGCGATGAAATTTCGCATTTTACAGCTTTAGAGGAATTTTTTAAGAAATGTAGAGAACACGGGCTAAAGCTTAATTTAAATAAAAGTAAGTTTTTCCAAAATGAAATAAATTTTCTTGGGCATAGAATCGATTCAAAAGGGTTACATAAAACTGACGAAAAGATCTCAGCCGTTGTAAATGCTCCTGTACCCCGAAATGTTCATGAAGTAAAAAGTTTCTTAGGGTTAGTTAATTTTTTACGGAAAATTTTGTGAAAATTTAGCTACTATTGCTAATCCTCTTAATAATTTAACAAAAAAAAAATGTTAGATTTTTATGGTCGAAGGATTGCCAGGTTGCCTTTGAGCAAATAAAGAAGGAAATTTGTTCATCTAAAATTTTGGTGCATTATGATCCTAGCCTACCTTTAACTTTAGCTAGTGATGCATCTCCAGTTGGCATTGGTTGTGTTCTGTCACACGTATATCCAGATGGCTCTGAACGTCCGATCGCGTTCGCATCAAGAACTTTATCTGGGTCCGAGAAAAATACTCCCAAATTGATAAAGAAGCTCTTTCAATAGTTTGGGCAGTAAGAAAGTTTTATCTATATTTGAAAGGTAGAAGATTCACTTTGATAACAGATCACAAACCTTTGATAGCTATTTTTGGTTCAAAAAGAGGTTTACCAGTGTTGGCAGCTACCCGACTTTTACATTATGCGCTCATTTTGCAGTCATTTGAGTTTGATATAATATTCCGTAAAACGATTGAACACGGAAATGCAGACTTTCTTTCTCGTTTACCAAAAACATCCGAAGAGCTTGAAGTTAAAGATGACATCACAATATTTCAGATGTCACAGATTGAAGCATTACCGGTTACTTCTAAGGAGTTACGACAGGAGACGAGTAAAGATATAGAGCTGGGTCCACTCTTAAGAGCCTTAAGGGAAGGTAAAGATTTGCAAGGGAGGGAAGCCCAGTATACCATTGAGGATGGTTGTATTATGTACGGACAAAGAGTCTGTATTCCAAGGAAATTTCGGAAGAACGTTCTGGAAGAATTACATGCTGGACACTTAGGAATAGTAAAAATGAAGGCTATAGTTAGATCGTTCGTCTATTGGAAAAATATAGATAACGGTATTGAAGAAGCCGCAAAAAACTGTGTCGATTGTGCTAGATATAAGGCTGATCCTCCAAAATCTAAAGTTCATTACTGGGAATATCCCAGTATGCCCTGGGAACGTATTCATGTAGATTTTGCTGGACCAATTTTTGAACACACGTTTTTTCTGATCGTTGACGCTCATTCCAAATGGTTAGAAGTATACCCTATGAAGGTAACCACAACCAAGAAAACCATCGAATGTCTTCGAGATAGTTTTGCAAGATTCGGATTACCTAGGGTACTTGTCAGCGATAATGGATCTCAGTTTACATCCTATGAATTTCAGCGATTTATGCATAAAAATGGAGTTAGGCACAAAACTAGTGCACCTTTCAAGCCTTCTAGTAATGGACAAGCAGAACGTTATGTTGCTACTTTAAAGCAATCATTAAGAGCTATGCATAAATACGAAGGTACTATACAGCAGAAATTAAGTACATTTTTAATGCAATACCGAAAAGCTCCTAATGTAACTACAACACTTAGTCCAGCCATGTTATTCTTAAAAAGAGACATTAGAACCAGGATAGATTTACTTTTACCTGAATTGAAAACAAAAATTCAGGATAAATTACGAAGAGATAATTTCGAATTCCGAGATAGGAAATTTGATGTTGGAGATCGAGTGGCTGTGAGAGTTTACAGAGCAGCTAATACTAGATGGAAGTTTGGTACCATTGTAAACCAGGATGGCGTACTCCACTACATCATTGATGTTCAAGGAACCCTCGTGAGACGACATGTTGATCAGATCCGTTCAGTGGGGGGATAAAGTGCAAGAAAACATCATTCCACTTATGCACCAGAGATTTCCATCATCAGAGGTTCGAGAAAACAACTCTAATATTCAGCATGCAGAAACGGCGGAAGATATTTCTAAGGATCTGAACAAGGAATTGGGTTCATCTTCCGTACAAGGAGTGCCATCAACTGATGTTGCAGTTCCAGATCTATCACAGTCTTCAGCTAAAGAGACTGACTCCGAGACGAGGAGTCCACCAGTTCCAGACAGGCCATTTCCTAGGCGTTCCGGGAGAATCAGGCGGCCTCCGGAGAGACTTGTTCTTTAAGGAGGGAGGAGATGTGGTATATTTAACTGTAACCAGTTATAGACTTAACTGTGACTGAGTGGAGGATTGTATATAAATAACACGCAACTATGAAATTGTATCGGTATTTAGTAATGTGTTGTACAGTGAAGTAGAGATATATTAAAATAATACTTAAGGAGGAAGTCGTTCAAATGTGCATCTAATTATAGTTTGAACTCACACAACACAACAGTATCATCTTTAAAAGATGTCCTATATGGTCGATTTACAATGGGTAATTCTGAGGTAAGTATTATTTTAGGAGAATTACATTTTAACTCGCCCACATCAAACTTATTTTTAGCAAAGACATGTTTATATTTATCAATAATCATATTAATAATATCATAATCACTATTAGGAATTATTTCTATATTAAACACATTATCAGTTTTCTCAGTGATAATTTTATTATTACTAAATTTAAGAGTTTCATTTTGTTTAATATTTTCCTTAGATTCATAATTTTTAAAAATTTTTTTTTTTTTTTCCTCTTTGAAAAATTTTATAATCACTAAAATTAATATTTAATTCAAAAATACTCATAGTTTTATTAGAAATTATTAAATATTTCAGTTCTACATTTACTATGAGGAATTTAATATTTTCAATAATTTCTCTTATTTTTCAATTGTAAAGTAATTGCCTCACTCACCTCAATTTCTCCATTGATGGTGGCAATTTTTGTTTTGATATATACTCTACATTGTGGTATCCCTTGACTTGTGATATTATATTTTTTGAATAATATTGACACTTGATCCTGTATCAAGAGGACATCAACTTGTTTGAAGTTGATTCTTCCTTGGATGATTATAAGTTCTCCTGTTTGATGAGGTTGGAATACTGTATTATTGTTTTGTGTTCTTTGACGGGGTTGAAAGTTGAAGCATTGGGTCGCAAAACTGTCGGTCGTTGTGGAAATCGTTGGTTTCTTGGATATAGGATCGGCCGCTGAAGAGAAAAGGACGGGTGATGATAAGAAGGTGATAGAAATTGAGGAGAGTATACATTGTATCTTGAACCGGTTATGGCATCCGGATGTTGAGATTGATCATTTCTCAATTCCATCCTCCATACTGTTGTCTACGGACAAATTGATTCGTATGGTGAGGTATTCTTGTCACTGGATACTTTGGATATATAATTTCATTCCCATTTGATTTTGATTTTCTTGGATATCTAAAAGTTTCATTTTTTCCTTCAGTTCCTCTATGTTGTTGCAGCTTCGTAACTGTAGTTCTATGGATCTATTTTCTTTTAATCCTTTTATTATGTAAAATTTTTCAGCTTCTTCCATGTTTATCCGGGATGCGATTTCTTTTATTCTGTAGAAATATTCTATGTGGGTCTCTTTTGATGTTTTTTCTGTTTTAGATAATTGAAGATGAATCTCCGCTGGATTGACTCGTTTTCCAAATTCACGTATTAAATTATTTTCAGTTCGTAAAAACTTTTAGGGATCGATTGTGATTTGATGTAAGTCTTCACAGCTCCATCTACTAACTTGATTATAAATAGGATTTTCTGTTTCTCTGGTATATCGAAGGAATCGCACGTACTTTCAAAATTTCTAACGAATTTTTGGATGGGTATTTCCAGGCTATATTTTTGGAAAAAAGTGTCTGTAGATCTTCAAATCGAATATCATTTTTAATAATGGTTATAGGTTGCTTTAACTTTTCTTCATCAGCATCTAAATTCTCTTCTTGCTTAATTTTATTTTCGTTCTTTGCTTCCATTTTTGAAGTATGATTTTCTGAAATCTTGTTAGGAGAAGAGGATGATTCTATTTCTTTGGCGGTAAGAGCGATGTTCTTTCGGGGATTCTTAGCGTGTTTCTTTTTCCACACCATAGATTAATTTTGGTAACCCAACGTCCCCAGCTAACAAATGTAGAGTGCAGTCGAAGTTCCATAAAATTCTCCATATCAGTTATTACATTCGTTGGCTTTAGTTTTTATATTAAATTATTTTATAAAAAAGATTAGTTTTTTACATTAAGATCGCAGACAAAGATCCTGCCGGCTTTAATTCTGTCATGATTTTTAAAGACAGAATCAGATTAAAGTTTAAAAAGGAAGGTCTTTATTCGTTCGTTTCTACATCTGTTCTGACGCTAAAAGCAAGGAGGAAAAATCACGCCATGGTGGTGATTTCACGTGAATAACACGTGAAAAACATCTGGTAAGTGTCGCTGCTTTGAAGATGGTGCTTGCAAGTTAATGCTGACATATGTTGACTATTAAATCTAACGATCTAGAATTAGACATGTTTATTGGCTAGGCCATATGTTCGGAAGAAATAAATGGGCGATTAGTTTGATACTTGAATATGAGAACGGAGAAAGATGGAGTCAAGTGCTAGATAGGGAATTTAATTTTTAATTTAATTTAATTATCCTTACACACACACACACACACACACACACACACACACACACACACACACATATATATATATATATATATATATATATATATATATATATTATTTTATAGGTTTGTGAATTACACTTTTCGGATGATGCAATACGAAGATACACCGAAGCTTACAATGAAAAGACTGGAGAGAAGATATGTGTGCCCTTAAAGCGGTACAGACTACATGACTTTGCTGTGCCAACTATTTTTTACAGATTTCCCCACATATCTTTCTAACTGGAAATCCCACTCGAGAATGTCCTGAGAAGAGACTGCAAAGATTACAAAATGAGCACTTACAACGCTCAATCCAAGCAAGCATTATTTCCAAGGAAGAATTCGAAAAAAAGAAATCATTTACGTCATTTCCAGAATTAGTAGAGTGTTTAAATGCAGAGAAGCTTCAGGACATATGGACGGTCATTTGTAAAAATGATCTAGTAATAATTATGATGCTAGACACAAAAATATCTCCTGTTATTAAAGCATCAGTAATTATAAATAAAGACTTAGATTTAACAATTCACATAGGTCAAACAAAGATAGATCAACTTGGTAAGTACAAATTTCCTGTAAAAGTTAATAATACTATTGTTGTAAATGAAATATTACACGAACTGGCTCTCAGAATAGAAATGAAAAGCTCCCATGATTTTCCTACAACATTTGGTTTTATTGTTAATCTTTTAGAAAGTATGTTTTCAAATTTAGATGATAAAAAAATTGCACTCCATTTCTTAATTGACCAACTCAAGTTTTTAACTAGTAACAAGTTTTCTTTTAGATATTCCTGTGAAATGATGGGTTTTTTTGTATATTACAATCCATATCACCTCATGCCTATAAATTTTTAAGAAATTCAGGATATCTCAATATTCCCTATCCCAGAACTTTGCGCAAAATTTGTACATCTTTAAAAACTAACCCTCAAACAGAACAATCAAATGAAAACTTTCGAGCATACATGAAAAAAAAAAATAAATATCCTAAAATCTGTTGACAAAACTGTCATACTGATGCTTGCCGAAATCCATTTAAAGCCAAATTTAGATTTTAAAGGGGGTAATATTCTAGGGATGGCATATAACAGTGAACAAGCTGCTACTTCAGCATATGTGTTCATGTGTGTGATTCAAAGTCTTCTTTCTCCTTTTAAAGAAGTAGTTCATATAATGCCAGTGAAAAAAAAATCGATGGAGAAAAATTGTTTGCTGTTGTTAAAAAAACTATCGTAGAACTTGATAGTATAGGATTCAAAGTTATAGGTGTAGTTTCTGACAATAATTCTATAAATCGAAAAGAAATGTCAAACTTTTCTGTTCCTCCCAAATTGAGCATTGTATATCCACATCCTTCTGATTCTTCCAATCCTTTATTTTTGTTATTGATTCAGTGCACATTTTTAAATGCATTCGTAACAATTGGATTAATCAAAAAAATGCAGGTCAATGTTTTTATTTTCCAGATTTTGAAGATCATAATAAGTTTCCATTATTAGAAGCAAATTTCTCTACACTTAAACAACTATATGATATAGAAAGTAATAATTTAGTAAAGTTTGCTTATGGTTTAACTTTGAAGGCTTTATGTCCTACAAATCTTGAAAAACAAAATGTGAAACTTGTGCTTAAGATATTTAATAATTTTGTTATTCAGGGGCTTCAATTATTAGGAGAGCAACATAAACTAATTAGTTATGAAACAACATCAATTTTTATTTCTTTAATTTGTACATGGTGGAAAATAGTTAATGTTAAAACTCCTTTAAAGGGACAACATTTGCTTGATCCTTATCAGCAACCGATTACTTTATCTACAGACAACCAAACATGTGAATTCTTACATAAAATTTTGTCATGGTTAGACTCGTGGAAGGGAAAAAATTGTACTACTGGCACCCTTACTAAAGAAACACATCTTGCTTTTATTCATACCACATACGCTTTACTTGAAATGTCAAAATATTGCATTAACGAATTAAAATTTCAGTATTTTCTTCCCGGAAAAATTCAAACAGATGCGTTAAAAAGTCGTTTTGGGAAATATAGAACACTTTCAGGTTCTTAATACTTAATATCAATTCGACAACTTTATGAAGTAGAAGCTAAACTAAGAATGCAAAATTTTTTACCTCTAACTTTGGTTTCAAACACATATGGCCAGCTTAACTTAAAAGACATTCATTTGGAAGATTCATGTAATGAAAATCCTTTAGAGTCATCAGTATTGCATAATTTTAATATTACACTCTCTGAAAAAGATTTTAGTGATGCTCAGCCGTATCTACCTGTTTTAACATATTTGGCTGGTGTTTGTGCTAGAGCAGCACTTAAAAAATTAAAATGCGACTTTTGTTCCAAATCACTTGTTCTTAATAAATCTTTTGAACTAAATTCTAACTATGATTTAATACGCAACTTAAACAGAGGAAGTTTATTGTGCCCTTCTCCAGATGTTGTTACAGCAGTGCTCTACAACTATATAATAGTTCAGAAACTTCTTTCTAATGATTATAAAAATATGTTTCTTAAACAAAATAATCAAGTCAAATTGCTTCAGAAATATCGATTAGTTTGATAAATTCAAATGAATTTTTTTTATATGATGAACCTTGTAACAAAATGATCATTCTTCTGAGCTAGTTTTAAAGCATATTATCATCACTTCTACAAATGCATTATTAAATAACTACTGTAAGGAAAAAAATGGTATTAACAAGGTTGAAACGAAGAAAAGAAAAATGTATACTTTATTAGCTAAGTAAAGTACATTATTTTTATGTATGTGGGTGCATTATTTCTCTCTCTCTCTTTATATATATATTTTTAGGTGTATATCAATGCTTTTATACATGTATGATTTATTTAAAAAATATTTTTAACTTATTTTACAATAACTTGTCATATTGTTATTTGTAGGAACTTTATTTTTGGTAATTTTTAATGCTTGTTATTGCAAATAGTGTGTGTGTAAATTTTTTTTCATTACTATGCATGGTACTAATGAAATTTTACAACATATTTGATTCCCATTTGTAATAACGTATAACTGAATAAGTACTTTTGGAAGAAAAAGTACCAAAGATTTAAGGAAAGAAAAGGGTTAATAAATAACAATTAAATAAATCGTGTGTAATCTATTTTTATGTATGTACTTATGTTCCTGTATATATCTATAATTTTATAGTTTTGGTTTTTTTCTAAAAATATATTTGAAATTTATTTAATAATTCTTAATGCTGTGATTGTATTTGATACCAATAAAGCTCCTGTTTTTAAATTTGTTTGTCTTTTTTTTTTTTTGCTTTGAAAAAAATACCTACTTTATTAGCTAAATGAATTAATTATACATTTTTATATATGGGTGTATTATATTTTCTCTCTCTATAAATACATTTATTTCAGGTATATATCTATGCTTTAATATATGTACAATTTATCTAAAACATGTATTTTTAACTTATTTTACGATAACCTGTTATATTGTTATTTATGGGAACTTTATTTTTTGGTAATTTTTAATGTTGTTATTCAAGAGAGTGAAGAATTTTTGCTTATTGCTGTCATGATACCAATAGTTTTAAAACATTTAATCTACATTTTTAACAATGCATAATTGAATAACTATTGTTGGAGGAAAAATATAAAAATATTTTAAGCAATGAAAAGTAACTGACAAATAGCAAAATAAACTGTGTAATCTGTTTCTGTGTACATATTTAATTTCATGTACGTATCTGTAATCATATATGTATGGATTTAATAAAAAATATTTTTGTCAACTTATTTTATGGTAATTTTTCATGCTGTTATACAGACAGCAAACTTTTGTTTATTAATTTGATACCAATAAAGTTTTAAAACATATTTAACTACTTTTGAGAGAAAAAGTACTAAAAATTTAAGGAAAGAAAAGTGACAGACAAACAGCTAAATAAACTGTGTAATCTATTTTTAAGTATATATTTATTTTCCTGTATATATCTATAATTATATTCAGGTGTAGATTTATCTACAAATATATTTGAAATTTATTTAATACTACTTGATGTGCGATACCAATAAAGTCACTGCTTTTAAATGTGTATGTCGTTTTTTGTTTTGGAAACTATTTCTAATTTTATTTTCCTCTTTGTAACTATTCTGAAAAAAAAATAATAAGATAAATTTTAAAATTAAGAAATAATCATAGTTACGTAAAAAAAGAAACATACGAATGCAAAAGGCTCTTATAATTTGCTACAATGTAATAAATGTGTTTATGTTCAACGCAATGCGTTCGTAGTAATGGATAATCATATACTTGCAATTATTATTTAAATAGGAAAACTAATATTTACTCATGTTTTATGTACATGAGATACAATTTAATGATTAATTTACTAATTTTTTTTAATCTGTAAAAAAAAAGAATATAATTAGTTTATAACAAAAAGTATTCAAAAAAATGCATCAGAGAAGCTCCGTAGGCGATGGACGATTTATCCCTACTAGTAGTGACGTCACAAATCAGTGGCCAGGCCTTGTATCTAGGAGGTGTTGCATGAGTTCGAGCCCAGTTCTGCAGAAGACCCGCAATGTAGGGGGGAGGCGATGCACGAAAAACCTATCGATGCTCAAACGTTCTCCTGTTGGTGTGGTGTGGAAGTTAGGAAAGGGGGTGCCAGCTCAGATGTCGTTCTAGTCACTTGATCATGGCTCAAAATTACGAGGTCTGTCTCCAAAAGACCTTGAGTAGCTGATTAGTATGACGTTATTATTTACTCACTCCAGATAATAAATGTGTTGAAAATAAATCTCGAATTATCTACGTATAATAAATCTCGAGTTTTCGATATCGCGACTCCGAGGATTCCTGGAAAGGGATGACTGCAAGTTGATACCTTATCTGCGCCACTTTGTCTGAACAGGAAATTAATCAATCAAGAGCTCATTAGGGATATAAACATATTTATCTTAAATTAATATTTCATTCAGTACTTTTTATAACACTAATTAACACAATTCAAAACAAAAAAACTCTAGAATTCGCTAATGTCTTTTTCAAATTTTACATAATTTTATTCTTTTCTTCTTTCACTTTCATATATATCTGTGTAAAATAATTATATCGATTTTTTTCCTAACCTGGATATAAGATGTAAAAATTCTTTTCAATGGAAATGAGTGATTTCCATTTTGTACAATTTATATTTCAATATTCGAACCATATTCAACTACAATTATAGCAAAAATTATAATTGACATAGTTTAAATATCCATGTAAAAAGTGAAATTGAATTTGCATTCAGATAATGATTCAATAACAAAATTTATGTGCTACTTAATCCATTGTCTTCTAATAAAAGATCATAAACATTTAGAAACATGTAAATCTCAAAAACTCGGAAAACGATTTTAAAAATATTTTATTAGTAGTAAAGGTTGAATATTATAACAACTGCAAAATTTTAAAATGAAAATGTTAAAAAAAAATGTGTTCAGGAAAGCACTTTTCCCCTTGCAAAACAAGAATGAATGTTTTCATCAACAAGACTTAAGTTTTTCAGAGGTCATAGCCAATATTTTTAAAAAAAATGGTAGCATTAGTTTTAGGTTTGTTTATTGACCATAGAGAGAGCAAATAAAAATGTGATTAATAGAATTTTCTTGATTTTAGAACCTAAGACAAAAATTAGTAAAAGAAAATTATTAATACAAAATGAATTAATTGGTAAACTTATTATTTTTTTTAGAATATCATCCATAGTATGATTTATAGAATATCGAATCGCGCGCACGCGATTCTGTCATATGATACATCTAAGTATTAAAGTATCAGAATAATAAAGTAAAGAATTTTGTGGATAATGAGAAAAATTTATAAAAGTATCGTGTATTTCTCTAAATTTGTAAAAAATAAAAATTAACTGGATTTTTTTATTTCTCATACAAAATTCTCTCTGGATTTTTTTTTCTTTTGTCTCTCTCGTAATACTGTAGTTTTTACCTCAATCAGTAAAATTCTGTAAAATTTGAATTTCTTTTTGCTTGATTATTACTGCTTAGTTAGAAATATCAGCAAAATTTTTAATTTTATTATAAAAAAAATAAAATACATCTATACTTGAATTCTTAATACGCGCGCGCATATATTCATAAGAAAATAATACATTTAAAATTTAAAGGAAAATGACACCTTTTGAATAGTTTTTTTATTTATGTTAAAAATTAAATGTTAGCATTTCATATAATGCTTCTATTCAAGAAAATGTTACCAAATGAAATTTTGTACGTATTATTCACACAATTTTAAAAACTTAAATTTTACTTTAGAAAATGTGGAAAATTTTACTTTTTCTGTATTCACTAATTTTTTTTTAGTATTCCTAAGAATGTTTTAAACACAACCTTAGGGATCGATTTAACAACAATTGAATTAGTTTTGGAGGGGAAAAAATGAAATGTTTATATGTGTGCTAAATTTCAACTAAAAAGCTAATATCCCCATCATTTAAATTTTTTTAAAAAAGTATTCAGCTTACAGCAAAATGTATCCGTAATGTTTTACATGCATTATATATAACACGCAGGGAAAAAATGGAAGTGATTGGTAAATAATTGTGGAAGGTGTAGCATTTTGAATGCACTAATGTATCGAAAAAACACAAATTGAGAAAAACCATTTTAAAGTATATGTTTTAAAAAAAATTATTATTATAAGCTTAAATAAACTTAAAATACCCCTTTAGAACATTAGCTATATATTTTTTTATTAAAAATGGTTGCATTTTTGTATTATTTCTACTCATGTATATATTTTTTAAAATGATGACTTTTTCGAGAATATTAATTACACAAGAAAACTCAAGAAAAGTGTTGATTTTTTTTTCTGTCATGACAGAAATTTTGAAGTCTTTTTCTTCACATAATTTTGAAATATTAGATCTGTTTGAAAACATATGATGAATAAGAATTGAAATTATTTGTAAAAAATGCCTTAATTAAAAAATGTTACATGCACACATTTCACAAAGAAAAAAAAATGCATTATTGTTATGTCTCAGAAATATCCTGCTTTATATGTAGCATCTTCCTTTTTTGTAGTAATTATTTTTCTTTTTCAAATAGCTTATTTTTTTTTAATCAAAAAGCTTTCGTTAGCTTTTTTTTTTTTTTAATCTAAAAAGGGGGTGGGTCATGGTCGCGAATTGCCTAATTTGTTTACATTTTCCAATTTCTAATTTTTAGGCGTATAAAACTAAAATATTATCCAAAAGATAATAATGCAAAGAATATGACTAATAAAAATACAAAAAACGATATATTGATCATTTCGAAAATACCGAGTGTTCTTACGGAAAGTTAAAAAAATTTTGAAAATGCTAATCTAAAATAAAATTCGAGTAATGACCAACACAACTAATCAAATTTATTTCGCAAAATTTAGCCAATTAATCAACACGCGAAAATTACTTTGCTGCTCTTTTATATGCAATTAAAAAATACTGTTTCAAAATCAATGAAAATATTGAGCATTTTTGAGTATAATATGCTTGGATTATTTTAATCTAGTTTGAGAAAAAAATGCTGCTATAAAACTAATTTGTTCAAATAAAGTAAGTCTAGTAATTATATTTAATAAGTGTTTCGCATAAGAGATGAAAAAGATAACTGTTTACTTGATTAAATAATTATCGGAAAAAATTGCCCTATTTTCAATGTTTCATATAAAATTATATTCACCATTTTTTAAAATCTAATAGTGATACAATCTAATTAATAGAACTAAAAATGTTTATTGAATAACAATACAGAATACAGAATATATTTCACATTGAACTTGAATAACATGAATTTTTGCTTGCAATACTTTATAATTTATATGAAGTGAAATGAAGACAGCTCTCAGCTGGGACGTTTTTCAACTTCCACATAACATCATTGCACAATTCCGAGACACCGTTTTGTTTCATAAGTAGCACTTACAGAATTCTACATAATGAAGGATGTCAGGATCCAAACTAGGATGCGACCCTGTAAGAAAGATAGAAGTTGTTGAAATATCTTATAGCACAAACTAAAAATTAATGTGAAAGCTAAACAACATATAAAATAATTCACCAGAATGCAGATTTGTATGAAGGGAGTGTGTATTATAGAAACCTGTCGTGAAATGTATTATTCTAACGTATAAAAGAAAGTAGAAAAAGAATAGGACTGATTTTAAAACATAAGACTTAAACTTTATAAAATTGAGTAGATTTCTTTGAACAATGGACCTGGTTTGAAAATACGAAATTGTATTAAAAGTTTTTAATTCCACACAAATTGATCTGCAGATGGATTTCACCTGTAGAACTCAAACTTAGTGGTGCAACAGCTTATGAGGGTCAGGCCTTGCTGTGCCCATCCAATTATACTTGACCTTTGGGCACTGAGGTGCATGAGCAGAAGTTCCAATCAGGTGGTCAGTCTGAAACGAGATCCCAGTGTTTAAGTCCCCAAGCAAGCTGTGGTTACTCATTTATCGACCCACTGCAGTAGGGATGAAAGGCTCAGTCAACCTTGCCGAGCCCTGGAATAGAACCCTGACCTATGGTAAAATGAATAGATATTTGTGTTGCTATCACAAGTATTAAAAAGGAATCACACACGTGGTTGTTTTCTGATGTGTTTCGCATTCAGGGACAGGTCGTTGTGATTATTTGTAAATTCCTCTCCTGAACGTGGCGCAACAATTCTTTCTCTGGTAAATGCTATTGATTCCAATTGAAATACTTCATCTTAAAACTTTTTCAGCCGTTATTTCCTCAAATTTAAAGCTGGTTTATGAACAATGTACCTTCTCCTAATACGTCATCAGTATGTAAATAAATGTTTACCGGTTTTTTCCCCCTCCTTATTAGAAGTCTTTCTTCTTTAAAACTCTTCCTAATTTGGATCTCCGTCCTCATCATCGACAAAAGAAGCTTCATCATCATCATCGCTTAAGCCTAAAAGAAATGAATAATGTTTTTGTTTAAAAGAGTACCATTATCTCATGGCAGCATGTCTTTTTAAAAAATATGTAAAATGTAATACTATTTAGTCATTTTTGATTAAAAGTCTTTGGCATCATGTCAGAAATGCCCTCGGATTCTAATGTGAGAACTTCAATTTTTCTCAACTGTAGGCCTTCTTTTCCATATCCTGGAAAAAACCAAGATATAACTTCTAAAAACATTTGCACTTTTGCGTCCAGAGACTTCAGTGTATTTAATCGCGTCCTTCGGTAAAAATGCAATGCCATATATTGTCTTATAGATTTTTCGGATTTTCTATTGATTATTGATTTTTTAAAATGCCAGTTTTCATTTTCCAATGGATTTATTGTGTTTAATTTATCAGTTTTATTAACAAACTCCCCTTTTTTGTGGTTGGTTGTCCTATGTAATGCATCGTTGAATAGTTTATTTACATTGTGTGATATTGAGTTGCACTGTCCATACATATTACTGAAGTCTCTGGATTGCAGTGCCTAGCAATGCGAGACCAAAGATCTTTCTTTTTTTTCCTATCAAACAAAAAAAGGCCCTTCTTTATCGTCCTTGCAATATAAGAAATATTATTTGTAACATTAATTTTTCAAATCTAAAAATAAATCAAAAATCGTATTCATATCTTTACCGACCTTAAGAGTGTCCGAGTACAACTCTTGGGTCATAAATTTCGTTTTTCGATCTTTATTATAATTTCTTTTTGTTAAGAATGTCTCGTCTAAAATGATTGTTTTTCCTGAAACACAATTCATACTTTAACCGAAATATATTTTTAAATGCAGCGAACATATAAATTATTACAAAGGAAATCGTTATCTCACCTGGGCCTCCAAGAAACTTATCGTGAAGAGATGAAATGATTTCTGCTGGTTCTCTCAGTCGAGCATAAAAATCTACAATCGTAGCCCAACTCATTTCTTGTTGTCCTCTTATTTTTCAGAACAAATTCAATTGTTCCATGACTAAACTTATTTGCAGTTTGATGGCAAAACATACTATCTCAATACAAAAATATCTAGTATATGAATTTTTACGTTCTCGAAAAAAGTGTTTGATGTTGGGTTCACCTGAAAAAAGGATATCTTTAAAATAGTACAATAACAACACTGTTTCATAATAATTGGTTAATACATATATCATATGAACGTAAAACAAAAATCGCTGAACTTAAAAAGCTTTTTGTTGATTACGAAATTTATTATGAATGAATAATTTTAATCTCTCACAGATAATTTTTTTTCAAAATTAATTTTTAAGTTAAAATTTTTTTGCATTTTTTGGTATAATTTTCATGCACATTTACATTGTTCCTTGTCATCTATAATTTCAAATATTTTAATAGCACTTACACTTTTTATATTACTTCAGCTCATGGGGTTTTGAACTGATACATTGATACTGAAGTACCTTTTAATTATCAAATAGGAACAATGCCCTACTCACACATAAATAACCGTATATGTATTATAAAAAATTCGTATCATTAATTTAAATGTTAAAACCCTAGTATGAAACTCAATTTTTTCAAATGTATATTTTTTATATATAAATGTATATATATATATATATATATATATATGTTTTCATATTTCAGAAATTAGCTTTTTGAAAATCTATAAAATTTCTGAAAACGTTTCTATCATCTGTACGGCCGTGGTAGCCGAGTGGTATAGTATCGGATCGTGGCTTGCCTAGTCACGAGTTCGAGCCCAGTGCCACTAAAGATCCGCCGTCTAGGGCAGCGATGCACGTTAAATTTGTCGAGAGCTGAAACGTCCTCCCGCTTGTGTGGTGTGGTAGTTAGGAGAGGGGTTTCCAGCTCAGGTTTCGTCCACGTCACTTGACCATGGTTCAAAATTATGTGGTCCGTCGCCAAAAGCTCTCGTGTAGCTGAACAGTGCAGCTGAAGACTATCGTCTTAGCGTGATAGGTAAAGTACTCGCATTCGTTCGGAACGGAAGGTATCCAGAACGAACCCTCCTTTCTTCAAGCTTATCAAATTCAAGTAAGGAACTCTTAGCAAGAATATAAATTCCAGCTTTTTGTGCATTAACAACAACAAGTAGTAAAAAAATAATATTTGTTTTTAATGCCATGAAAACAATGAACAAAATTATAATTACAAATATTTCTCTTCTGTTATAAGTTAATCTCTCTATATATAAAGATTTATTTACAACATATTGACAATGGCGTGTTTCTTTTATTCAGTACGTCTATCATGGGAATATAGATTCTACAATATTTTTATTTCGTGTTCTCTCTCCGTCTGTCTTTTTAAGATATTAATAACTTATAATCCCAAAAAAATTAGAATTTTTTGCGTTTTAGTGCTCACTATTCAGATAATTATGCCTCATGGATAATTTACTAAAAAAAAAAAAAAACATCAAATTTCCTCTGATCTAAATTCACAAAAATATTTCTCATTGAAAGGTACTTGTGTAAACTCATCAAAATATTTCTTACTGAATAGCATTTAAGGAAACGTATAATATGTTTTGCTTACAAAAAATTATTAAAAATTTCCTATCAAAATCAGAATAGATCATTGACTTAAAAAACAATAAAAAAAATGCAGTTGTATTCTAAATATATATGTAATATATTTATACACATTTCATTAGGCAGTTTTACTTAGCTTTTTATTTATAAATATGCTCATCAACTTCGAATACTCGTTTTATCTGCTACAAGGCGAGAAACCAAGATTTTGTAAATGAAACATAAGTTTGAGAATCTCTAAGAAAATAAAAAGAGAAAGTTCTTCCGTCTTAAAAGAATCCATTCTTTAGGTCCTGATTGGTTATCAAGCAATTGCCATTTCTTTTAGAAATTATCAGCCAATGGAATTTCAACAGTAATAAAAAACTCAATCTTGGGGAATGTGGACGACTGTCTTCCCTCCTGTTCTGTCTTTGAAAGAGACTTTATTGATTACTAAACTATATAGGAATATAACATATATAGATTATCTTCTTAGGGAATAAAAATTGTCCATCCAATGTAATTTTAAAATTAATTTGCTTGCAACAGAAGTGTTATTTGGTTTATGGAAGAGTTTACTGTGGTCATGAATGTGAACAGTGGGCTTTCAATCAAACCATAGTTTCGAGTTAAATAGAAATGATCTTTAAATTCCTAGTGCTAATAACCAAGTTAAGAAAGAGAACGAGCTATGGTTTCATTCTTGTCACAGAAACGCAGTTCATATTTATATAGTTACGAGATCCATTTCCTACCCAAATTAAAACTTATATATGTGTGTGTGATTCTGAACCAGTCACTTAATTCTCCTATTGTAATATTATTATTTTGATAAATAGATATAAGCACTGAAATAGATAATTTAGGAAGGGATGGGGGGCATTTCGAAAAAAAAATTACATGTATAATTAAAATACTATACCACAATGAACTCAAACATTGAATAAAAGATACACTTCTAAATTATAAATTGATCTAGAGTAGGTTATAGAAATCATTCATGTAAAACATTATCTTGTAGATAATTACACACAAATTCAACGTTCAATATCATTCAGTCAACCATACAGAAATAAATCTTTTGCGAAAAAAAATTCACAGGTCACAAAAAACAGAAAATAATAAATTAACTTTTAATTTGTTCGAATTCGTTCAGTTAATAATCATTACATTAATTGCCGTTCAGTTGATTCGAACAGCTAAGCTATTTTTTTTTAGCACTTGAAAGCAATTAATCGCGTGTAAATGTAATTCAAGAATTGGTCCTGTGCATTAAATATCTAAATTCTACAAGGATATAATGCTTAATTTTTTAAAGAAATTTATAAGATGACACTTTCTTTTTAAGCATTTAATATCCTAATTTGTATTATTTGAAGACTCCTAAAATTCTTTGCGTATTTAAAGGAAAAAAAAATCTTTTTGTTCATCTTTAAATTTGACACTTTTTTTTTTTTGGGGGCTAAATTCTGTGCTTCATTTTGCAGAGTTTCATGATGAAATTATTCATTGAAGTATCTTGATAAAATAAAGTTTAAAACTCGTTTATTAAGTCATCAAATGCTTTTTTTACACTAAAGATAATTAATACAAAAATATGTTAACAAACTTTGTATAAAGCGTTTTAAATGCTTCAGTTTTGTTTATTTACTTTACTGTTCATTTTATACTAGTCCATACAAAATACTATGTTTTATATAAATGGTTGGAAATTCTACATCGTCTGAGTTTTTTACGTATGCTTTATACATTTTGATTTTTAAAAATTTAAATACTTTTCTTTAACTCCTTATAGTGGCTGCGGTAGCCTAGTGGTTATGGTCACGAACTCGAGGCTAGAATGTTTCCAGTACCTATGTAAATATTTTTCCATGAATGATACATTTTATATGAAATATATGGTGGTTAGTTGCGCTGATTGCTGTGCCGTTGGGCCTGAGTTCAAATCCCGGAGAAGGCATGGATACTCGTAAATGAAGAGTGCCTTTGCGGTATGGGGGTATTCTAAATAGCCGTTGAGCTACAAGTCTTCTCGTGAGGTTGGTGGAAGAGGAAGAGAGATGGGAGGTCCCTGATCACCCCCAAAATTGGGGTGGAATAGAGCCAAATCGTACTGTCACCTGTACGGAGCTCAAAGCTGAGGAAAACGACAGGCGTGAATATAGCCCCTTGCCATCGATGAATTTCGTAGCCCTTGATTGGATGTTAATATCGGTTACTGTCGATCAGGTGGCATAAGTAACAAAAAGAGAATTTTTCACCAGAGAATAAATTTTTATTCACGGGAATGTATTGCAGAGATGTCAAGAATTGCAGTTTTCTAATGAATAAAAGAAAGAAAATGAAGGCTACTGATTTTAAAGCGTTAAAAAACTAAACTTTTAAAAATGAGTAGATTTCTTTGAATAAACTGATTGTAAACAATGTTTAAAACATAAACGTTTTTGTTCTTCCCGATCTGTGATTTTATTCCTTAAAAATTTCTCAATATGATTGACTGTGTATAAAACGGGAATTCGTTTGCAGTAATTTACTTAATTTATTTACTTTATTTATAATCATGATTTCTGTACAATATGAGGAGAATTAATTCATAACACAGAAATGTATCATATGTTCGAAACTTTAGCTTAATAAAGTATTTACACTATGAAAGCCATTCGCAATATTTTCTTTGAATTATTGATTTCCGCATGAATAACTAAAAATAATATTACCGTAAAAGAGAGTCAAGGGAATGGGTCAGAATCACACAAAAATAGAAATTTTCATTTGGATAGTCGATTGATATCGTAATTCTGAACTGCGTATCAGTTAATGTAACTTTCTATCTGACCGTATAGAAATTGAAGTAAACACATGTTGCGAAATTATAATAATTTGTAAGGGGAATAGCTGGTCTTTTTTATAATTGTTATATGCAATCAGCCCTTTTTATTGCTACTGGTTAACTTATGTCACGTCACTTGACCGAGGTTCAAAATTACGAGGTTCTTCGCCAATAAACTTTCTGTCAAAGCAAAGAATTATTATCATTTAAATACGAAGGTAAATGAAATTATTTTTACAAATACATAACATAAATATCAACAGTTCATAATAATTAAGAACGAAAAAAAATATTTAAATTAGAAACATTTACGAATATATATATGAACACCCTTTTTATTTTTGTTCAAAACTAAAGATAAAAATTCTTCTGATATTTTAAGTTTAGTAAACGTCCGTTTTATGGCAACAACTATACTACACCGTTTTTACATGGTCCAAAAGGTTCAAGAATAGGGGATTCCTTTTGTCAAGAATACGGGAGCGTTTCACAAATACTAGAAAAACTATCCTATTCAACTAAGGATTTTTATTTTTCTTTTATTTTTGCAGCTTCACTACTAAATTTCACTTCTTGTCTTGAATTGAGAATCATCTCAGTTTTGAAAGCTTTCTTTTCTTTTTTTTTTTTTTTTTTTTTACCTATCATTTCATTGTAAAAGATCTACATTTTTAGTTAAATACCTTCAACGACTAAGAAGTAAGAAATATTACGACTTCAGTTCAGTGATTAATATATAAAAATACTAGCCGTTATTCGCCTCCTTTGCAGGTGAATAACGGCTAGTATTTTAACTGATCAACTGAATTTGTTTCACTTGTTTAAAAAAAGTCCTCTGTTTACAACAAAGGAAATCTATACTTTTTTTTTTTTTCTATATTTATAGCAATTGAAACGAAATGCTATAATTTTCACACCAATTTAAAAAAAAATTACGAAGTTTGTATTCCTTTTTTTGCATAACTATGTGTTACTTAGACAAAGCCACAACATTTTAAACTTCCCTATCAGCAAAAAATAAGAAACAAAAATTCAAATGTGCCCATTTAAATCCTCAATACTCTTATCCTTATGATAAAATAAAACAATTTTAACGGGTCAAAGAGAAAGTCAATTCTTGAACACTCAAAAACTCTCTAAAATAAAATTCAACTAATGATCAGTACATATAATTTTCACAATATAGCCAATTAAAAAACACATAAAAGCTATTTATTTGATCCCTTACATATTTTTTAAAAAATTTACAATGTCTTAAAATCAATCAAAATATTGACAAATTAGGAATATAAAATGTTTGCATTATTTTTATATAGATTGACACAGTTTAATATTAAAATGTGCTCTGATATCAAAACATTTGAAATAACTTATGTGTTTAAATGAAGTTAAAGCTTTTTATTAATTGAATTTAATAAGAGCGTTGTGCACAAAAGATGAAAAATATACATGTCTGATTGATTAGCTATTAAATGACTTTTGGAAAAAAAAATTGTCCCATATTCAATACATCGCTAAAAATTATTCAACATTTCTTAAACCTAAAATTGAAATTTTAAATAATAGCAATCAAATAGTTTTATTAATTAAAAAACAACAAAAACGAAAATTACAATCATTTTACAAATTAATTTAACATTGAAATTTAATGACATGCGTTCATTTGGCAGCACACTTCAAATTTATATGCAGTCACACCTCAGCTGGAACGTTTAATTAGTATTTATTATTATCTATCAACATCATTCGAGAAATTTGAGATCCCGTTAGTAGATTCTTGGTAAAATCAGGATTTGAACCCATGACTTATCTTCTAGACTGTGGCCTATTAAAAAAGATGTAGAAATACCTTATACGAAGTAAAAATAGGCGCGAAAACTAAACATTATGTAGAATTTTCCCTTAGAAAGTAGATTCTCACACATAGGTCTGTACTGCGGAAATCTGTCATGAACTGCAGTCTTTTAATTCATATAAAAGAAAGTAGAAAACAAGTATTACAAAAAAAAATTTTTTTTTAAAGTCAATTCCTACTTTGAATGGATGAATAAAAAAATATTTTATTAATTGAAAATTTGAACGAGATTTATATATGTATAATATATAATATTATATATATATATATATATATATATATATATATATATATATATATGACATGTTTTTTGAAGTCAGAATCAGACTGAATTTTTAAAAGGAACTTTATTCAATAATTTCTACATCTCTTCTGACGCTGAGAGCAGGGAGGAAAAAGCATGCCACGGGGTGTTTTAGGTGGTTAACACTTAAAACACAGATGCGGTAAGTATCGCGGATTTTATGATTGTACTTGAAAGTTAATGCTGGCATATATGGGCTATTAATTCTAACGATCTGGAATTAGACATGTTTATTGGCTAGACCCTATGTTCGGAAGAAATAAATGGGGGATTAGTTTGATACTTGAAGATGAACTGAGAAAGATGAGTTAAGTGCTAGATAGGGAATTTAATTTTTAATCTAATGTAATTATCCTTACATTGGCCCCCCAATTTTTAAAGGGAGTCATGGCGTGGTTTTCCTCTCATTACAAAATTAATCAATTTTCAACATATACAAAACACTACATAACATCATTTGGAAACGCATATTACACGTAGTAGAAATATTTAAGTAGTAGGAATACAAAAATCAAAATGCTCTAAAATAAACGAAATTATAACAACAAACACGGCAATGATATATATATATATATATATATATATATATATATATATATAATAAAGTAATATTAGAATTAATCAACATATTTCAAATACTAAATACTTCAATAGTATTAAAAATTCAAATAAAATAGAAATAAGACACTTTAGTACACGTGGTTTAAAACATAATTAACTCAATATTATTAAAGTTGTTCCTAATATTAAAGAAAGATTATGGTGAGAAAATTACTATATATTAAATATTCTAATGCACTTTATCCTTATGGTCTAAATGTATTATACCAAGGAAATAATATTCTAAATGCAATTAAACAAAATTCTCAAGATTATTATTACAATAATGGGATTAATATAATATCTAATAAAAGAAAAACTAGAGGGGCTAGAACTAAAAGATTAAGAGCGTTCATGTCGAGGTAAGTGGCTATTGTTCCCCTAAGTTAAAATATTGTGTAAATATTTAAAAGAGTAATAGGATGCAGTCATATTTAATTTGTTTTTTTTTAAAAATAAAATAGAAAAAGCAGATATATCCGGAAAAGAATATTTCATTGGTTTATTGCAATATTCTATGTTGTTGGATTATTGTGTAGATGAAATAAGAAGATTGTGTACTTATTTTACCTGGAAATAATAGGGTATTATTTCAAAAGTTGTAAAATATGTTATTTAGAGTTCTAGTGTTAAACTATAATTTCTTTTCCATCATCATTGTTTACTGTTTTGAAATTGTCTCAAAAATTAAAATTTGTGTATATATTGAAGTTGTCTCAAAAATTAAAATGAGTGTATAGAAAGTGCTTTGCATAACAATTCAGTTTGCAGAATTTTTTTTAAAAAAAGAATTAGTTAGATTAATTTATCTTGAAATAATGGTTGCGAAAAATGTATGTTTGAGTCGGTGAAAAATATCCATTAAAAAAAAATGTATATGTATTTCAAGTAGACTTCCTGTTAAAATGTTGTAAATAAGAGATTGTATAGGTTATTTATGACTCAAAATCTGGCAGGTTTTTTTTAAATATTATATGATTGTTTTTCATTTTAAGCAAAAGTGTTGCAACTTGTCAGTTAGTTGATGGTTTAATGCAACCTGAGGTTATTTCCTTTGCTCGTAATTTAGGATGTATATATATATTGGTTTTTTGTTTCCTGCATAAGATTCTTATTTTAATTAAAAAAAAAAAGAAACTAAGAGTAAATTTATCATTTGAGAAATAATTCTCTATGGTAATGTAGCTAAAGTATGTTGTTAATTGTGTTTTTTTTAAAAAGGTTCTGCGTTCTGATTAGTAACAAATAACTGTGTCACATATAAGTTTTATTGCAAACATATTTCGTATTGTGTTTCTGGAATTAGAGTAATCTTAGAAAAAAACGAGTGTATTATTTTTTTGCTTGTTAAATATATAGTACTAGGTCATTTAAATGTTTGTATTTAAATTTGTCATAAGGTAATTTGACATTAGGTTTAGCTTAATTAAAAATGCCATTTCTCATTAGATGTAAGAAAATTGACTTAATTCCAATTAGCGCGGGTCTTAGATGAGTCACATGATCCGTCTATATCTAAAACTGTTTTAAGGGATTTAATAATCTCTAGTAAATATTACAAGGAGGAAGAGGCATAAGAGAGTTATTGGAAGTTATTACAGCCGAAAGGTTAGAGACAGAACAGCAGCAAAAACTAGAACAACAAGAACAATTATCAATTGAAAAATTACGCTTGGAAATAGAATTATCTAGGAACGCTAATCAGAGTGCTACTCAAAATAATGGTCAAACCTCCCGTGTGAAATCGTTAGATGAAATAGTTAAAATGGTTAGGCTCTTAACTGTAAAGGTACCCAATAAATCAAACAGGTGGGACTATTTCTTTTCTAGTCTTGAAAAAGCTTTCGCTAGTGAAAATGTCAGCGACGAGTTAAAACCGAAGGTTTTGTTATGTATGTTAGGAGACAAAGTGTCAAACTTATTAGTTAACCTAGGCCAAGAAGAATTAAAAGATTACGAGTCTTTAAAACAGGTTGTACTCAAGGAGTATGAACCCTTACCCCAAAAATATGTTTAGAAAATTTTAGAAAGGCCAAACGTAACTCTGATGAAACTTTCTCTCAGTTCGCGTCCCGTTTAACATCGATGTGGTTATACTACTGTAAGTTAAGAGGAACGAATGCTTTCGAGTCAGTTAATCAACTGATCGTAGCAGATAAAATGTTTGAAATGTTGGATTCTGAGACGGTGACCTATATTGGTGTGCTCCAAGGGGAAGAATGGTACTCTCTGTAGAGTTTATCAACTCCTCATAAGTTTTTCATTACGATCTGTGCGTGCGCAGGATCTAGAGCAATTGCGGGCAGTGCTTACTCGCGCAAGCACCTTTAATGCAATCTGCGCATGCGTTAGATTTTCTACAAAAACGACCCCGTGCTTTCGTTCCCTCTCTTTTCCGGACTCAGACTTCCTTGGTAGCGCACGTATCCCTCCGAGAGCAGATGATAGAACTCTAAAATAAACTGAGTTTTACATCCAAATGCATCGCCTCGTATAATAACTCTCCTATTTCCTACATTGGTGACCCGAACAATTCACGAAAATCAACCTTTATTTGAATATTTATTTTACTGAAGAAATGGCGGAAAAAACTGCAGTTAAAATCCCTCCTTTTAATTTCAATGACCCTCAACTCTGGTTCTCCACGTGCGAACGAACTTTTGCCCTCGGAGTACCGAAGGCGATTACGGACACTTTCACAAAATTTAATTATATTGTGTCCAACCTGCCACCGGAAGCCGCCGCAATTGTAAGGGATTTAATAATAACTCCTGATGAAACGGATCCCTACGGCGCCATTAAAGCTCAACTGATCCAGCGAACCGGCGAGTCGTCCCAACAAGAAATTCGGAAGCTGTTAACCGGCGAAGAGCTAGGAGACAGGAAGCCTTCAGAACTCCTCAGGACAATGAATAGGCGTGCAGCTTCGCACAACGTTCCGAAGGAGCTTATGTTGGAACTTTTTCTTCAGCAGCTACCGACCGCAGTGCAAACTATCTTGGCATCCATCACGCCAATAACCGTCGAGAAAGCCGCAGAAGTCGCCGACAGAATCCTCGAAGTGAGCGCTCCCACCGTTTCACTTTCGACAAACGCCATCGCTTCATCCAGCGAAAATCGTATCCTCCAAGAAATCGAGAGACTGCATAAAAGGATAGACGATCTTACAATGAAAGAAAGAAGAACTTCAGAACGAAGAAATAGTTCTCGCCCACGAAATCGTTCCCGAAATCGATCATTTTCACGTTCCAGGGAATCTTGTTGTTGGTATCACAAATGGTTTCAAGAACGAGCTAAGAAATGCATTCCACCCTGCAGCTATAAAGAAAAAAACGAATCCAGCGAGGAGTAAATGCGACTACCTTCTCGCAGCCACATATTTCACGTCGCCTTTTCATTAAAGACAAATCATCCAACACCGCTTTCCTCATCGATACCGGATCTGACGTCAGTGTTCTCCCAGCTTCACTTCCCGAGAAAAGGAAAGGCAACAGTATTCAGCAACTGTCAGCCGCTAATACATCTCCTATCAACGTTTA